>OY482670.1:83358884-83958884 GCA_960531455.1 Urophora cardui | reverse complement strand
ACCGTGTTGATGAAAATACTGACTCCACGAGAGTAGCCCTTCTTGACACGAAGTGGTGGTTTTCTTTATTTGCTTTTTGGTGCAAATTAGAGTGCCGAGTGAGGCGAGGGCCACCGGTGGAGTGAAAACCACAAATAAATTCAAAGAGCGTGTGGATATGTCACCAACATAAACGAAAAATATGTGAGGATTTACACGTAAAATGTTGGTATATTTCTCAAAATAAGTAAACATCTCATTTTCTGCATAATTTTCTACATAATTTTAATTGTTTAGTGTTTATAAACAAATATTTTTGTACAAAACGAATATTTCACTTGAAAAGATATAGAAGAAAAAAATGCTCGAATAGTTTACACAATGCCCAGTGTCACCTGTAGGTGACCCCCCCTTCAAAAACAGGAGGGGTTAGTTATATAATTTTTACACATTTTTGTGGTGTATGCTATGTATAATTATTCGATCCAATAAGATAAATTGCTAATTTTTTCTTAAACTTAGCTATGGGAATTGGAGAGTTAAGTGAAACTTTCAGGAAATATTCCGTGAATGATAATTCATTTAATTTTAACACATTCAACTATTATTGAATTCTTGCCAAAGGTCGCAATACGGTGTTCTACACAAATTTACTATACATATGTATTAGAGGTCGGAAACTATCGATAGTCAGCACCATCGATAGTGTACGATAGTTTTTTGCAAACTATCGATAGTATATCGATAGTTTCGGGTGATTTGGGAGAGTCTACGGCTACGCTCACACTGTAACCGCCTTTTGCCGTCCGGCAGCAAACACATCCACAAACACATCTGTGTTAAATGAGCTCACCCGAATGTAAACAAACTTTGCCCACCTGTCCTGGTCTTATTCTTACCAATACATGAAAGTAATAGAAGATGATCCAATAAAACTTTTTTCAGTACATTGTTTTGTTTTATTTATTTATTAGCCATTTATTCTTGTTCAAAAAAATTAATATATTAACCAGAGGCCATAACAATTATAACAAATAAATATAAAAATCACTTGATAACAATTATTGAGCAATGGAAAAATTTTTCCATCATCAATAACAATTACTCAAAGATCGATATTTTTCGATCAGATCATAATTGTTATGAGCAATTGATATTTTTTTCGATGTTCCATAACAATTTCTGGATGATGGATATTTTTTAGATCAGCTCATAATTGTTACTAACAATTAATATTGTTTTCGATCTTCCATAACAATTACTGGATGATGGATATTTTTTAGATCATCCCATAATTGTTATGAGCAATTTATATTTTTTCGATCTTCCATAACAATTACTGGATGATGGATATTTTTTAGATCAGTTCATAGTTAATTAAGACTCGACCAAATGATAGCCCTAGCAAAGCGCTTTCATTTGATACCAATTTTGCGGTGTTCGGTATTCTATATTCGTATTACGTATCCATATTTATCCGCTTTTCCACAATTATGAGCAGTTATCGATAAATTTATCGAAATACATCGTAGTCCAAATAAAACCTGGGGCCATCCCCTTTCGTTTGATACCCATATTGTAGTGTAATTTTTAATGTTTTTGGGTAATCACATTTTAAACGACCATGCGACTAGAACGCATAGTCGTATTTATGTTGCTTTGACTACTTGCTAGTCAGCAATTCAAACCCTGCATGGAATAGTTACCGTTTGTTTGGTGCCTAGTGTTCACCTTTCAAATTTTCAATAAACTATCGATAGTTCAAACGATAGTCGAAAACCATCGATAGTGTAAACGACCCAGCAAAACCCGTGTGATGGAAACTAACACATGCAAAAGTTTCACACTAATACAATGACACACTTTTTTATCATCTGTGAGAGGACAGAGTTGCTTTTTTCATAATTCGTTTAAAAAAAAATCAAATTCGTGGAAGCTAGTTCAACGCGTTCTTTCGTGTGCTAAAAATATAAATTAATAGTCAATAAAAATAATAAAAAATAATAATTAATAATCGTTTTTAAAGAATAAAGATAAGTACATACATATTTAAGTCAAACCAGCTTTATTATGTACATTTACATATATATATATTTTTTCACTTCAATTTCAGATGTCTTCCAAGAAGTCGACTCCATAGGATTCGAGAGAGGCGTATGCAAGACTGTCGAGCTTAGCCATCACCGCGAGCAGTAAAAAGTATATTTTTTGTGTTAAAAATTTAATTTTATTTCATATACATATGTTAATAATATCTGTGTAATGAATATAATAAATATAGACTATGATAGATTTGTTTGTGGCTCATTTTTGAAAGGTTCAGGCATCAAATTTGATGGCTCAGCTGTGATAGATTCGTATATCAAGTGTGATGGATCATATTTGACGGATTAATATATCACGCTTGATGGATCATATGTGACTGGTATTTACATCAACATTGATGGGTATAAAGTGAGAGAGGAAAGAGTTCAGCTATATATAGAAATCATATGATTACGCATAGGTGGGAGCGAGATGCAAACTCACACGTATACTCTTCACTCCATCACATTTTTCATATTGCCCTTAATAATGTGATAGGAATTCTTGATGGAGAGTGATGGATCACATGTGATCATCAATTGATTAGTCAAATGATTATCACGGCGCTTGCAGGGGATGTTCAGAAACCATCGATAGTGACGATAGTGCCATCGAGAGTTTCCGACCACTAATATGTATATATGTGTTTTTATGCGTGGTTTTCCTCGGTAAAATATACCACTTTAATAAAATTTCATGGAGCGTCCGGTCGATGGGACTTTTTTTGTAATGTGTGAGACCCTCGGAAAGTCATGGTTATCGGGTTTTGGTTCATTATGTCAAATTTTTCCCCTAGATGTTGTACTTGTACTTTTGTGAGCTATGCGGAATTTTCCATATTTTCATATTTTGATTTACACATATACATTTACTTGCAGGGATGAAAAAAACAAAGTGGGTCCATCTGGCGGCAGTCCATCTGACTGGAAGCGTTTTTCAGCTGTACATAGAATTGTGTGTGGTACAGCTATTAATAATGCCCCAATAAGGGAGTCATTTTCATTGGTAATAATTTGTATCCAAATTTATTTGTGTTTTTGTTTTAATTTACAAAGTTTGATTTCAGAATACTTCATCAAGTGAGCTTTCGCCATCAATAAGCTCCAATTGCCCGTCGCCAGAAGAAGCAGGACCAGGACCAGCTCCAACAGCAGTGCCAGTGGATGAAGTTGGGACATCATCTGTTGAATCGCCTCCTTCGGTCGAAGTTCTGGAACCATCAGCTAGACGGCAAAGAAAAAAACGGAATGGAGGAATTAATAAAACAACAAATAGATGTGCTGAAAAGAATGGAGGAAGGCAACGGAAGCGCAAATGAGCAGCTAATCAACATTTTTCTAAGAGAAAGCGAAGCCACTGACAGATTGGTCGCAGCTATAGATAAAATAGCTGAAAAATAAATTTTTTTTTATTAGAATTAGTTTTATTTTTTTCTTTATTTTACTTGAATTAGCTTTCATTTTTTGCTCTATATGAATTAATTTATATTTTTTTATATTTAAGCTCTTGGAATTTGCTTTGAGTTTTTATTTATTTTTATTCGCATATACCTTAAGTGCGACAATGTATGTAAATAATTATATGATATGTAGATTTAAGCTTAGGTTTGGGAGATTTTTTAATTTTTGTATCAATTTTATTTTTTTTATTCGCATTTGCTTTAAGTGTGATACTGTAAATAGTAATGTGATATGACCACAAGGGCTCAAAATATGTACATATGTAAATAGATTTAAGCTTAGGTTTGGAAGCTTTTTTAATTTTTGCATTAATTTTATTTTATATTCGTTTTATTCGCATTTGCCTTAAGTTTGGTACTGTAAATAGTAATGTGATATGAGCAAAAGATCTCAAAATATGTACAAATGTAAATAGATGTAAGCTTAGTTTTGAGTTTTTAAAATTTTTGTATTAGTTTTGTTCTTTATTTTTTATTCGCATTTTAACTGCCTTAAGTATGATACTGGAAATAGAAATGTGATAAGAGCAAAACGTCTGAAAATATGTACATAGGTGAATAGATTTAAGCTTTTGAAAAATTAAAAATCAAAAACTAAACTGTTTATTATTTTTACTTACCAAAGCTCAAAGCTATGGCACTCCTAACTGCCGTGGCTGTCAAATCATGTTCACCTCCTCTTGTTGTATGGTTTGGTTGGCTTCGTGCACTTACAATGTCATCAGTGTTTTGCATCCAAACAGAGGGAATTTCTTCATTTTCGTCCTTTAGGAAATTGAGTAAAATGCAACAAGCGTGTATAATATCGGGTACGTTCGCGACGGCAATCAGAACCGCAGTGTTGCAAGTATCACGTTCTTCGCGTGTTTGTGGCAACACCTGCAAAAGTCAAACGTTCGTTTGACACATCAACCGTGCAGTTTGTTTGAATAATTGGCAACAGAAAATTTGTGTCTGCAACTTTTGCTTTAAAAAAATGGAAAGAGAAGGGTACGCATGATTGCTATATATTTAATGGAATATGCAATTTTGTAATTTTAATAGCACAAATTAATTCCAAATACTTTTAATAATGCTGTTGTAGCAATATATCAGCTGAGTATCAGCAGGCAAGTGCAAAATAAGCAAAGGGGTTGCTGTACTGCTGCAGTTATAAATTTTCATGAACGTGCCCATCGTTTACATTTTTCGGTGCTACTTGTAAGCCTCTCCCAATTTTACGAAATCTCGCTTTCAGTTGACCAAATACATTTTCTATAACGCGGCGGCATTTGGACAATCGGTAGTTGAATGTCTTTTCCACTTCTGGTTGATTGGGCGAATATGGATAAGGTTTCATGACGAAGCGCGACAAACGAAAAGCAGAGTCCCCGATGAGCAACACTGGTACATCTACATCCCCAATCAGTTTTGAGTGATGTTGGAATATATCAGCGCTTTCGTAGAATTTCTTGAAGGAACTGTTCTCGAAAATGTAAGAATCGTTGTTTCTTCCACTAGATCCAACGTGTATGTAGGTAAATTTACATCTGTCAAGAGGATGATAAAGGATTAATTATATCCCACATTAAATAGTGAAGAAATTTACCTATAATCGCAGCTTGCAAACAAGATAACCGAATACCAGCCTTTGTTATATATAGTTATAGTAGTCGACAGCATCCTCTTTTTTTGGTTGAATTTCTATATGGCATCCATCAATAGCTCCAAAGCATTGTGGAAACCCGAGATTTTCGAACCCGTTAACAATTCTTCTTACTTCATTGTGATTTGGGGGATAAGTACTAATGTAGTGTGCCAAATTGGAAATTAACTTGAAAAAATATTTTATAAATTAATTTCGATTCACCAATGTAAAATATTGGAAATTCCAATAATAAAAAAAATATCTATAAGGAGTTTTTAGTGTAAAAATATACATACATTAAAAATTTATTTGAAGAATATTCATTGAGGAATAGTTGAGAGTTGTTATCATTTACGAAATTTTTTCAAAATTACATAACTAAACTTGTTAAGGTATACAAGGATGGGGCGTAAATTATAACTGAAGATTTAGTAGAACCTTTAAGAATACAGCAAATTTTATTATATGAATTGAAAAATAAAGCATTGCAATTTTGCAACTTGAAAATTTGGTTGCAGTACAAAACGATTTATTATTCATAGTCATACATACGCAATGGCACACTGTCGCATAAACAAACAAAGCAACGCAGCCAGTGCTTGTGTTGCTTCTTCGCTGTCTAAACCACTAATATGCGTTTCATAGATCAATTGATCGAGCTCAAATCACACAGACACGTTATGCTCTTTTGTAAATGATTTAGTCGTCGCTCATCAAGTGGTGTAGCAACCACTGTGGAACTGTAGGCAAGCTTTGAGATGGGATTTTGGGAAATTCACCTCCCAAATGAACATCGACAGAAGAAGGTTGCCAGCACAGCGAAACTATGTGAGAAAAATATTTTAATTATTTTTTAGAAACTAGAAAAAAACTTTTTAAGCATGGATGTAACTACAGCTGTTTCACCTTATATCCCTCTAAGACTCATCAGGTTACTTTTGCTTCTGCCAAGACACGAACTTGCGCACCTTGCAGTACAATAACTACAGTTCTAACCGCTGAGCTATTGCCTGCCTTCGACATCTGATAGAAAATTTGTTGCTAGTTTCTTTCCTACTATAATTCGTTTCTAACTTATGCACATACGTATGTACATATTTACATATTATTGTATGATTAAACATAAGTAGTGTAACGCGAGCTTTTTGAGGCAAGAAACATTATCGCAACCCTTCCGCAAGAATGTTTACCAATTTTGTATCTATACATGTTGCGCAGCAGTTGGTGAAAGGGTGGTGAGCAGGACAATGCGCGCGAACAGAAAGGTGGTAACAATGTGGTAGCAATGTGAGTGAAAGTGAGTAAGGACTATCACACGCCACTATGTGAGTGCATTTGTGTGAGTATGTAGGTGAATGTTTATGAGTAGGTGAATGTATATGTAGGTGGCTAAGATCCACTTGTTGGAAGAATATAACGTTTCGGCAAGTAAATAAGGCCAGTTAATTTTCCTTACAACCGAAAAGTATAAAAGGCCGAAAATCTTAGCAACGGGTCATATAAAGAAAAAGAAAAATTACTTTGCGCTACTTACTCCGCGAGTGTTTATATTTAAGAGCTAAAGTGTGTGCAAGTAAATTAATAAAATAAAATTAGTAAATTTTGTTATAAAGACCTCAGATTGAGTTTGAAAGCAAAAATATAAAAATATTGTAAAGGTATGTGCTGTGAAAAAAAAAAAAAAAAATTTTTTTTTTTTGTGTAGGAGGTATAGATGCCAACTCAAATGTTTGTGACCAATCCCAGATTGTGCCACAAGGGAAGGAGCAGAGCGCAGTCAGAGACACCACCACTACGGTACTTAGCTGGAATTGGAGGTAAGCATGAAATTGCTACTTAGAGATTGGCTACTTGCAATAACAGCTTAGGTCTTAAAATGTTTGCTTTTATATTCCAACTTTTTTTTAAATCATAAAAATCGGTTGAATCAAAAATAGTATTTGTTTTAATGTCTGTGTGTGCAAAAATATTATTTGTTTTGATGTCTTTTGTGATGGTATAAACATACATGTTGTGATGGTACATACATACATATATAACTCGAAATCTCCCGAAGTCGACTCAGGCGGTTATTGCGGGCCACCACATATATGTAGATGAAAATAATATCTGTATCGCAACAAAATAAACTATCTATAATTTTTCATCCAATTGCAGGTCGCCTTCAAAGGACCTCCTTTGGTATTGTATTTATATAATTTCTTTTTGCTGGCAATAGGGCTTGTTAGTGAGGCAAGCGGTTCTTGATTTTTTTTTGTTTCCAACTATTACTTACGTTATTCTATTCCACTCTCCTTTTATTTCACGCTCATTTATTAGTTTTCCTTTTGATCATTCTATATCACATTCTCTCTCTCTCCTTCTTTTAGATTTTTAGATGGATATATATTTTAATTTTCGGTTTTCCTTTTGCTTCTTAACCACTATTCGCACTTTGTAATCTTTTTCTGGTTTCTCTCCTTTTTTTTTCTTTTTTTTTATCCATAATTGTTTTGTTCTTTCGCGTTCCTTTTTTAAATTTTCCTTTTTTTACGATTTTTCTTTGAAATTTAATATAAAATTTCCGAGTATGCCCAACTCATTTATTTCATAGAGTTTTTAATTAATTTTCTCCGGTTCTTTTTTGTTAGAAGTTTTATAAATTCCGCGCTAGTCGGAGTTGACCCACTCGCTGCCCGCAAACGCGAGTGAGTAATCAGTGGTTCAATTAGTCATAACCATTGGTCCGCAGAGTAGGTATATGTATGTACGTCTGTATGTATGTTTACTAATCTCCCCTCACAGGCTCCCGACGCGTGAGGTACCTGCATCGCTGGAGTGAACCAAGGTGAGTGATTTATTTTCTTTTGTTGAGAGTAAAAGATAAATTCGTATACACGTTTTACTTTAGGGACATTTCAGTTATTACATCTGGGTCTGGGTTAAGATAAATTTTTACTGAAACAATCCGGCTCATAATGAAAATTGGCTGCACTTGCAAAGAACTAAAAAGAAGAAGAAACATATACAACATATACCCAGCAGTAAAAAACTGAAATGAATCCTTTATGAATCACTGATGAAATTCATCATGAGGAGGCATCAGTGAATGCTTTCATATAAAGGCTGCTGAATTTTTTCAAATAAATGGTTTGCTTTCCTCATGCCTATATGACTCCGTTCGGAGCCGGCATAAAACTGTCCAATGGTAGGAAAAACAAAAGGAGCACACCTCGAATTAGGAGAGAAGTTCGGCCATAAAACTCGTCAGAGTTATAATAGCGCAAAAACAATTCTTATGTACGTTGAAAAGAGACAAATACTCCCTCAAAAACAATTTGATTGACTTTAAACTTCAAACTAAATGAAAATAACTATTTCAAAAATTATTTTTTTGGAAATTTGAATTTAAATTAGCCAGTGCGCAGTATAATTTTTCTTCCGGACTTCTTCTTTCCCCTTACGGCCAAAACAGAAGCCTGCCTTCGACATCTGATAGAAAATTTGTTGCTAGTTTCTTTCCTACTATAATTCGTTTCTAACTTATGCACATACGTATGTACATATTTACATATTATTGTATGATTAAACATAAGTAGCGAATAAAGTGTAGGGATGTTCAAATGAACTTAATTTTTTATTTTAATTTATTTAATTTAACGAGCACAGGCCCAGGTTATATTTTATTTTTTTTATTTTTTAGAAACTAGAAAAAAACTTTTTAAGCATGGATGTAACTACAGCTGTTTCACCTTAGATCCCTCTAAGACTCATCAGGTTACTTTTGCTTCTGCCAAGACTCGAAGTTGCGCACCTTGCAGTACAATAACTACAGTTCTAACCGCTGAGCTATTGCCTGCCTTCGACATCTGATAGACAATTTGTTGCTAGTTTCTTTCCTACTATAATTCGTTTCTAACTTATGCACATACGTATGTACATATTTACATATTATTGTATGATTAAACATAAGTAGTGTAACGCGAGCTTTTTGAGGCAAGAAACATTATCGCAACCCTTCCGCAAGAATGTTTACCAATTTTGTATCTATACATGTTGCGCAGCAGTTGGTGAAAGGGTGGTGAGCAGGACAATGCGCGCGAACAGAAAGGTGGTAACAATGTGGTAGCAATGTGAGTGAAAGTGAGTAAGGACTATCACACGCCACTATGTGAGTGCATTTGTGTGAGTATGTAGGTGAATGTTTATGAGTAGGTGAATGTATATGTAGGTGGCTAAGATCCACTTGTTGGAAGAATATAACGTTTCGGCAAGTAAATAAGGCCAGTTAATTTTCCTTACAACCGAAAAGTATAAAAGGCCGAAAATCTTAGCAACGGGTCATATAAAGAAAAAGAAAAATTACTTTGCGCTACTTACTCCGCGAGTGTTTATATTTAAGAGCTAAAGTGTGTGCAAGTAAATTAATAAAATAAAATTAGTAAATTTTGTTATAAAGACCTCAGATTGAGTTTGAAAGCAAAAATATAAAAATATTGTAAAGGTATGTGCTGTGAAAAAAAAACAAAAAAAAAATTTTTTTTTTTTGTGTAGGAGGTATAGATGCCAACTCAAATGTTTGTGACCAATCCCAGATTGTGCCACAAGGGAAGGAGCAGAGCGCAGTCAGAGACACCACCACTACGGTACTTAGCTGGAATTGGAGGTAAGCATGAAATTGCTACTTAGAGATTGGCTACTTGCAATAACATCTTAGGTCTTAAAATGTTTGCTTTTATATTCCAACTTTTTTTTAAATCATAAAAATCGGTTGAATCAAAAATAGTATTTGTTTTAATGTCTGTGTGTGCAAAAATATTATTTGTTTTAATGTCTTTTGTGATGGTATAAACATACATGTTGTGATGGTACATACATACATATATAACTCGAAATCTCCCGAAGTCGACTCAGGCGGTTATTGCGGGCCACCACATATATGTAGATGAAAATAATATCTGTATCGCAACAAAATAAACTATCTATAATTTTTCATCCAATTGCAGGTCGCCTTCAAAGGACCTCCTTTGGTATTGTATTTATATAATTTCTTTTTGCTGGCAATAGGGCTTGTTAGTGAGGCAAGCGGTTCTTGATTTTTTTTTGTTTCCAACTATTACTTACGTTATTCTATTCCACTCTCCTTTTATTTCACGCTCATTTATTAGTTTTCCTTTTGATCATTCTATATCACATTCTCTCTCTCCTTCTTTTAGATTTTTAGATGGATATATATTTTAATTTTCGGTTTTCCTTTTGCTTCTTAACCACTATTCGCACTTTGTAATCTTTTTCTGGTTTCTCTCCTTTTTTTTATCTTTTTTTTTATCCATAATTGTTTTGTTCTTTCGCGTTCCTTTTTTAAATTTTCCTTTTTTTACGATTTTTCTTTGAAATTTAATATAAAATTTCCGAGTATGCCCAACTCATTTATTTCATAGAGTTTTTAATTAATTTTCTCCGGTTCTTTTTTGTTAGAAGTTTTATAAATTCCGCGCTAGTCGGAGTTGACCCACTCGCTGCCCGCAAACGCGAGTGAGTAATCAGTGGTTCAATTAGTCATAACCATTGGTCCGCAGAGTAGGTATATGTATGTACGTCTGTATGTATGTTTACTAATCTCCCCTCACAGGCTCCCGACGCGTGAGGTACCTACATCGCTGGAGTGAACCAAGGTGAGTGATTTATTTTCTTTTGTTGAGAGTAAAAGATAAATTCGTATACACGTTTTACTTTAGGGACATTTCAGTTATTACATCTGGGTCTGGGTTAAGATAAATTTTTACTGAAACAATCCGGCTCATAATGAAAATTGGCTGCACTTGCAAAGAACTAAAAAGAAGAAGAAACATATACAACATATACCCAGCAGTAAAAAACTGAAATGAATCCTTTATGAATCACTGATGAAATTCATCATGAGGAGGCATCAGTGAATGCTTTCATATAAAGGCTGCTGAATTTTTTCAAATAAATGGTTTGCTTTCCTCATGCCTATATGACTCCGTTCGGAGCCGGCATAAAACTGTCCAATGGTAGGAAAAACAAAAGGAGCACACCTCGAATTAGGAGAGAAGTTCGGCCATAAAACTCGTCAGAGTTATAATAGCGCAAAAACAATTCTTATGTACGTTGAAAAGAGACAAATACTCCCTCAAAAACAATTTGATTGACTTTAAACTTCAAACTAAATGAAAATAACTATTTCAAAAATTATTTTTTTGGAAATTTGAATTTAAATTAGCCAGTGCGCAGTATAATTTTTCTTCCGGACTTCTTCTTTCCCCTTACGGCCAAAGCAGAAGCCTGCCTTCGACATCTGATAGAAAATTTGTTGCTAGTTTCTTTCCTCCTATAATTCGTTTCTAACTTATGCACATACGTATGTACATATTTACATATTATTGTATGATTAAACATAAGTAGCGAATAAAGTGTAGGGATGTTCAAATGAACTTAATTTTTTATTTTAATTTATTTAATTTAACGAGCACAGGCCCAGGTTATATTTTATTTTTTTTATTTTTTAGAAACTAGAAAAAAACTTTTTAAGCATGGATGTAACTACAGCTGTTTCACCTTAGATCCCTCTAAGACTCATCAGGTTACTTTTGCTTCTGCCAAGACTCGAAGTTGCGCACCTTGCAGTACAATAACTACAGTTCTAACCGCTGAGCTATTGCCTGCCTTCGACATCTGATAGACAATTTGTTGCTAGTTTCTTTCCTACTATAATTCGTTTCTAACTTATGCACATACGTATGTACATATTTGCATATTATTGTATGATTAAACATAAGTAGCGAATAAAGTGTAGGGATGTTCAAATGAACTTAATTTTTTATTTTAATTTATTTAATTTAACGAGCACAGACCCAGGTTATATTTTATTTTTTTTTTTATTTTTTAGAAACTAGAAAAAAACTTTTTAAGCATGGATGTAACTACTAACTAAGACAAGGAAAACAATTTTTTTTAATTTATCAAAAAAAGTTTTTGTTTAAATATTAAAACAAGAATGAAAGATTTTTTCAATTTTTTACAGAGAAAAAATTAATAAAAGTACATTTCAGAACCTTGGTACAGTTCTTAACCTTCCCCCAGTGGGACTTACATATCGCTCATTTGCTGCATTTGCACTTTTCAAAATACACAACTTTTCAGGAAGGGCAATTTTGAGATTCAACCGCCATATGGTGCGCAAGTAAATGCAACATTTGGTTTGTATCTGCAGCGCTTAGTTTTCAAAAAATCAACATGAAGTATGATGTAACTAACTATTCTGCAGCATTAACTCAAAAATCACGTTTTTTGATTTATGCCGGTTTTGCAGCAAATGAGCGATATGTAAGCACAAAGTTTTAGCAGCTTGTGTGCAGTAAATGACGTGAAAAATTCAAATTTAATTGAAATTTCAAATTTAAAAATCAAGTAGGCATTGAAGCATTTTTTCAATTTCATTTTTTTCTCACTTTTTCAAAGCAAACTAAGATCTGAATATTTTCTATTTCTGGTTAATTTAAATTTGGTGTTTGAACCCCCACGAAATTCTGGTAGATAAATTTTACTTCTATCATATTCAAAACTATATGTTGAAAACACTAGTTTACAAATAATTAATTTGAGAAAATACCCAGAATTTCAGGTGTAGAGGAGAGCTGGAATGAACCTGCTGAGGTCAAAACCATTTTTTTATGGTTAGGGTTTTGAGATAACGTAATTTTGGGTTTTATTGGTTACAACTTCAATCAAAAATTCTTTTCGCCGAGGTTACAAATACCCGCAAACAGTATCTACTCCGTTCGAAAGATAATTAAAGCACGCTTCTAACGACATACCACTTATAAATTAAATTATGTTACATACATTTTCTAAAATTTTAGCATATTTCCTTATAACTGCATAAAGTCATTGCATGGCTGAAAATTCATTACTCGGGTTATATACATTTTGTGTGTTTTTCGAAAGATCCTATATATGGGATGTGTGCGTTGTTATAGTCCGATTTCACCTATTTTCAATACTAACTTTTCAAGGTCAACATTTTATTGATTTTTTGCGATTATTGAAAAAATTTGTTTTTTTATTAGGGTTTTTATAAGAAGTTGTAAAAATCAGGAAAGTTTTATTCTTTTTAAAATTATTCTGTTTTATTCCAAACGTTTTAAGCGTACTATTAAAAAGATTCGATGAATACTTTATTTTCGGCGTTTTTTTCCAAGTGAGACAAAAAGGATGTTTTATGGTCGAAAAACTCGGCTAGCTAACCCAACGACTGAAAACGACTTCACAGATCAAAGGACATTAGAGGGAAATATAAGGCTTCCCAAGCACTGTTTGCCAGCACAACATCAAGAGTCTCAAAAAATAAGCTGTTGCTGTTCTGGGAAAGTTATCATAATTTTTTGAGAACTTTTGAATTTCGATTTCCTTTGAAAATATCTGAAGTCGAAGCACAGAACAGTCGAATATATTTGTTTGTTTATTTGTGCTGTTGCCTTACTGTGTAATTTCAAACAGATCAGTCGAAAGCAAAACACAGATAAACAGAATTTTAGTTTCCAGTGCGGCTTTTTAAAATTGTTTTTTTTTTTTTTGTAAATAAATTAAAAAAAGAAAAACAATAACAACAGTGCTGTAAAAACTCGAAATTATGTTTGCCCTTTGCTGTGCTGTAAAAATTCCACAATACAGGAACAGTCGACTATAATTTTTTGAAATTAAGGCTGCGCAGTTGCAGTACAGTAGAACTTTTTATTTTTTATACTTCTGCTGCGCTGTTTATTTTTTAATTTTCAAATGAAAATGAATTTCAAAGGGAATTAAAAAAAATGTTGAAAATAATTTCAAACCCTGCTCAGAACTAAAATAATGACATATCTATACATTTTAAAAATCGGATGTCAAATAACAAAGTTGCAAAAAAAAAAAAACAAGTTAGAGTCTCAACATAAGCTAAAAATCTTGCGGCGGACTTTTACAGCTGTTTTCGTTTCCACATGGTTGGGTAATCTAACCGAGTTTTTCGTTCATAAAATATTTTTTTTTTCACTTGGATAAAAACCAAAAAAATAAAGTATTCATCGTATTTGCAATAGCACAGTCTAATTTTTAAACGAATAAAAGTTTCCTGATTTTTAAAACTTCTTATAAAAACCCTAATTTGAAAATCAAGTTTTGTAAAAAAATTTTTCTTCTAAATAGCACTTTGGAAACCAGATTTTTTTTTATTATTTTTATTTAATGCACGAAATAGGTTATATATTTTTCTCAAAAAAAAAGTCTACGATGAAAACCCCCCACGAAAAAATTTTCCTGGCTACGGCCCTGGGCGCTTTGTTCATATTTTTTATGCAATAGTAAATTATGCGCGATTTAAGGAATGAAAGTATTCAGGGCAATTCTAAATAATTTTTCACTGCGTCATTTTTAGTCGCGCATTAATATTTTCATGAAATTTTTGCACAAACCGGTCTCATTGTTACCTTGCTGTCGGTTAAGCAACTGCCGCTACATATATCTCTGTATATATACATAAATGTATCTATGACCAACAATAATATATATGAATTTTAATCCTAATACAGGGTTTGAGGGTATATTAAAATTATTAAGTATGTGGTTTTATATTATTCGACCAGGCCCATAACATGTGGTATGTGGTATTCCAGGATCTCTCATGTTTTCACACATTGTTATCCATCTTTATAAATTTTTTTAGTTTAACTATGTTAGCATGATACTTATATAACCCATAAAAATGTACTATTTGAATTTAATAACTATGTGAGTGTTTTAAAAGAACAATAAAATATGCACTAAGAGAAATAAACTGAATAAATTTTTCATAGAAGAGCTCTAACAAAAATATTTGAAATTAAAAAAAGTTAGCGATAAATGGGTTAAGTGCCCACCAAACTTTAATCACTAAAAATAGGTACTGAACCCATCAATATAATTTTAGCACATTCGTAATCGTTATAACTGAAAAAAATGTGACAGTTAACAAGTTATTGCTATTTAAACACAAAATTTGCTCTCCTGAATATTTTTCAAAATATTATCCGGTTTGTGCACTAGCACATCGATATGCATTAAATTGTATAAAATTTCATTAATATTATTTTATGCCAGAGCTGCACAGCTCATAGGCACTCAAAGCACAATTGTTTTTGTTTTGTTCCGAATTATAGGCACGAGCACTCTCGTAAGAAATCGAAATTTACACTAACAAATGTGTAATGAAAAAAAATTCAAAAAATTAAAGCACTGTGAAAAATTTTTATTCGAAAAATTTTCATATAAAAGATTAAAAAAAACTGTATGTATGTGATGCTGCGATTTGAAAATAAATTCTAAAATAATATTTTATTGGAATTCATAAAAAACTTTAAATGAGCAAAAAATTTTACAGTGAATATAAAAAATTTGTAGATGTATTAAGTTTTGTACTTTCAATACGAGAACGTTGAGCAGGCCTGTTTTATGCCAATTAAAAAGGTATACAATTTGTTCTAAGCTAAAATAAAAAGTATCCACGTATCTTGGGCTTAAAAAGTATCACATTTGATTCGACTGGATCAAAACGGCATCACTGATTCAAATGTTATCACTGTCAAAGAAATTCCATACGAATGGAATGGAATTGGGCTGAAAATGGTAACAAAATATTACATGTGGAGGTGGAAACTTATAGCGTTTTCGATTCTGAACCAAAATGCTGCATTATTACAAGGCAACATTATCAACCCTTAGGGGCCCTGTGCCCTAAGAAAATGTTGCACTTCTCGTGATGTATAAAACAAAAATAATGCAACCCCTTGGTTATATTAAGGGCAGAAAATGCTGTCCTGTGGTCGGGGAGAGGGCGACATTTTTGTCAATAGAACAATCAACCCTGAAAAAATGTGTGGAATCTATGTGGAATAGAACAAACAAATTTGACAGCCCGATAAAAATGCAGAATAAGTGCGACATGTTTGCCAGAATCGAAAACGCCATTAATTTTCCTCCTGCCAGAACACAAAAAGGGTGTCCAAAGACCCAGATTCTTCCTGTTCAAATATCTTCTTTACCAGTAAAGTAAATAATGTTACCACGCCAGAAAAAGTCCGTTAAAATTGAATTTAAAATTTTCAAATTCAATCGGTTACGTTGTTTCGTTTTTACAATCTTCCTTGTACTAAAAATATGCTCGACTTCTGCCCTACTGAAAGGCAAAACTAAAAAATCCAAAACAAAACTTGACAAACTAGCAAAAGGGATTTCTGTTTTTATACTTCCGAACCTGAGTGAGCAGCGCTAATTTTTGTGGGAGTTGTTCCAAAAAAAGAAGCTTAAAAAAGCCAAGCTAAATCAAAATTTTTACGACTAAAATACAAAAAAGCTAAATCTAGCTGAGAGAAAGATCTCTGACCATTCAAATACATAACTAAATCATAAAACATTCTGAAAATATACACAGTAATATAGATTGATTTCTTTCTAGATGACGGATGTGCTATGCCAATTGTAAACATTGCAAAAGTCGTACAACTGACTGCCACTGTGTCCAACGTACCCGTATCAGGACCTACTACCGGTATTGCACGGGCACCTAACCAAACAATGCGCAATGCGTTAAACACTACAGCTGTAAGACCATCATCTTCCGCAACTATATCGACCACCTCGTCATTAGCAGTAGAGCTGCAAAACTATCGATGGCACTATCGATAGTATCGATAGTTTTTTTTTCGTGTCACTATCGATAGTTTTTTTCCACTATCGATGGTTATCCCTATTCATTCTTGTAGTTTTGTCCCAAGAGAAGAATATTGAATACTATTTGTTGTTATTTTGTTAATTAATTAATGTTAAAAAAAATTAAACACTTTGAAAAGGAAAATGTAAACAAAACCATCCCTCTTTTTAAGGTAACTTAAAAATAAATAATAGCTTAAAAAAACTAAAAAACACGCTTTAATCTTAGAAATCGTACTAAAAATTGAGAAATAACTTAATTAGAAACAAAATGATGAACGAAAGTATAAGTATTTAAGGAAAAGCGTGTTTTTTAGTTTTTTTTAAGCTATTATTATACTCAGCTGTACTAGTACACAGAGTATTATAGTTTTAATCACATAACGGTGGATTGTAACAGAATGAAATAATCGAGATAGATATAGACTTATATATATCAAAATGATCAGTGTGAAAAGAGAAATCGATTGAGCCATGTCCGTCTGTCCGTCCGTCTGTCCGTCCGTCTGTAAACACTCTAACTCGCGCAAAAATTGAGATGTTTTGATGAAGTTAGAAATGCAAGTTGGTATTGGGACTGGGACGGTTGGTATTGAAAATGGGCGAAATCGGACCATGACCGCGCCCACTTTTCCTATATAGAAAAAATCTGAAATTTGGTATCTCAGTCACTAATATAGCTGGAGCGATGAAATTTTACCCACGTGTTGAGCTCAGGCCCCTAGGAAGAAATTTGGTGAAATTTTGGAAAATGGGCGGTGCCACGCCCACTTATTAAGGGGCAAACATTGAAAGTTTTATATGTCATAACTCAGAAACCATTGAAGATATATCGATGAAATTTGGTGCGCGTGATTTACTTACCTAGGCAAACGTTTGGACGGAAAATAGTTAAAATCGGTTGACGGCCACGCCCACTTTTATATATGTATATTACAAAGAGACCTAATAAAAACATTTTAAGCCATATCTCTGTCAAATATAAAGATATATCACTGAAATTTTGTGGTAGGAGTCTAACTACTGACAGAAAACAAAAACCACAAAAATTTTGGAAAATGGGCGGTGCCACAGTAATATGGTAATACAATGGTAATACATGTTCAAAATTTTAGCGAAATCGGTTTGGCGACCACGCCCACTTTTATACATGGGAACTATAAAGTGGCCTAATAAAAACATTTTAAGCGATATTTTTGTCAAATATAGAGATAATTCATAGAAATTTTGTGGCATGAGTTCCACAATAGACCGGAAACAAGAAATATAAAAATTTTGGAAGATGGGCGTGGCACCGCCCCTTTTTAGACAAAGGAATATACGAGATTTCTAAAATCATAACTCGACAAATAATTGAGATATTATAACGAAACTTGGTTTATACACTTTTATAACTTGTGTTATTGAAATCGGTTTATGACCACGCCTACTTTTTAACAAAGATATTTCTGGAACACCCTTTGGGAATTTGTAACAAGACATCTTTGTAACTGGAAGTCATAAAGCAATGTAATTTTGCACAAAGAATAATATTCATATGCTTAGTTGGATGACTGAAAAAATGTTGAAAATGGGCGTGGCTACGCCCACTTTATGCGGCACTCGCTTTATATAAAATACGCCGTGTTTCCATCGAACGCAAACAAACAATGAAAACATACAGCTGAGTATCTAATGTTCGATTCCACTCGAAATTAGGCTTCCTTACTTGTTTTTTAACTAACTATGTTCATGCAAAGCAGAGATGTTAAGTATTGCAATCATCGTGACTTTCAGCCCTTGAAGTCCCATTCTTTTTCTTGAAGTCTTGAATGCAGCCTTTCAGTCTTTTTTTGACTGATGATTTAAAATTTGAAGTCCCCAGTATTTTTGGCAAGTATGACTGATCATTCATTTTTTTCATTCATTGATGACTGGCGATATTTTTAAGCAGTCATTTAGTAAACTAGTACCAAAAATATGCTCTCTATGTGTTTTAGCTGTAATAGTATTTATTTTGCATATACCTAAATGGTCAGTTTATACAATCTTTAAAATACATATCGCTAGCTTAGAGTGCAAACTGTGTAAGTCCATTTTTATGAAAAAGTGTATTTTTATGTACAACGCTAGAAAAATCAAATACGCACCGCGCTAAATAAGTTGGTGACTCTTATCATATTTCTACTCGTTGTTATTCAGTGATACGCAAATTCTGTAAGCAAGGCTGCTCAACGAAATGAACAAAATAATTTTGTTTAAAAAATATCAATAAAAAATATCCAAATTATTTTGTTTTGCTAATTATCAGAAACAAAATTTTTTCGTTTCAAAAATTATCAATAAACCTTTAATCAGAATAATTTTGTTTCGTTGATATCAAAAAAATTAACAAAAATTGTATTTGTTTTTATTCATGTACGTATGTACATACATACAAACATATGTAAAATTTCTTTTCTTCATAGAAAACGAAATTATTGAAAAGTCAATTTTTTCGTTTAAATTTGAAACGATATTTTTTTGAAATAATTGTTTTGATAATTATCAAAACAAAAAAAATTTTGTTAATTTTTTTTGATAACAGTTGAAACGAAATGGATTTTGTTATGCTTTTTACGTTTATAAAATCGAATATTTCAATAGAAACAAAATTTTTTTTTTTATTGTTAAAAATAACGTTATTTTGCAGCCTTGTGTGTAAGTCGAAAAATCGAAGAAAATTGTGTAAGTCCAAAATATTTACATGAACAGAACATTTTTTTTTTCATTTCGATTTTTTTTTATTTTTTGTTTTTTGTTTTTATCTCTCCTACAAAGTTTGAAAAAAAGGACTTACGCAATTTGCACTATAAGCTAGCGATATGTACACTACAGCGTATCGAGAAAAAAAGTTCGCCCCCATATGATCTCTTTTTCGAAAACATTTCCGGAAAATTTTTTTTTTGACCCCGCTAGATGTCGCTAAAATTCAATTTTTCATATCTTCGGTTTTATGGAAGGTTCCTACTTTATAATTGTATTAACCCTGTGGGCGCCATTGGGGTAACTTCCACCCAGTACATAGTTTATACCACCTTAATGTAACTTTTTTTTTGCCGGTATGTTAAACGTCGTCAAAAAATATTAACCTTTTGCGAAAGAAGTATTTCGATCGTTGCCGTAGAACCGCAAATAAAACACATTTAACGTTCCGAGGAATATGCGTTTTTCGCTTCCTGTGGTTTCTAAGTTAATTTTATAAAGTTTTTTTCTGAAGAGTCTCCTACTGAAATTTTATACCGAATAATTTTCTAGAAAATTTTAACCATCTAGCACCCCTAAGAAAGTGTTATTTTGACCCCTTTTTATACAGTCAGGAAATAGTATTTTTAAGGTCGCTAGAGGGCTAAAATGTTCTAGATAATTATTCGCCTTAAAATTTCATTAGGGGTGTCCTGAGAAAAAACCTTTGTAGAATGGACCACATGTAAAGGACCACAGGAAGCGAAAAACTTATATTCCTCGGAATGTTAAATGTGTTTTATTTGCGGTTCTACTGAATCGATCGAAATACCTCTTTTGAAAAAAATGAATGCTTATTGACGACGTTTAACATGGTGGCAAAAAAACTCAGTACTGGGTGGAAGTGACTGCAATAGCGCATGTAGGGTTAATACAATTATAAAGTAGGAACCCTCCTCTCATGCCAAAGAGATTGGTGTCTAAAACTTAGGGATCGAATCTTTAAAAACCTAGTAACCCCTATGAGAAGAATGGCAAACGACTGTAGCTGCAATCACTTCATGATTGCAATCAAATGATTGCAGTAACGGGGTGGATTGCAGCCAGGTGACTGCACAGTTAAAATTTACCAGTCAGAATGAAGGCTTACTTTTTTAATTCCCAGTCATGACTGGCAAAAAAGAATAGCAGTCATTTTGACCCCAATCAAAAGACTGCGCAGTCACAAAGTACTGCATTAATTAACATCTCTGATGCAAAGCACGTCTAAACATAAACAACTCGGAAGAAAACAAAACGAAAGGTAAACAAAGTTTGACAATTGGGAGAAATTAAAAATGAAAAAAGTAAAATCAGCTGCTGGTAGGCCAGAAACAGAAAAATTATATGCACGTTTAAGGATATTATAAGCATTTATCATAAAATGTTCCTACAAAACAATCCTCTTTTTAAGGTTTAATTTAACCTGAAAATGCTATATACATAAGTGAAGTATTTAATTCTTATTTGATCTTTTATTTAATTATTGCTTTGCGTAAAAAAAAAAATTAAAGACTTTTTGAAAAGAAAAATGTAAACAAAACCATCCCTCTTTTTATTGTAGTGAAATATTCATAAAAAACTATCGATAGTATCGATAGTTTTTTTTTTCGACTATCGAAACTATCGAGTGGTCCGACTATCGATGGTTTTGCAGCTCTAATTAGCAGTATTAAGTAATGTAGGAATCATGGCCAGTGATAACACACCAGTCGCTGTTACTTCACCCACAAGTAATTTAACAACCGTGGGAACAACCTGTGGCATTACTGCAGTTGCCCCGCCATCACCCGCATCAGTAAAAATGCAACCAACAGCAACTATACAACGCGCTCCAGGTGGTAAATATGCGGCCTTAGCTGCGGCTACTGTCACATCACATTCTCTGGATCAACCGACGACGCTTCCCCACCCAGTGCCTATAGCTGTTCCACCCGTTACAGTGCCGACTACTGGAGCGCGTGGTGCTCCACCACCTATACCTCCAAATAAACCGATTGTACCTCCAAAGCGCGAACCATCATTATCCCGGCTGAACTCCATTGTGGTGGGTGGTGGCGGTGCTAGCGGGGTTACAAGCGCAACTATAATAATAATACAATGGCGCTATTATAACTCTGACGAGTTTTATGGCCGAGCTTCTCTCCCAATTCTAGGTGTGCTCCTTTTTGTTTTTCCTACTAATTGGGTGGACCTACAGTTTTATGCCGACTCCGAACGGCGAATGCATTTTTTGTGAGAAGCTTTTTTCATGGCAGAAATACTCTCAGAGGGTATGCCGCCCACTGCCGAGAGGTGACCGCTGCTCTTAAAAAACCCAATAATTGGATTTTTACTAATTAGAAAATTTTTTTTTTTTTTTTTTTGGTGTTTGCTCGGACTGGGGTTTGAACCCGAGACCTCTGGCATAGTAGGCGAGCACTCTACCCACTGCACCACAGCGGTCACAAGCGCAACTGCTAATGCAAAAATAAATTAATCATTCCCTTGTATAACTTGGTGTTCCCGCAAAGGCTTATTGATAATCAATAGCGGACAAAAAAGTATTTACATAACCAAGACTTGAGTAAGCAATTATGTAAAAGTTTTTCAACCAAAACTATTTAGAAATGGTCTTACATATATATTCAGCATAATCCAACTAAAAAATATTATATTACATATTTTAAACATTCATATACAACTAAGGAAACTAACCTTTCCATTTTGAAGTTTTCGCTTTTCTGAATCCTTTAAAATACAATGAGGCTTATAATACAAAATACATAGTAAATAGCTACATAAGAGAATAACGTACATAAGTTCAGATGCATGAAATACGATGCTCGGGCTTACATGTGGCTAGATTTGTTCCCTCGTTCACTGTGAAACTTATGAAATAGTTGCGGAAAAAATCAGTGCTGACAAGTTTCAGTTAGAAGAGAAGCAAGGAAACTTTGAACGAGACAACTGCCGATGAGCGTTTTTTCAGTCGCAAACGCAGATGTATATGCGCATAATGAAATACACAACTACTATCAGAGTCCAACACAACTGTTAAGCTGGGTATCCACATCATAAGAAATTGCTCAAGAAAAAATTGGCATTTATTCCTTAAGTAATTTTGACGTTTGATTTTTTCTTCAAGAAATATATACAATCGTATATATTTCTTGGCAAAACCAGCGTTGCCAACCTCATTTTTCGTCAAAAAATTGTAATAGATTTTCTTGTGAAGTGGATACTGCCTAAAGAAAATTTGACACAAGAAAATTTCTTGACTATTTCTTGAGCGTTTTTTTATATGGAGTTTTAGCATTTCTTGTGATGTGGATACCCGGCTTTAGGTTTTTCAATGTGTCCTAAACAGAGTCCAAAATAACTTTTTTTTTTAAGTGTCCAGCTTACAAAAATGTATAACAGTTGAGCAACGCCGATAACACTTTCTTTGCACAGATTGGCGATTGCTGTCAGTGAGAAACTTTTAATTTCTGTTATGGTTGGGCTCTGATGCTTTCACTGTGCACCAAAAATTAACTTTTCTTTTCCAACAGAGATGAGACACTTTTTTTTTAATTGCTGTGGAAATTAAACCAATGCAAACCTACATATTTACCTTCTTTGTTTTTTCTGCCATGTATAATTTTTTTTATGTTTTTATACTTTTTTTTAATTTTTCCAAAATTGCCCAAATTGGTGAAACTGCCCCACCCACATGCACATGCGCCGAGGGAATGGGATACAATCGCCACAGTGTAAAAACTAAGTATAATAACTATTTCTTTATTAAATTTGTTTTCATTCAAAAGCTGTATCATTAATTGTTATGGGGAAAGAATTTGCATTTCAGAATATGATAAAATATAAACTTTACTTGACATTAAACTCTATTAAATTACTTCATGAGGCACATACGCCAGTTGTGAATTTAACCCATGGAGAAAATAGTCCCGCTTATGATCTGGCGAATGTGCCCCAGGTGCAGCCACTCTTACTAAATTGATTTTTTTTCAGCACTCCGCAGCACTTTTAAAAATTTTATATTCAATTTAATTAAAAGAAATATTGACTATACTACACTTATGAAAAAATTTTCGATCGCATTAAAATTAATTAAGTTATTGAAAAATATACTGGCATTAAAAAGTGCCCACACTAACCCAAAAAAGTGAATAAACGCTACTGTTTGTATCACTTTTAAACTTAGAATTTTAAGATCAATTAAACAAAAGGTGACCAAATGAAGTATAACTTGCCGTCTATTAAAATTCGATAGGACTGCTGAATTCTCATAGATCTTTTAATAGAGAAATTATACCCCGAAGTGTCCATATCTGAACAATCAGTTGTAAGGCAGCTATATGTTATAGTGGTCCGATCTTGACAATTTTCGGTAACATTATTAAGGTAAATATGAGTACAAATACTATAAAGTTTCATGTCGGTAGCTGTCTAAATGGAGAAGTTATACCCCAAAATATCTATTCTGAACAATCGGTTGTATGGGAGCCAGTGGCGGATCCACGGGGGGGGTTTTTGGGGGTTCAAACCCCCCCCCCCTTTGTAGTTTATCATACATCCCAAATTAATGCCTTTATAGATTCTGCGCCCAAATTTCCCAAACTGATCTAGGAAAACTCTATCGTTCCAAAAGCAATGGTTGGATAGGTTTAGCTGTCCAAAGGCCAAACTCGACATTTATTTTCATTTATTTTCAGATTATATTTTATATGCACATATTCACAAGGTGAAACAGGTACACTTGAATCAGTTCATTAAAATAGTTGTCCTTGTAGGCAATAATAACATACAATTACAACTTATAGTTAAATAGAAAATACCGGAAATTTAGAGGAATTAAATCTAATACAATAAGCGCGTACTATATTGTCGATTCTGTCAAACTTTCAATCATGTTTCAATTTTCGAGGCTTTTTGAAAAATTCTTGAAGGACAAGAACTTCAATAAAGTAAAAATTCTATTAAAAATATAAATATAACCAAAAAGTACTACATACATACATTCTTATTTATTTTGGCTTTAAAAGCAAGGGTAAGTGAAATTGATGATCAATTTGCCACCAATACCATACGATACTCATTCGCACGTACCAATGCAAAAATATACATACATACGTATGTATAAGCACAATCCAATCAACCACCAAAAACAATAATTAAAACGAGTACGAAGTTAAAATACTACAAGCGATTCATTCATAAAATTGAAATGTTTCAACAAAGGATAAAAAAAGTTTCAACAGAGCTTTTCATCAGATCAAGGTTTTTATAAAATTCTAAAATTTGCAGCCCGGCTCATTTTCAACTATCTTTGCATCTTTGCAGTGGCGCAGACTGGGGCCACTTATATATATGGAGACGCTCAAAATTCTGAAATCAACTTTTTTACATCAGAATCGCTTTATCTCCACTAAAGCAGTTAATCTATAGCATCTTAACCCATTGACGCCCATGAGTTAACCCGTTGGTGACCTATATTTTTTATTTTAGTTTCGAATCTAATATTCTTGAATCAGAATCGGTATATCGATACTAAAATAGTAAATCCCAAGAATTTTAACCCCTTAACGACCACGCATTAACCCATTTTCACCCAAATTTTTTCACTTAATTCTTAGATCAAAATATTAACATCATATTAGTTGTATCTACACTAAAACGAGTAATCTTTGGAATCTTAACCCATTAACGGCCATGAATTAACCCATTGGTGACCAATTTTTTTTTTTTTTTAAGATCTGTAACCAAATTATTTAAATCACAATTAGTATGTCTGTACAAAAATAGCCAATGTGTATTATATTAACCCATTAGCGGCTATGTATTAACCCATTGATGGCATATGTTTTTTCTTTAAATTCTGAAATCAACTTATTGGAATAAGAATCATTAAGTTTATACATGATTTAAGCACTTTACCCCATTCGCGACCATACCGCAACACATTGATAACTTTTTTAAACCTGAAATAAATTTATTTGCATCAGAATCGCCATACGTATCTACAATGAAATATAATACATAAATGTGCTGCATCGTAACTAATAAAAAAACTACGTTTTAACTCGTTAGTGAAATTTTTTCTCTTTATTCTGAATTCTTTACTAAGAACTAAGTTAACAGTGATAAAATGTAGTAAATAGCTAAGGGTAACAATGCAGTTTTTTGTTAAAGCTTTCCTTCTAAGGCACACAAATTCAGTTAAATAAATATTAAATTATACATACATATACTCAGTTTTAAATTAATGGATAAGAGCTTATTTTCTAAAACATAGCCTTTCGTAATTTCTTCAACGTTTCAAATAAACTAATGCGTTAACATAACAAAAAAAAATTTCAACCTTGCTCATCACTGTCAGAATCGCATTCAACCCTTGGAACTTCAAGTTCCATCAACTCCAATGCCTCAGGGAAAAATAATTTTCGATTTGTGGCCATTGGCAAAGATCGCGAGCAAGTAAGTAGCGGATCTGATGAAACCAATAACCTATTGAACACGTCTTGCAAATTGTCGGCGCGACTTGTTTTCCTGCTATAGTTCTCCCTAAAGTTTTTAAAATCCTTGTTGGAACATTCCAAAGCTTCTTCACTCAACTGTCCAATGGGGAGCAAGGCTTCCTTAACTATTTTACCACCGTGGATCAATATTTTATGTAGTGTAGTGGACATAGGATACCATACTCTACAATTAGCGACAAAGCATCAGATGGTGTTACCTTCTTTATCGTCACGTAGTCGCTCCTGTCTTCTGTATCTTTCTTCTCAGTAATTTCTTTTATCTTCTGAGCAACCGGTGCATTTCCAGAAGCTCTCAGTTTCATTTGGGCGGCATATGCTAGTTCATCAGAGGAGTATTTCGATCGCAACTAAAAAAATTATATAATTTATAAACATATGTATATATAAAAGGAGAGAAAATAACAAATGTACCTCAGATGTTTTTCGTCGTTTCGTTTGATGGCTACTCTCAGAGAAGTTAACAGTTGGTCTACCAGCATTTGATCCAAAACATAGTTGGTAGTCGCAATTCAACCACTTACTTTCATTGGAGTAAAGCCTTTCTGCATGCCTACCGCAAGCAGTCCACTTTTCTGAGAATTGGGTTCTAAAATTCTTTAGCGCCAAGTTCAGCTTTTCCTTGGAAATCGATGTTTTCGTAACTATGAAGTCATTTAGTTCATCAAATTTCTCAGATAGTCTAGTTTTCTTGCTATTAATAAGGACTTCACACATAAGTCGCCTTTTTAAAACAAGTTTGCCTTTTTCTAAAAAATAGTTTAAAAAAAGGTCAAATAACCAGGCCAGGTTAAATATATGTATATATTTTATTGGGGCTAAACTCACTATTATTAACTGCTTTGATATTGCAAGACGACTGCGCATTGTGTTCTGCCATCACTTTTAAAATACTTACAGCGAGATTATAATTTAACTCACACTCTTTACCACACAATACACTTTTTTATAATGAATTTTTATTATGCATATAACTAGCGGGTGTCTGAGTTAAAAAAGGAAATATGCAGGTGCAGGTACATATGTATGTATGTATACAGAAATGATTTTCTCCAATTTTCTTGTTTCGAAATATTAAAAGTTTTCTGTTGTCACAAGTATGTTTATATGGGAATTAGGGGTTTCGCCGTTAGCGTTTTAAGCAGAACACGTATTTTACCACACATTTTAATGCCTAACATAAAAAAAAAACAAAATTGGAGTAACACAACTTGTGCTTCAAAGAACTCATATTATAATACAATTTACAAGTCTGAATTAAAAAAACCTGGCTTGATAAGTAACCTTAACCACAATTTGCAATTAAAGTAACCAGTGAATAATGGGTAAACTAAATTTAAGATAGAACAGAATCAAATTCAACCAGATATAGGTGTTTTTTTTTAACTGAAATTGGAATGGAATTTTTAAACTCACTTTTTTTTTAAATGCGCACTTTGCTTTTGGTTCTCAACTCGGATTCTTTGTTACAAAGGACCATATTATACTGCTGCATTTTTACATTTACTACTTTTTTGCGCAAATTAAAAAAAATCCATTTTGAAAAAAATATTAAAAAAAAAAGAGGTACGTTTAGTTTTATACTAAAAATTAATTTTTTAAAACATCTAGTTCCAAAAAAAAACACTAATCGATTATATAAGCTTCACTTAATGTTATGGAAAAAGCAGAATAATAAAATTATATATCCTTCTCTTACACCAACTATTTCAAATACACATTAAAATTTCTCACTTTGAAAAAAAATTATTTTTTGGAAAATTTGCCATGTTTGTCTATGGATAACTTCCAACTGAAAAATGATAGAAAGCTGAAAATTGGGCCAGAAGTGTAGAATTTTATAGGGAACAATACTGCGTTTTTATTTTTTTGAAAAACTCATTATTTAAAAACTGAATTTTGAGCACGCTCGGCCCCAGTGTGTGGCGGTAGAGTATGAATAGAAATAATAACTAAATGTCAAGCAAAAGAAATGTCAAAATGAATATATTTTTCGCCGCGAAAAAACAAACGAATTCGAGCTTGAAGAATGATGGGAGGCAACTCATGAAGTCATCATCTTTTTTTGACTAAACGATTTCCACCTCACTCGTCCAAAATACCGAATTTTTCCTTCTTATACAATATACGTTCTTTGGTTGCACGTTTGAAAATTTAGAACACGCAGTAGCGACCTCGCGCTTCAAATTATCTCATATAATAACTGCTACCTTCACTAGGTGTCGCGCAGTGGTCAAGTTCATAATAAAGTAGCTTCAGAGCCATCTGAAGGCGTAACACCCGCATATGCCGGCTTTTTTAATTTATGAATTTATTAAATACATGTACGTTATACATGTTATTTAGAACTTCAATTGAAATCTCCTGCACTTTATGTGATGACATACATATTGTTAATTTGGAGGGTTTTGTGTTTGGTGTTTTTAAGGCATTGTGTACGGAGAACAGTGAAATGACTCTGGGATGTGTGTTAAACGAGGTAGAACAGCTGTACTTAGCTGATTTTGAAGTTGTTGTTCTGGCCCAATGCCGATCGTGAATGCAATATAAATTGCTCTTCTTCTTTCTGTTCTGTAGGTTGTTGATTTTACATTCTTGCACATGTTATTCGTGGAATAGCTGGCGTTTACGCCCTCTCCGGGAATTGCGTTTTATTAACTCAGCCTTAATTTCTTTTCGAAATTATGAATTGGTTTTTTCAATTCCCAATTCCGGAATTGCGTTTCTGTCTTGATTGCTACGACCATGTCATTATGGTCCGTTTTCTTGCAACAACCACATCCGGCCGCCATACCAATCTGTACCACCGGAAGTCGCCGCCATACCAATCTGTCCCCGATGACATATCGTCTTTTTTTTTATCGAATTTCGACTACGCATCCCAGAGCCATTTCACTTTATGCTATACACTATGTTTTAAGGTGCGGGAAATGGCGCAACTAGTATATAGAATAATAATAGTAGGTGGTATTAGTCCATATTTTCACCAGCATCTGCCCTTAAAAAACATCTTCCAAAAAAATAAAATTTCAAAACCCCCCCTTGGCGAAATCCTGGATCCGCGCCTGATGGGAGCTATATGTTATAGAGGTCCGATTCGGCCGATTCCGACAAATGATCAATTCTAAAAAATAATATACTCGTATACTGTATACCAAATTTATATCTCACAAACTGAGGGAATAGTTTGCATTCAAACCGACGAACTATATGTAAAGACAGACAGAACTTCGAAGTCAAATATCTTCTAAACGAGAGCTAATCTAGAAAAATTAATAGTACCATCGTGCTCAGCGTGTCCGAATTATCTTTACTGGGTATGTCTCATCTCTGTTGATTTTTGGCTCGTGCGCTGTATTTTCGATAAGCAAGTGCGCTGTATTTTCTGTTGCGAAAGGACGGATACCGCAGGCACAGCAAAAATAAAAGTCCTTTTTTTCATGGATGTGTTGTACGCACATGCATTTCCCATTGCGTTGATGGTGACCAATTTTGTTAAAAGTAAAAGTAATGAGTAATTTTTTTTTTTTTTCGGATATAGTTTTTATTGTATCATTCTTGGAGAATATGACAATTTTTATAAAATCTTAACCTAGTATACAATGACGTTATTCGTTGCCACTGCTTCAAATAACATTTGGATGAAAAGCAATTTTATTTGACATAAAATAAATATTTATGAATACATTTATTATGTGTATGGGAATATTTTTGTTTTTCTTAGAGTATGTTCATATGTATGTATGTATGTAATTTTATTTCATATTCGTTCATTCCCAATAAACAACGGATTCGCCTCGAATTCGCGTCGGATTCGCTTACTCTGATTATATTATCGCGGCAATAGTTCGCGGCGATAGATCGGCGAATCCGAATTCGTAGGCATGTCACATATCACTAGCGATTCATTCTCGGATCGCTGGCGATTCGAATTTTTTTTCATTAGCGATTCGAGAATTTTTAATTTCTCTGATCGTTGGCGATTCGAGATTTTTTATAAATGACGTTTCGAAAAATTAAAAGTTCAGAGTTTGGTTTACTGGCAATGGGTTAAATCCGAGTTCAGGTATAAGTGTAAAATTTCAGAACTATAATGATTTTTTAGTGCAAAACAACTTAAAAAAATAGAAAAAAATGATATCGCGAAAATCCATTTTCTCGAACTTGTCGCGAATTCGAGGCGAGTCCGAGAAATTACGTTCGCGAAAATATGCTTTCTCGAACTCGCCTCGAATTCGCCGCGATATCATCCTCGCGTCTGTGTTTATTGGGTTATGTTATTCATTTTCATTATGTATTTTTGCCGTCGGAATGGAATGGAATTCCAAGCAGCTGATTGTATAAGATTAAGAGTTCGTACGTCCTGACAGGACAGGCTTACCGATGACACAATCGTGTGTTGCATTAAGAAGTGCTGTTGCAGTTTCGTATTGGAAAGAATTCCAATAAGCTGCGTGTATGAGCTTAGGAATTTTTACGGCCTAATGGGATAGGCTCGTCCGGAACACAATCCTACATATGTTATACATGTGTATTAGTAAATGCTGTTGTAGCTTTCTGAATGGAAGGAATTTCAGTAAGCCGCTTTTTGTAATTTAGAGGTATTATGGCCTAATAGGATAGGCTCTTCGAAGTTTTAATTTTAATGGCTCTAGCCTTGGTCACAATCAGGGTTGCCACTTTGAAATTTTTTTCCCGACCAAATTCGTCTCAAAAACCTACCAAAATAGCTTTCAGCCGACCAAAATTTTTTTCACAAAATGCGTCATTTAAGCTGGTACATATATAGGAACTTATACATACATACATATCACTCTTCAAGTATTTTCACAAGTTTTAGCTTAAAATAATAAGGTACGAATGCGTTTGTACATATGTATGTACATTAATTTGTGTATGTAATTTATGTTAACATTTTAAAATAGTTACGACTATGGTTTAACAGGTCTCCAAGTAGGTATACAAATGAGATCAGAACTTTAATTAAATATCAAAATTGAATCTAAGATCTTTTTAGATGACCACACGTAGTGCGGGTAATTGTTTTTGTTTATCAGTTCGGTGCACATCATTATGTTGTTTATAGTGCATATTTCTAATTTGTTTCTGAGTTTGGTTTTTATTAAAGTGTAGAAAATTTGCGCTCCGCTGCAGGTGAGCTGTGTGGAAGCGTAAGCAAATTAAAAATAAATTTTGTGAGCTCGCCAAAGGAATTTTCATTAAGCGCATTTTTCATCAAACTAAAAAATGCGTATGCGTTCACCTTTTATCCACTTTGCACAAAACTCTGCCGAAGAGAAACACAAAAAGTATTCAAGCAAACTGTTGCTGTGAGAAAGAGACATGAATACATGAACTTTCAAACGTTCTTTCAACAGTAGCTTTGTTCAACAACTTTACTTGCAACAAGAGCACCAGTGACAAATTAAGAGTAAAAACGAGTAAAAGAGAAAATTATCAACCAAAGTTATTGAACACAAAATCGTAAACATTTGCAAGTAAACAGCTGATGCGCTGTTTTCACAATTTGATTTTTAGGTTAGGTTGTAATTGAAATGTTTGAAATTGAAAATGAATGTAAATAACTGAATTAGGAAGACGAAAATCTACTTTGGATATTCCACAACATCGTCAAGATTCCTTTTTGCGCTAATTTATTTAGCATGCAATTAGAAATTTGCGATTAAAATGTTGGCATATTTTCAATTGCAATTTTTGTGATCATATGTTTTTGACGCTTCTATTTTTTTTAAAGCTGCAAGTAGTTGCAAGTGAAAATTTTACTTGCAACTATTTTCAACTCTCTCGAAGTCTTACTCTCCCAATTTGGGTCTCTTTTGCAAATTTTTTGGGTTATTGAACATAAAATTCGTAACTATTTGTAAAAGCAATTAAAAACTTTGAGTTATTGAACAAAGCTAGTGTTGTGGCAAAATCTAGCAAATCAGTGATGTTACTTGAAGGAAGGTAAAAACCTACCAAAATTCAAATCGTCCGACCATCCGACCAACAGGAAAAAAACCGACCAGTTTTGGTAGGAAAAGCCCACTTATCACATCCCTGGTCACAATTTAGCTGGATATCCTTTCTCTTTAACCACCTGAGGTATCTCTGTTCTAACAGACTTAGCCAGTATGTTTGGATGATTGCCTAGTCTTGGGGCGTAGTTAGTTTGTATATTTCTTACTTCTTCAACAACTGTGTTAATCTTTAGATCCCTGTGTATAGCGGAATTTTTCACGTACCAAGGCGCCCGGCATATTGTTCTTAATATCTTAGATCAGTTATCGGCATTCCAATACATGCAAAGAAATTATTAGTTGCATGTGTATTAGTGAGAGAGCGTTGTCGGGCAATGTCGGCAGCCGCTAGCATTTGATCAGTTGATGTCAGATTGTTGTTGACAACAGACGTATGTCCAATGATGTGCGGGCGTACGTATGAAAACAAGCATATGTGCTTACATACCTACAAACAAACATATATACGTAAGTAGGAAACATACACGCATTGCTTGATCCGCCATCGACCTGCTAGAATGGCAAACCGAATGATACTAAGCACTTTGTTCGGTTTTAATTATTGCGCTCGCATGAAACTCACGTATTAAATACGTGTGAGAAGCTTGTTCTCAGCACCAGCTCAGTGAGCCAGGCCGCACAGTGGCACTTTTACCCAATTTAGACGTGAAAAATTAAAAAACGCTGAAACGTAAATATTATTCGTTCAAATTGGATGTATTAGTAAATATAGGACTCCTGGACACGAAATCAATAGTTTTCGTGCATATATTCAAAAGAGACATAACTCAAAATTTTAGGTTTTTAAAAAAATCGATATGCGATTTTTTTAAATGTTTTGATTTGAACAGGAGAAGTATTGTGGTTCGAAATAACTGAATAACTTCATCACTGATACATCTACGTACGCCTGCGGATTTTAGACAGCAAAGATATAATCGGATCTGAATAAACAGCAACGTATTCATCAGGTCTTCCATTCTTCTCGAGGGGATTGATCTCCTCTTATTATGTTCATGATGCTGTCTAATGTCTTTATTACGGGCCTCCAATGCTTTTTCCAACAGCATACCCATAGGCAGTGTAAACGACTTTATAGTTGCATCGCCATAAATTACAATTTTATGGACACTTGATGGCATTGGATACCATGGATAATGCGTAACATAATTTATAGAAGCACCTTCGCAATACTAAGAAAACTTCTCGTGTGCAATAGGAAAGCCACTCGACATGCAGTTGAGGATAACACCATGACGAATGTGCTCCTCATGTACACAAGTGGCGCTAATAGCTAAGCTATATACTCTTCAAAAAATGGCTTGATGTGTTACCATCATTGGATGTGCCATAACCTTGTTTGGGCGTATCTACCATGAGTTACATTAAACGCTTGATGCTACTTTGAAATTTTTGTTTTTCGATTTGGAATATGGCTTTATGTTCGTCGCTTATAACTTTCCAAACGCGAATGTTGAAGCGGTACCCGCTATTAAAAATACATTCTCTACATCTTATATAAACACGCAAAGTGCATAATCCAAACTTATACAAAGATTCGTTAATCTCCCGGCCACAAACAACACTAAAGTCTTGCCATAAATCATTGTCAAGTGCATATCATGACTAATGTAACCAATTTCTTCTTCTACCATAACAATTGGAGGCTGCAACGAAGTAATTGTCACTTTCTAAGTATTCCCAAAACCTTGTTTGTTGCAGATATAGTCCAAAACGGCTTTATCTTTTTTGTTTTGGTTGCGTTCTCCAACCTACACCTCATATAACTCTCTCCCAGTTGTCGACATTATTTCTCGCGGGGGCAGATCGGGGCAGAAGAATCCTAATGGAATATATGTAGGAATACAAGGAGTTTACTAAAAATAAGGAATTATTTTAATGCGGCTTAATTCAAAACTTTGGCGAAGTTTTAATTTCACTGTTTCTTATTTTTTATATACAAATAAAGGAACGCGTATTCACGACGCTAAATCTGCACACTAAACGTACAAAAAAACTTGTAGATAGTTGCAAATAAGAGTCCACACTTTTTCCTACCCTAACCTAGTATATATTTTTAAATTTCACTGACAGAACTCTTCTTATTAAATTTTAAACTGACTCTTAATTATATGTGTACTCACTTATAAAAAAATATCACAGTTAAAATGCACACTTTAACAGCTGATTACAGCGTGAAAAATGGGGTTAGAAAGGAACAAAAACCACCGTTGGCCACAGTGATTATCTGCCATTCGAACTGCATACAAAAGTTTTGAAATTTTTACAACAGCAAAATTGAATTATTCACGTCTAAATTGAGTAAAAATGCCACTGTGCGACGGCGTCATATCTCTCAGTTATCTCACGCAATAGTTGAAAATCGACACCATTCACGCACGTAAATGCACGCATATCCAACGCAAGAATCAGTTGTTTTCCTTTTTTTATATTCTGCATTGTTTTTGGTTTGTTTGGAATGAGTTGAATAACAGCGTTACCATTGTACAGCAAAGTATACGTGCAGTTTTTGATTTCGTAGTAACTTGTGTTTCGTTTCGTAGTAATTTTTCTTGAAAATCGTATTATTCATAGAATTTATTAATAAATAAATTTTTAAATTGAAAATGTTGTATGATGATAATTTAAAACCAGTTGTTAATTGCAGTTTTGTTTACTTCTGACTCCGTGCTTCTAAATTTTCTACTAATAATAATAATACAATGGCGCTTTTATAACTCTGACGAGTTTTATGGCCGAGCTTCTCTCCCAATTCGAGGTGTGCTCCTTGTTGCTTTTCCTACTAAGTTGGTGGACCTACAGTTTTATGCCGGCTCCGAACGGCGAATGCATCTTTTTTGTGAGAAGCTTTTTCATGGCAGAAATACTCTCGGAGGGTATGCCGCCCACTACCGAGAGGTGACCGCTGCTCTTAAAAACCCAATAATTGGAGTTTTGCTAATTAGAAAAATAGTTTTTGGTGTTTGGCTCGGACCGTGGTTTGAACCCGAGACCTCTGGCACAGCAGGCGAGCACTCTACCCACTGCACCACAGCGGCCGCAATTTTCTACTACTATTTCTTAAAGGCTTTTAAGAATAAGTACATATCGTCGGTCTCCTGCCAGAAACACGAATGTGAAAATTTTTTAAGCACGATGTCTGCTCTTTATCGGCTTTATATTGAAGTAATAACAATTAATATTTATATAAATGCTTGTGTAAACATACATACATAATATATGCGTGTATGCACATAAGTATATATACAAATATTAATGGTTATTATATCAATATATACCCGATGAAGAGCAGACATCGCACTTAAAAAAATTTTCACATTCGTGTGTTTCCGGCAGGAAGCCGACGATATGTATGTGCACTAAGAAACCTAATTTTTGCAATTAATAAAATGCAGCAATTATATACAGATACTATTTTTGTTTTAATTTTTAGTAATATTACTCGCCGCGGTTATTTTTTAATTTATGTATTGCATATGTACGTATTTCGGTCTTTTTGTTGTTTATGCTTGTTGTCAAATTCACGAGTCTTGCCGGCTCACCAAATATTATTCACCTGACAGCTTTTAAAAATTTGCTATCCCGGATAATTTTGCTAAATTGAACAGTCAAAAATATTCACAATAGTCAAATATATTAAATACAACAGTCAAAAATATCCACAATAGTCAAATTTAGTAAAGAAAACACAGCAGAAAAAACTTCATTATTTTCTATTTAAATTTTTATCTCCATATAAAAACAAATACAAAGAATTGATACAATATGTAGTAAAATTTAGTAAAAAAAAAACGCCAAAAAACCTTCGTTTTCTCTATTTACATTTTTATTTCCGTGTAAAAAAATTATTGCGGCAATAGTCAAATTTAGTAAAAAAAAAAACGCAAGAAAAAACTTAAATTTTTTTATTACATTTTTATCTCCATATTTAAAAAAAAAATACACTTATGTTAACATAATTTTATAACCGCAACATTCGGAATAGTTATTGAGGTAGTTTAGGAACATATTGAAAGATTCGTACTAATTTACTACAAAATGATCGCTCCGGCAACCCTGTTGCAAAGATAACAATCATGAGAGCATCAGCTGACACGTTATTACGTGAAAAATCAAATTGAGCTAGGTTTCTACGATACGTGCGTCAAGAGAGCCGTCGTCATGCGTTGGTGACTGGGCATTTACACTACAACTCCATAAGATAGGTTGTGTCAGCTGACACGGGCTACGTGCGTGCGTCGTTGACTGGTTGGACTATAAGCAGAATTGCGCCAAAAGAACCCTACCGGAACACTGATAGTCATTTGATTGATCATCTGATGATCAGTGCTCGTTTCGGTTATAAATGTAGCAAGTTATAATATCCTTGTCTTCATTAGAAGACATTATTGTTATTATTGAGTGATTTGTTGAATTTTAAAATTTTATATTGTAAATTTCGATGTTTGTTTTCTTATTTTCTGAAGATTACGCACCGAAAGTATTCCCACAAGTGTGAAAAACACAGCAACGCGGAATCGTTTCGGTAAGCTAAAAATACCGAGGAAAAAATGTTGATCCGAAGTCGTACCGAGTAATGTGAAAAGGCCCTTAGTTTTCCAGGCAAAGCCAATGGGAAAGAATTTGGGGAAGTTGGTAAATTATAAAATCTATTATGGAGAAAACCCGACTTCAAAAAATTTTCCGTTGCGTCTCTTTATGGTTTAGGATACGATTTATTTAACTATTACATATTAAAGAAAGTAAGACTTGATGAAAATTCCACAAAAATAAGTAGACGTAGTTGACTCGATGTGCTTACATATACATATGTATACAAAGATATATTTATGTTCAACCTAATTTATAATATTAAGGATATATGTACCTTCATAAATATGCGTGTGCATATCGTCATACCATACGAAACTAGCATTTTCAAAATTCCTTACGAAAACTCGGTAATTTAAAAATTCTGCACGAAAAGTAGCACTTTAAATTTTTGCCTGACGAAAAGTTGCAATAATTTTATATGCAATTCGTCAGCCAAAAGTCGAGTGCTACTTTTTCAAATACGCATTTAAAGTGCTAGCTTTCGTCAGACACAACAAATCGGGTGGTAGTTTTCGTATGGGACGACGATTAAACATATATAAGAATATTTTTTTTGTTCAAACGTTATTGAATTTTTACTTTTGATCTCTTTGTTTTTATGTCAAATAAGTGAATAAACCAATTTTTTGTTTAATACATTTTGTTTTATTTGGCCTCAGACAAATTAAGAATAACGCACAAAAAGTGGTGAACGATAATACATGTAGTTGGCTGGTATTTTTTAAGAAATATTTGATTCTATTTTGCAATTCTATTAAAATGTGAATATATTAGAACTGAAATATAATAATTTTTAACCGGATATAACTATATATAAATCTACTGAAGAATCGCTGCCCGCGTTCCATCTCATTAACATATTTTTTATAATTTTAACTGAAACACAATTTTTTCCAGTTTAAACAGTAAACTTCACTGCATGTTACACACAAGCAATGCAATTACCTCTGTATTTTTTATAATTCCTTATTATTTCAACAAAATTGGGCACATAAAACAAAACATCAAAATCCACCGAAAGTGACAATTTATTTTGGCGCGTTTTCCCTTCTGGCACCTGCAATTTGCACAAACAGCTGATCGGCTGGGTTTTATATTGTGTTGATGCTGGCAACAAAGCCACATTAGACCCGTGGGAAAATCATAAAATTGAGAGAGTAAAAAAGAGTTTCGTATCAAGTAATCTTTGAACGAACCAATTGATTTGCGCTATTACGACGCTCTCACTAAGAGCCTATACACACTTGCGACTCAATCGATTTAGTCCAATGTTGATTTGCATGGGAATGTATGGAAGCATTCACACTACATTCAATTAGTCGAACAACTGAAACAGTTGGATTTGCAGCACGATTCCATTCCAACTGAAACAGTCGGCCAAAAAAGGCGCCCTTCTACGTATTCACACTACAGACATTTTAGTCGAACGACTACAACAACAGTGATATTCGTAGTGTAAAGAGTTGCCATGCTGACAGCCAGAGGCCGAGAAGCCCGGCTTGCGTACACATTTTCGTTCATTTCATACGAAATTCTTTAAAATCTGGTTATTTTACGTTTTAAATGTGTTTACTATTTAAGTTCGCAATAATATAGCCCCCACTGTAACATGCCGCTAAAAGCCTGCTAAGAAAATAGCGCAAATACACCACCAATCCACCTCACAATGTGTATTTTGTTTGTACAGCCAATCACAGCACAGTGAGCATGCTTCAACGTTTCCACACATTAGCTTTTACGTGGCTTTCAAAACAGAATAACATAGCTTGTTTTCTCGCTTTCGCTAAGGAGAAACCAATTGCTTATTTTCAGACTTAAATTGAAAAAAAAAACTAGCAAAGCACTTTTTTTTATTTTTCACATCAAATTTGTATGCGAATATGAAGCTGGCTTCGGCATTCAAAAGTTCAGTATTCACAGCCATATGCATATTTGATTTGATTTTCGTTTGCAGTTAGGTACATACTTATGCACATAATTCCTTACATCTGCATGTGCATGCAAACATAAATATCAAATACCAGATTTCAAAAGGGTTGATTGTGATTTTTGGCGACTATTGGCACAATATCAAGATAATTTTAAAAAGCGGTGGAAATCAAATTGGACCTCAGTTTTTCAAACACTAAAGCACCCATTTTTTAGGCAATAAGCAAATACACTTGCTACTGCTGAAATTTCCATTGGTATAAGGAAACTAAAAATACCTCTGCGCATTCGTGTAAGATTTCCCTAGTGCACGTTTTTATATTTAAGAATTATGTAAATACGAAATTTGTTATTTTAAAAATGTTCAGAGTAAAATTACAAAATCAAGAAAAAACAATTTTAATTTAAAAATGTTTATTTTTATTTTAAGCACTATGAGATTTTGAAGGAAAAACTTTCGTTTTCATTCCATTAATTTTAATTTTTAACTTAAATATGTTTCTTTTTAAATCCTAAATACGTTTTAATTTAAAAAATTTAATTTTTAATTTAAAAATTTTCATTTATAAAATAAAAATGACTTGTATGCATCTATTTTTCGGTCAGTTTAAATTGGTTGATTGTGCGTATATAGGCTTTTCTGACCAGTAGGTTATTAGCGCAAATAAAACAACGTTATTTCGCTATTCCGGCCCAACGTTTCGCTAGACTTCGTAGCTTCTTCAGGGGCGAGTCTGTTTTTATTAAGCAACAAAGAAATTTTATATATTTAAAAAACGTTACATACATATACATAAACATAAAAAGATGAGCACTTACATGATAATTAACAAAAAATAAAAACGAAAAAGTCGTCAAGTATTTCCAGTACCATTCGTCTGTGGTATTGTCGTCATACTAAATCTATAAACAAAGAAGATAGGTCGAAGCAATATCGTCAGTGTCCTCTTTCTTGTTCTTTGTCGTTTCCCTTTTTTGTAATATTCGTAAACTCTCTAATGTATATCGAGCTTTTCCTTTTTTGTTTCTGTCTATGATTCTAATGTTTTTGGTATCAGCCGTATGTCCTGTTGTTGTAATGTGTTGTGAGAGCGCTGTGTTGGTTTTCTTCTTTCGTATGTCCGCTTCATGCTCTGTCAGTCTCACTCCAAGTGTTCGCTTAGTGGTCCCTATATATATTTTGTTGCAGTTTTCGTTTTCTTTCCCATTACATTTTATTTCGTACACAACATTGTTTTGTTGTAAGGCGTTAATTGGGCTTTTTGTGTTGGTAAATATTTTGGACAAAGTGCAGTTTGATCGGTAGGCTATTGCGTTTTTTTATTTATCATATGTGACGACTTTTTCGTTTTTATTTTTTGTTAATTATCATGTAAGTGCTCATGTTTGTATGTTTATCTAAAAATGACTTGGTTTAAAACGTGCATTATAAAAATAAAAATTTTATTTTTGATTCCTTTTCTCTGAGTATACAAACAAAAAAATGTGTATCAGGAAAACAAAAATAAAAAATGCATATGAAAAAAAAACAAAAAAAAATAAACGAGAAAAAACGATCTTCAAATACCCGAATTGTTCAAATGCCCGTACAAACATACGCGTAATAAACAAACAAACGAGCATTCGAGCATTGAAAAGCATTTATTCGGGCCACTCGAAAATGTTAAAAAGAAATCGAGAACTCTAAATCAAAGTCACTGACGGAACGCAATCAGACTTTTAAATAATACAGCAAAGGAAATTACATAAATGGCTAATTAATTTTATTTGGCGAAATGCGAACAAGTTCAAGACTACGTATTATCAGCGATGGTAGAAATGATTAGCTATTTCGAAGAAAACCAATTCTTCATCATCAGATTTCTTTTCGGGATCCAGCCGGGAATCGAACTTAGACCCACCGTGAGAATTAATGTTAGCGGCGCGCTAACCACTCACCCAAACACGGCCTGGTACGCAGTTGAACTTTTTGTCGCTTTTCTATTGCCACCTTTACTCGCCCAACATTATTGTTGTATTTTTATGTACACATGATTTTCATGAGATAACACAAATTTGTTGAGTAATTTTAGGCGGTCTATGCTTCGGTTAGCCGGAAGTAATGTGCATTTGCAACACCCTGCCTTTCTATTTTTAATTTAATTGTTGAATTATTGTGTAGGTACACAGAAGATTTTTAATTAATTTTATTTGGCGAAATGCGAACAAGTTCAAGACTACGTATTACCAGCGATGGTAGAAATGATAGCTATTTCGAAGAAAACCAATTCTTCATCATCAGATTTCTTTTCGGGATCAAGCCGGGAATCGAACTTAGACCCACCGTGAGAAGGTGTTAATGTTAGTGGCGCGCTAACCACTCACCCAAACACGGCCTGGTACGCAGTTGAACTTTTTGTCGCTTTTCTATTGCCACCTTTACTCGCCCAACATTATTGTTGTATTTTTATGTACACATGATTTTCATGAGATAACACAAATTTGTTGAGTAATTTTAGGCGGTCTATGCTTCGGTTAGCCGGAAGTAATGTGCATTTGCAACACCCTGCCTTTCTATTTTTAATTTAATTGTTGAATTATTGTGTAGGTACACAGAAGATTTTTAATTAATTTTATTTGGCGAAATGCGAACAAGTTCAAGACTACGTATTACCAGCGATGGTAGAAATGATAGCTATTTCGAAGAAAACCAATTCTTCATCATCAGATCTCTTTTCGGGATCAAACCGGAAATCGAACTTAGACCCACCGTGAGAAGGTGTTAATGTTTATGGTGCGCTAACCACTCACCCAAACACGGCCTGGTACGCAGTTGAACTTTTTGTCGCTTTTCTATTGCCATCTTTACTCGCCCAATATTATTGTTGTATTTTTATGTACACATGATTTTCATGAGATAACACAAATTTGTTGAGTAATTTTAGGCGGTCTATGCTTCGGTTAGCTGGAAGTAATGTGCATTTGCAACACCCTGCCTTTCTATTTTTAATTTAATTGTTGAATTATTGTGTAGGTACACAGAAGATTTTTAATTAATTTTATTTGGCGAAATGCGAACAAGTTCAAGACTACGTATTACCAGCTATGGTAGAAATTATAGCTATTTCGAAGAAAACCAATTCTTCATCATCAGATTTCTTTTCGGGATCAAACCGGAAATCGAACTTAGACCCACCGTGAGAAGGTGTTAATGTTTATGGTGCGCTAACCACTCACCCAAACACGGCCTGGTACGCAGTTGAACTTTTTGTCGCTTTTCTATTGCCACCCTTACTCGCCCAACATTATTGTTGTATTTTTATGTACACATGATTTTCATGAGATAACACAAATTTGTTGAGTAATTTTAGGCGGTCTATGCTTCGGTTAGCTGGAAGTAATGTGCATTTGCAACACCCTGCCTTTCTATTTTTAATTTAATTGTTGAATTATTGTGTAGGTACACAGAAGATTTTTAATTAATTTTTTTTGGCGAAATGCGAACAAGTTCAAGACTACGTATTACCAGCGATGGTAGAAATGATAGCTATTTCGAAGAAAACCAATTCTTCATCATCAGATTTCTTTTCGGGATCAAGCCGGGAATCGAACTTAGACCCACCGTGAGAAGGTGTTAATATTAGCGGCGCGCTAACCACTCACCCAAACACGGCCTGGTACGCAGTTGAACTTTTTGTCGCTTTTCTATTGCCACCTTTACTCGCCCAACATTATTGTTGTATTTTTATGTACACATGTAGGGGATTCACAACTTGTCATATTGTGTCATATCGTCATAATAATTTGTTGTTGCATTCTAGGCTATATGTGTACTAAATAAATACAACTCTGCACGATATGCTTTTGGGTCGTCGTATTTGATCAGCTGTTTTTGTTTACTTCTTCACAGGGCTTCCGAAAAGTCTTTTATAACTACTTTCGTACAATATTTTAATATGACATATGACGTTATGACACTTTGTGAATCACCTAATGATTTTCATGAGATAACACAAATTTGTTGAGTAATTTTAGGCGGTCTGTGCTTCGGTTAGCCGGAAGTAATGTGCATTTGCAACACCCTGCATTTCTATTTTTACTTTAATTGTTGAATTATTGTGTAGGTACACAGAAGATTTTTAATTAATTTTATTTGGCGAAATGCGAACAAGTTCAAGACTACGTATTACCAGCGATGGTAGAAATGATAGCAATTTGGAAGAAAACCAATTCTTCATCATCAGATTTCTTTTCGGGATCAAGCCGGGAATCGAACTTAGACCCACCGTGAGAAAGTGTTAATGTTAGCGGCGCGCTAACCACTCACCCAAACACGGCCTGGTACGCAGTGAATGGCTAATGGTTATGCTTCACACTTAGGCTTGCCCAGGCAATTTATGCTAGGTCCGCCACTGCTGACAGCACTACCTTTATTTCACTTTTGGTAAATTGCAGATTGAAAATTTCAATTAATATTTTCAAAATGCTTAAAAAAAAACAAAAGGTTCGTTTCCTATTAACTAGTTATAGACAAGAATTATCTAACTAAGGATATACAGTAGAATCGCACAAAAGTTAACCAAATGGTCCCAAGGGCATTTAACTTTTCCGAAATATTAACTTTTCCAGGTAGTTTTTAAATTTGATATAATACGGTGATAAACATAATTTTTGGGATATAACATATCAAATTTATTTGAATATCTCAGTTTTAATCATTACAAAGCAGAAACCTTAATTTAATTTACATATGTACATAAAATTTGCTAGCCATCCATCACTTGCATAAAAATTTTTTCCAGGGTACATTTTGGCAAATTCAAGCTTGGCTCTTGATTTTAAAATTAGACCACTAATTGCACAATTGCGTTGCCTTTGGTTCAAAAACCATTTATACAAGCTTGCCTCGAGAACGGGATATTCCGACTTGTGCAAAATTTTCTTGGTTGCCAATTCCTTTGTGCGTGCCACTGCCTTCAAAATTTCATATCGTTTTTTGTTTATTTTTCAGATGGCCACTTTAGATACACTATAATCTAATGCCAAGCGGCTTCCGTTAATATCTTCAAGTTTTCTTAAAATATCAGCTATTTGAAGTTAATTCAAACTAATTTGCGATGATTTATTCCGCTTTGTTGCCATTTTTAACGCACAAACTATGTTTACACCACTCAATGGTTCAAACGACTAACTACATTTGTACCTCGCGACGCCGACAATAATTTTTTACACAGAAATTCGGGGAATGAGCTTGTTTTTGCTGAGAAATAAACGGTTGGATTTGAAAAAAAATTCGATAAGCTTAGAAAAGTTAACCAATAGTTAACTTTTTAGAGCCGTACGTGGACGCTCAAATTTGGTTAAGGTTTAACTTTCTCGCGAGTTAACTTTTGTGCGATTCTACTGTATTATTTCCGTTTTCACGTGTTTCTTGCTATTGTTGTTTTCTTTAAATATGTCATTAATACAAAAAAATATTTTTTCAATTCGTCTTGTTTGACATTCTACGTGAACCTTCTTGGCCATGATTGACGGAATACAATTTAGTATACATACATAATTTCAATCAGCTTATCTACTGCGATATCCTCAGTTAAATAATTCTTGGTTATGGATAGTTAGCCAAGTTTTTCTTGGCAAAGCGTTTCTTGATTAAAAAAATTTGCAGAAGAGTACAGAATAAGAATAGAGAGCTCCAAATTTCAGCTAGTAAATTTTTCACTAGCTCGAATTATTTGTTGTCAAAGTAGAAAACAGCTATTCAAAAAAATAAACCAACGAATATATTTGATTTTATTGCTTTTGTAATTTGGTGAATTTTTAAAATGGAAATAATGAAAATGAAATAGCATGGAAATTATTAATGGCTAATTTTTACTATTTTTCCGTTTCTTGTACTTCTGTTTGTTTCGCCTTTATGAGCGTAATTCCTTCCGATTTTCTCCTTTCATTTACTTGACAGCTAGTTGCTAGTTTAATAAGAAAGAATCAAGTTGACAGCTGACAAGAAGGTGCTTTCATGTAAGAATGCAGATAAACTGATAAACTTTAGCAATTTAATACTTCATCACTTTATATGAAGACCACTAATGTAAAATTTGCTGTGCAAAATGTGAACTTTGGCAACACTATGTCATTGTCAATCGCCCGACTATTTAGTCTGTAGTGTGAATAGCTGCCACCGATTCGACTAAATAGTTGGCGTAGTGTGAATACAACAGCCCAATTCGACTAAATCGATTGAGTCGCAAGTGTGTATAGGCTCTAATACAGTTGCATTTCAATTTTTCCTATCACTGGTCTAAACAACGACTGAATCACAGAGCGTAAGCCTATGTGTGTTATACTCATTAACAGTGTTGCCACTGAAACAAAATTTTACCGACCAAATTACCGCCCAATTCCGCCAAAAAACGCCCAAAAATCAGAAGTCAACTTAAAATGGAATTACATATCGATGTGCTAGTGCACAAACCGGATAAGTAATATTTTGAAAAATGTTCAGGAGAGCAAATTTTGTGTTTAAATAGCAATAATTTGTTAACTGTCACATTTTTTTCAGTTATAACGATTACGAATACTTAATTGGTGTATGTAGAATCCAAATGTGCTAAAATTGTATTGATGGCTTCAGTACCTATACTATTTTTTTTAGTGATTAAAATTTGTTGGGCACTTAACCCATTTGACGCTAACTTTTTTTAATTTCAAATATTTTTGTTAGAGCGCTTCTATGAAAAATTTATTCAATTTATTTCTGTAAGTACACATTTTAATGTTCATTTAAAACGCTAACATAGTTATTAAATTCAAATAGTACATTTTATGGGTTATTTAAGTATCATGCTAACATAGTTAAACTAAAAAAGTTTATAAAGATGGATAGCAATGTGTGAGAATATGAGAGATCCCGGCATACCACATACCACATGTTGTGGGCCTGGTCGAATAATAGAAACCCACATACTTAATAATTTTAATACACCTCAAACCCTGTATTAGGATTAAAATTCCTATATATTATTGTGGGTTGTAGATACATTTATGTACATATATGTATATACAGAGATATACATATGTAGATTAAGGTGGAGTGAAAACATATGGAGATTTTTTTTGTTCTTTTTTTGAACGTACCAGCAATGAAAAGTTGCCTCTATACGAGTTAATGAACCCTACAAAATTTTATGGCGATAGGACGAAATTTTGAACTGCCCCCACCCCCGCAAAGTTGAGTGGATTAAGCGCTGGTACAAATATGAAATTTTCAAAATTATAAAATCAAAAAACGAACTATGAGGATTGATAAAGATAAATTTTTATTTTGTGGCACTTGGAATTTCTGTGCAAAAGAAAAATTATGTTTATAGAAAATTTGAATTTCTAAGCGCGCTTATCCGATTTGTGCACAACAAATATTTCGCTTTCGAAGCACTTAACTGATTATGCCATCGCATATCTCGGCCATTATTGATAATTTGCTTACAAAAATTGCACACGAGGTAGGTGATGATTCCAAAAATGCAATTAACTCAGTTTCGCCAAATCCTGCACTTATCCGGTTTGTGCACTAGTACATCGATATTTATATATGTACATACTAAGTAATCTTGGCTCCCACTCATTCAATTCAGAATACTAGACAGTCGCCGATCTCTTAAGGAGATGGCCGAACAGACCTGTCTGCACCTCGTGTAGGTCCCGGGACATAGGGATATCAATGGCAATTGTAGGGCGGATGAACTTTCGAGGCAGGGCACTACCGAGCAGGTTCTTCCTGACAAAGAACGCATAGGTATGCCGTTAGCCACAACCAAGCTAATTCTTAAACAGCATATCTATAAACTAAAAAGTGATAGATGGCAACAGAAGCCAGTATGTCGAACATCAAGGCAAACCTTGCAGAAATGGGTTCGCAAGTGATCTCATCAGTACTCTAAGGAGAGATGACATCTCGAACCTTGTGGGGGTACTCACAGGACACTGCCTTATCGGGAAATACGCAGAGAGGCTAGAGGTGCACCCTACCGCAGATGCTGCATAAGCTGGAGGCGAGGAGACAATCGAACACCTCATCTGCCACTGCACGGTTCTTAACAGCGGCAGACGACGCTATCTTGGGACTTCCTTCCTGGATAGCCTATGCAAAGTCGCGGACGTCGACATAAAGGACCTGGGCCCTCTGTAGTTTAATTTGAAAGAAAATTCGTTCGAGTTCTATTCCATATATTCTATGCAATAAGAATCGCATTTCGCTTTTAAATAGAACTACATAGTGAGGGCCCTGGTGAACTGCATTAAGTTATCAAATTGGTTCAAAAAGGAGGGGTAATCCGTTTTCTTCTTGTGGTATCACAACCGGCCTACACTGGCCTAAGTGCGACTCTATGGCAGCCACTCCAACCTAACCTATTCGTAGAATATCCCGTATGTTCGCTGGCGCTTTTCAAGTGAAACATAATTTGTGTTAAATTTCAGCATTTTATTTCCAAAATAAATGTCAGATTGTCTGATTTTGAAGTTTTATTAAACTTAGCATGCGAGACGAGTCCCAAGCGAATTTAGATATAACAATAAAAGAGAAATTGTCTCCATAAAAATATTCATATTACAAATCGGACCAAAATTGATTTTAGCCGACCAACAGCCCAAAGTAAATTTATCGGACCAGATTTGGTCCGAAAGGCCCAATTTCGGCATCACTGCTCATTAACTCACGTTAGTCGATTTGCCGGGCCTTGATCTAAAGCAACGGCCGGGAAATATTTTCCTGGGAGTCTAAGTATGTTCGGCTGTATCACGTACACAGTTCGTAATTACACGCACACTACACGAGCGTCAACAAGCAGAGCACAAAAAAATCAAATTTTATTCAGTTTCATGCAAGCATTAAATGAAGTAGGTTGATACCGCATTGCTTGATTATTTAATGGTACACTGAGTATAAATGCAAATTATATTTTATTGAACAGGTATATGGAGTTTGAAAACGATTTCTTTTTTGTCTAAATATTTTAAATCATGCTGAGTGTCTTGTATGCAGCCAAGTTTTAAAATGCAAAGACGTATTTCATCTTAAGCCCCATTATGACGCTCGTCATCCTGATCTCCAGTTAGAAAGAGGAGTAGAGAGAGATCAGTTGATTGCTAAACTTAAAGACTGTTTTAGAATAAAATATAGTAAATTATTGAATACAGAGCATGATGACTATAACTGCTTGCCCAGAATGTTGTACTACAGCTACGGACTACATAGCTTACTACATCAGCTGATGACTGATTTTGTGGCAACGCTCGAAAATGTGAACAGAATGGTGTAGCTCAGTGTATCTCATATATGTCTTTTTTATATTTTTGTACAGGGGATTCCTTAAATTTTATAAAAACTCTGTATTTTTTACAAGTTCAATTCATTTTTCCGTTTCTTCGTCCTTCATTTCGAATTTCTGTCATTAAAAATTGAGCTGTCACACTTGTAGCGCGCTACAAAGTTAAAGTTAACTCTACTTCTACTACAGCCACAGCTACACGCTACAGACACAGCTACACATTGTGGGCATTGCAATGCAATTGTACTGTTTTAAATTTTGACAGCTCTTACTACGTACTACAGCCACACCATTCTGGGCAAGCAGTAATGCTTTGGCAGACAGTCAACTGAAGGCAACATACGCAATAGCTTTAGCGTTAGCAAAGATAGGTAGGCCTTTTGAGGGTGCGGTTTTTTTGAAGAACACCCACATTTGAATTTTTAAAAAACATTTTTAATTATTGACAAAAAAAGTTAAAAAAATCAAAAAATTTCTATTAATATTTGGGTAGGTATTTTTATCTGTTAAGCTATACCTACAACAGATACTTTTTGTATTACAGAACTTACTTAAATTCATAGTGCTTGAAGCACTCGCTTTATTTCGTTGAAAACCCACATTTTAATTTAAAAAAAAAGTTATTTATTTATTGATAAACAACTTAAGAAAAACTAAGCACAAATCATACACATATTTTTTTTTATATCTAAGTTAAGCCTCCTGCAGTGCAGGTTGTGCGTCGGGCTTGGGACCCACCACGTAAAAAATCCTATCCAATGAAAAATCCAACAATGCCTCGGATGAGACCACCTCTTTTTAATGACGACCATGGCAAACGTTTAAAGGACTATGATTTGAGGGTATGCACCTGGAACGTCCGGACCCTTAATAGCGAAAAAGCAAAAGCAGACATCACCGCTATTCAGAAAGTGCGATGGACGGGGCATGACTCAAAGAAAATCGGGTCTTGCCATGCACAGGAGCACATATTTGGTGTTGGCTTTGTGGTGGGGAAGAAACTCGTCCGCCGAGTACTGTCCTTCACGCCAGTGAACGAGCGCGTAGCCGCAATCCGCATCAAAGCAAAGTATTTCAATATATCGCTCATATGTGCCCACGCCCCGACGGAAGAGAAGGACGATGCGACCAAAGACTCCTTCTACGAGATGTTAGAACAAATCTACGACCGCTGCCCCCGCCGCGATAAAAAGATCAGATCGATCACGTCATGATCGACGGCAGACACAGCTCCAGCATCCTAGACGTGGGCACAATCCGTGGTCCCAATATCGACTCGGACCATTATCTTGTGGCGCCTCTGTGCAGCAAAGAATGTGCCAACAGGGAAGCAAGGAAAGTTTGAAGTCGAAAGACTGCACATGACGCAGACAGCCAACGAATACTCTACCCGGCTCTCACTCCTGCTCTCTGGGAGCAACCCTCCACCAAACGATGTATCCAAGGAATGGAAGCGCATCGCTCGTTCACTTCGTACCGCCGCTGAGGAAACTATTAGATACCAGCGAGCCCGCAGAAAAAACACCTGGTACGATAAGTAATGCCACGACACCTCGGAGGGAAAGAACGCCGCCTACAGAGCTACATTGCATGCGGAGAGGCGCCTTTTTCGAATGAAGAAAAGGGAGGCCGAAAGGCGCGAGTGTGAAGAGATTGAGATGCTGGCGGATAGGAATGATGTTCGAAAATTTTATCAAAAAGTCAGGCGGATGACTGAAGGTTTCAAGACCGGGACAAATTCCTACCGGAATGATAACGGTGATCTGGTAACTGATGTCCAGAGTGTACTTAAGTTGTGGAGGAACCACTTCTCCTCCTTGCTAGATAATAATAATAGTAATAACCCACGCCCTCCAATCCCGCCCGACCGCACGAGAGGCGCACCCGCATGACGTACGGATATTTTTTATTTACATAAAATACCGAGGTGTTAAGTGGCAGGAGTTTGTTAAGCGTCGAGATCTTAAACTGCTCAGCTACAGAGAAATAAAATCATCAGCTGAGTATAGTACATTTGAAGTTAGTCTTGAGAATTATAACAGAATAATCGCTACTATGTGTTAAGATAAGACAGTATTTTTTCCCTTATAATGAAAAGTCAGTCCGAAATATCTAAAAAGCTGGAATAGGAATTAAAGCTCTTACATAAACCCCGGAAAGGTTCATTTACACTGCTTTAAATAGATAGGGTTGAAGTGTCTTGTTGATCGAGAAGGAATGTTAAAGTTTATTTCAGCTAGCAAGAAAGGAGAAAGAATTAAGCCATTCAAGAGCTTAACGATAAATATTACCCCTAACATTTCTCGTCGACTTGCAAGAGTCGGAAGATTAAGGAGTTTTAAACGGCTAGTATACGGTGGAAGATTGTAACCAGAATCCCAAGGCAAATTTCTTAAAGCAAAAAGCAAAAACTGTTTTTGGACTGACTCTAAGCGATCAGAGTGAATCTGATAGTATGGATTCCAAACTATCGAACCATATTCCAATATAGGTCTTACTAAAGTTGTAAAGAGTGTTTTAGTTATGTATGGGTCGCTGAATTCCTTTGACCAACGTTTTACAAACGCTAAGACACCTCTTGCCTTATTTGCTGTAGCATTAATATGATGTTAAAACTAAGTTTGCAGTCCATTATTACACCTAAATCCACAAACTCATTTACTTGTTCGAGACCTAAGCCATTTATTGCATAAGAAGCTGGCTGTACGGTTTTCCGGGAAAAGCGCATGAATTTACATTTATCGAGGTTAAGTGGCATTAAGTTAGTGTCACACCAAGAAATTAAGGAATTTAAATCTTCCTGAAGCAAAGTTCTATCATCAAATGAAGAGATTGATCTAAAAAGCTTTACGTCGTCCGCATACAATGAGATTTTTGAGTGTTTAATTGTAGTAGTTATATCGTTAATAAATACCGAAAACAGAATCAGGCCAAGGTGACTGCCTTGAAGAACTCCTGAAGTAACATTAATAATAGACGAGTAGGCATTTTTGAAAATCAATAACGACAACAATGAAATTGCGGAAGGAGAAGATGTTCGACCCGAATCGAATGATGGTAGGTATGTTCCACCACCCGATCATGACGAAGTGCGAATAGCAATGTCTCGGCTTAAAAATAACAAGGCCCCGGGCACTGACGACGGCTGGCGGAGTGTAATAAGGCCTTTTAGAATAAGGCCTTATATCGCTATCGATTGAGAAATAAAGCCTTTATTAAGAATAAGGTCTAATTTCACTTGAAATGTGAAATAAGGTTCTAAATGTAGCCACGGTTAGGGCACACGTCCGGACGGATGGCGTAGCCCAGGGTTATTTTTTATAAGCGCGGCCGAAGGCCCCCAACGCAGAAAGGTGTTCTGCGCAAAAGCACTGTGGACCGGGCCATAGATATTACTCCGGAAAGAGAAGATAAAAAAAACTTTTGCGGAGAGCAGCTTTTGCGTTGGGGGCCTTCGGCCGCGCTTATAAAAAATTCTCTTTCCTGAGTAATATCTATGGCCCAGTCTACAGTGCTTTTGCGCAGAACACTTTTCTGCGTTGGCGGTCTTCGGCCGCGCTTATAAAAAATAACCCTGGGCTACGCCATCCGTCCGGACGCCACGGTGATGTCCTCCTGCGTAGTACACCCTTCAGCGTAGGAGCCTTCGGCCGCGCTTATAAAAAATAACTCTGGGCTACGCTATCCAAGTCCGGTCGTGTGTCACAGCCATGGCTACCGCCACGGTGATGTCCTTCTGTTATTTATAAAACAGTTATTTGCTCATTGGAATTCTCATAAGTTCTCGCGTAAATAAATAAAGGGGTTATTGCACATTTAAAAAAAGGCCTTATTGCGTTTTAAATGTGAAATAAGACCTTTTTTTTGAAAATGACAAAATAAAGGCTTTATCTCACTTTGGTTGCGATATAAGGCCTTAAAGGCCTTATTTCAAATACCTTATAGTGTGGCTTCAGACCTGGTAAATCTACCAACGGCCAGATCTTCACAATACGCAAAATCCTGGAAAAAACTCATGAAAAAGGAACCGACACACACCATATTTTTGTCGATTTTAAAGCCGCGTTTGATAGCACGAATAGGAATTGCCTATATGCCGCATTGTCTGAATTCGGTTTCCCTACTAAACTTATACGGCTATGCCAAATGACGCTGACTAACACCACCAGCACCGTCAGAATTGGGAAGGACCTCTCCGAGCCGTTCGAGACCAAACGAGGTTTCAGACAAGGTGACTCCCTTTCGTGTGACTTCTTCAACTTGATGCTGGAAAAGATAATACGAGCTGCAGAACTTCACCGTGCAGGAAGCATCTTATACCACAAGGATGTTCAACTGCTGGCGTACGCCGATGACATCGACATCATTGGCACTAACACGCTCATCGTATGTTCTGCCTTCTCCAAGCTGGATAAAGAGGCTAAGAAAATTGGTTTGGCGGTAAACGAGGACAAGACGAAGTACCTTGGCCTTGGCAGCCACGTCAATGTTGATAGCTACAAATTCGAAACTGTTAAGGACTTCGTCTATTTGGGAACCAGCATTAAAACCAAAAATAATGTCTGCACTGAAATCCAAAGAAGAATCACTCTTGCCAATAAATGCTACTTTGGACTAAGTAGGCAATTGAAAAGTAAAGTCCTCTCTCGGCGAACCAAAATCACACTCTACAGGACACTCATCGTTCCAGTCCTCATGTACGGTGCAGAAGCATGGACTATATCAAAAGCAGATGAGATGGCGCTTGGAGTATTCGAGAGGAAAGTTCTTCGGAGGATTTATGGACCTTTGCGCGTTGGAGAGGGCGAGTATCGACGGAGATTTAACAATGAGCTGTACGAGCTGTACGCAGACATCGATATTGTTCAGCGAATAAAGATCCAGCGGCCCCGCTGGGCAGGTCATGTCGTGAGAATGGACGAAGGTGCTCCTGCCAAGAAAGTATTTCTGTCGAAACCCGCTGAACGCAGAAGAAAGAAGAGACCTCCACTGCGTTGGGAAGATCAGTTGGACAGTGATGCTGGCTCCCTAGGTATTCCCAAATGGCGCCACGCTGCACGAAACAGAAATAGCTGGCGTGCTATGTTGGATTCGGCCAAAATCGTCTAGACGGTTACGTGCCAATTAAGTAAGTAAGTAAGCCATCTTCATAATTTAACTGTTAGTTATACAACCGATACATAGGTACATTTTGAATTCCGAAAATGTGCTTGATTGAATCACGTTAGCTTGATTTCGTTAAATATCCATATATGAATTTTTTTCTTCCTATTTGTTTTTATTGAATCTTTCTTGTTTAGAAAATAACAATAATTTCGCAAATCTTACAAACTAATACAATAAATTATTTGTTGCCAATGCTGCAAATAATAAACTTGGCATATAGTCTTTTTACATATACACATATGGCATGTATCTTAAACTAGGAGTCTAATATTAACCTAGTTGTGTAATGGAGTTTATCTTGGTCTAGGTCACTATTATTATTTATTTATTTATTTATTATTATTGTTATTATTATTATTATTATATTGTTTTTTTTTTCTTAAAAGTGGATACAGTTTAAGTTTTCATTTACATTTATATGTACAGCCATAGCATGGTGATCGTAGAGGTTTGTCTTCGCGCGGGCTGGCGCGATGAACAACAGGGACTAGGTGTGTTCATCGCGATGGCCGTTGGTCGGACGCTTCGGCAACGTTTATTGCGGTATTTCCACTAGCCTGTACTATGAACGCCAGGGGCTAGGTGCCGTTCATCGCGATGGCCATTGGTCGGTCGCTTCGGCTACGTTCATCATTATCTTTACTTTACGTTACTTTCGAGATATTGGTCTAACAAAATATGTTCTTATGCACAATTGAGGTTTACATCCTTTCTCTTTAACCGCCTAGGATAGTTTTGCTTTAGGAGACTTTTTGCTAATGAATTAGGATGGTTGGCTAATCTTTTCGCATAATTTGTTTGCATTTTCTCTATCTCTTCGGTCACCGTATTTATCTCTAGGTTACTATGTATAATTGAATTTTTTACATACCAAGGAGCTTTGCATATTGTTCTTAATATCTTGGACTGTAGCCTTTGAATTCTTTCTACGCTAGATTTCGATGCTGAGCCCCATAGTTGTATTCCATACATCCAAATTGGTTTTAAAACCATATTAAATATTAATATCTTATTATTATATTAAATATTAATATCTTAATATTAATATTATTATCCCAGTCTGGAACTTGGACCAATTAACCATTGCAGATGGCTTATTTTCAACTTAGGGCCTTTTCACATTAGAGCGCTTTCACATTACTCGGTGCGGTATTGGATCGACATTTTTGGTTTTTACCGAAAGTATACCGAAACCTTACCGACCACATGTATTTCAATTGGCACTTTTACATTAGTGTTGCACACATGAAATCGGAGCGGATTAATTTCGGTATACCGCAACGCGGTAAGACCGGTCAGTAAAATTTGAGGAATTACTGCAGACATTTTTGCGGCGTAATAAAAGAAGAAGAACAAAGTCAGTAAAAAACTCGTTTCGGCTATAAATGTAGCAAGTTATAATGTCTTCGTCTTCGCTAGAAGACATTATTGTTATTATTGAGTGATTTGTTTAAGTTAAAAATTTTGTTTTGCAAATTTCGATGTTTGTTTTCCTATTTTCTGCCGATTACGCACCGAAAGTATTCCCACAAGTGTGAAAAACACAACAACGCGGAATCGTTTCGGTAAGCTGGAAATACCGAGCAAAAAATGTCGATCCGATGTCGTACCGAGTAAGGGCTGTCGAAATTTGCAAAACAAAATTTTTAACTTCTTCTAGCGAAGACGAAGACATTATAACTTGTTACATTTATAGCCGAAACGAGTTTTTTACTGACTTTGTTCTTCTTCTTTTATTACGCCGCAAAAATGTATGCAGTAATTCCTCAAATTTTACTGACCGGTCTTACCGCACTGCGGTATACCGAAATTATTCCGCTCCGATTTCATGTATGCAACACTAAGGGCCGTTTACTCAACCTCTGATTAACGCTAACCGGAGGACAAAGGTCCGGTTAACTTATGGACTGCGTTATCGACCACATGATAAATACATGGTTTGATGAAGTCGATAATGATGTTTAACCGGACTTTTACCGTGATTAGCGTTAATCAGAGGTTGAGTAAACGGCCCTAATGTGAAAGTGCCAATTGAAATACATGTGATAAGTAATGTTTCGGTATACTTTCGGTAAAAACCAAAAATGTCGATCCGATACCGCACCGAGTAATGTGAAAGCGCTCTTAAGAATATGTACATATATATGTGCACTAAGAAATCTAAATTTTGATATTAATAAAATGCAGCAATTATATACAGATACTATTTTTGTTTTCATTTTTAGTAATAATATTCACCGCGTTTATTTTTTTATTTTATGTATTGCATATGTACGTATTTCGGTCTTTTTGTTGTTTATGTTTGTTGTCAATTTCACGACTCTTGCCGGCTCACCAAATATTATTCACCTCACAGCATTTAAAAATTTGCTATCCCGGGTAATTTTGCTAAATTAAACAGTCAAAAATATTCACAATAGTCAAATATATTAAATGCAACAGTCAAAAATATCCACAATAGTAAAATTTAGTAAAGAAAACACAGCAGAAAAAACTTAATTTTTTTCTATTTAAATTAATTAATTAATTAATCTCCGTATAAAAACAAATACAAACGATTGATGCAATATTTAGTAAAATTTAGTAAAAAAAACGCCAAAAAACCTTCATTCTCTATTTACATTTTTATTTCCGTGTAAAAAACGATTGCGGAAATAGTCAAATTTAGTAAAAAAAAAAAACGCAAGAAAAAACTTAAATTTTTTTATTACATTTTTATCTCCATATTAAAAAAAAAATTACACTTATGTTAACATAATTTTATAATCGGCAACATTCAGAATAGTTATTGAGGTACTTTGGGAGCATATTGAAAGATTCGTACTAATTTACTACAAAATGATCGCTCCGGCAACCCTGTTGCAAAGAGAGCAATCATGAGAGCATCAGCTGACACGTTATTACGTGAAAAATCAAATTGAGCTAGGTTTCTACGATACGTGCGTCAAGAGAGCCGTCGTCATGCGTTGGTGACTGGGCATTTACACTACAACTCCATAAGACAGGTTGTGTCAGCTGACACGGGCTACGTTCGTGCGTCGTTGACTGGTTGGACTATTAGATTGCATAATCTTTTTGTCAATGAGATTTTTCTAAGTCATTCTTCTATCCAATGTGACTCCAAGATACGTAACGAAGTCTTTCTGAGTTATTATTTTTCCATTTATTGAGACTGGTGGGCATGTGGCTTTTTTAGGCTAAAAGTTACTTGTACACATTTAGATTTGTTGACCGTAATTCTCCATGTAGTAAGCCATTCTTCTAAAGTTTTTATGTGTCTCTGCAATTGGATAGTAGCAGTTATGGGATTTGTGTGCACACTCAGTATAGCCGTATCATCTGCGAAGGTAGACGTGACAAAGCTCGCGTTAGTTGGCAGATCGCTTGTGTAAATTAAGTGTAATACAGGCCCTAGAACGCTACCTTGTGGAACTCCAGCAGAAATTGGATGGCTTTCGGTTGTAAAATTTTTGTGCCTAACTCGAAATTTTCTACCTGTTAAAAAGCTTTCTAAGATCCCGCAGAGATTATATGGAAGTGTTTGTTTCAATTTATGCAATACCCCTTCTAGCCATACTTTATCGAAAGCTTGTGCCACATCTAGGAATAGGGCAGTGCAATATCGTTTGGTTTCAAAAGTTGACCTTATTTCTGAAACTATTCTATGCACTTGTTCTATCGTGCTGCTCTCTAAATCCGAATTGGTGATTTGGTATGGTTTCGTGCAGTTCTAGGATGGGCTGGATTTTTTTCAGCAATAATTTTTCGAATAGTTTGGAAAAGATAGAGATTAAGCTTATTGGCCTGTAGGAGGTTACTATTGTCGGGTATTTGCCTGGTTTTGGGATCATAATAATTTCAGATAGTTTCCATGGATTAGGAAAATGACATAATCGGAGGATACTGTTGAAAATGTATAGTAATAGCTTAATAGCTATGTACTGTGGGAAGCGCTTTTAACATTTCACCCATTATTCTGTCATAACCTGGTGCTTTCTTATTCTCTATGTCTTTTGATATAGTTTTATTCAAGTCGTCTAGTTTAAATCCAAGTGGCACTGCTGGTAATTGTGGATTATTTTCTGGGAGAACATTTTGGCCTTCATTTGGAGTAAATACATTTGAAAGATGGGTTGCAAAGGATATTCCTTTTTCGTGGTCACTGCGAGTACCTTCACCATTTTGCATTCGTATTGGAGGATCCTCCTGAACCGGCCGTTTTAGATATTTGAGAGAGCGCCACGAGGAATAATCTGTACAGGATGTGGCCGTGAGGGACTTAATTCTATTTTGAAATTTTGTTTCCCTTTTCTCTTCTAGGAGTATTTGGAGCTCTTTCGTACATTTTTTTAGCTCGTTTTTCAGAGTTGGAGATCGCAACCTTTGCCAGTCTCTCCTAAGTTGCCTTTTCTTGGAAACTAGCCCAGTGATATCGTTTTCTTTGAAAGAACTAAAGCTTTGCTGCTGGGTTCTGTTAGAACGTAAGGGTGTTGAAACCTTTGCTGCCACTTGCAGTAAGTTTGTGAAGTCAATTATCGCATATTCCACATCGGCGGCGGATTTAAGGCTTACATTTTGATTAATATGCGAACTTATAAATTTTCTGTACTTCTGCCAATTCGTAAATCTATTAGTTAAGCATGTGTTCAGTTCGTTTAAAGTTGGAAGTGTTTTAATGGATATGACACAAGGAGAGTGATCAGATGATAGATCAAAAAGTGAGTCTATCTGCAGTATTTCCCGTTCGAGGCCGCGAGTTACCCCAAAATCTATGAGGTCGCGAGTTTTGCTCCTATCAGTGGGCCAATATGTTGACTGTCCTGTTGATATAATGTCAAGACCCCTTTGGGGTTATTAACCTAGATCCCCGAAAATTATGTTTAGCATTTTAATCATTAAACAGTCAAAAATATTCACAATAGTCAAATATATTAAATGCAACAGTCAAAAATATCCACAATAGTAAAATTTAGTAAAGAAAACACAGCAGAAAAAACTTAATTTTTTTCTATTTAAATTAATTAATTAATCTCCGTATAAAAACAAATACAAACGATTGATGCAATATTTAGTAAAATTTAGTAAAAAAAACGCCAAAAAACCTTCATTTTCTCTATTTACATTTTTATTTCCGTGTAAAAAACGATTGCGGAAATAGTCAAATTTAGTAAAAAAAAAAACGCAAGAAAAAACTTAAATTTTTTTATTACATTTTTATCTCCATATTAAAAAAAAAATTACACTTATGTTAACATAATTTTATAATCGGCAACATTCAGAATAGTTATTGAGGTACTTTGGGAGCATATTGAAAGATTCGTACTAATTTACTACAAAATGATCGCTCCGGCAACCCTGTTGCAAAGAGAGCAATCATGAGAGCATCAGCTGACACGTTATTACGTGAAAAATCAAATTGAGCTAGGTTTCTACGATACGTGCGTCAAGAGAGCCGTCGTCATGCGTTGGTGACTGGGCATTTACACTACAACTCCATAAGACAGGTTGTGTCAGCTGACACGGGCTACGTTCGTGCGTCGTTGACTGGTTGGACTATTAGATTGCATAATCTTTTTGTCAATGAGATTTTTCTAAGTCATTCTTCTATCCAATGTGACTCCAAGATACGTAACGAAGTCTTTCTGAGTTATTATTTTTCCATTTATTGAGACTGGTGGGCATGTGGCTTTTTTAGGCTAAAAGTTACTTGTACACATTTAGATTTGTTGACCGTAATTCTCCATGTAGTAAGCCATTCTTCTAAAGTTTTTATGTGTCTCTGCAATTGGATAGTAGCAGTTATGGGATTTGTGTGCACACTCAGTATAGCCGTATCATCTGCGAAGGTAGACGTGACAAAGCTCGCGTTAGTTGGCAGATCGCTTGTGTAAATTAAGTGTAATACAGGCCCTAGAACGCTACCTTGTGGAACTCCAGCAGAAATTGGATGGCTTTCGGTTGTAAAATTTTTGTGCCTTACTCGAAATTTTCTACCTGTTAAACAGCTTTCTAAGATCCCGCAGAGATTATATGGAAGTGTTTGTTTCAATTTATGCAATAGCCCTTCTAGCCATACTTTATCGAAAGCTTGTGCCACATCTAGGAATAGGGCAGTGCAATATCGTTTGGTTTCAAAAGTTGACCTTATTTCTGAAACTATTCTATGCACTTGTTCTATCGTGCTGCTCTCTAAATCCGAATTGGTGATTTGGTATGGTTTCGTGCAGTTCTAGGATGGGCTGGATTTTTTTCAGCAATAATTTTTCGAATAGTTTGGAAAAGATAGAGATTAAGCTTATTGGCCTGTAGGAGGTTACTATTGTCGGGTATTTGCCTGGTTTTGGGATCATAATAATTTCAGATAGTTTCCATGGATTAGGAAAATGACATAATCGGAGGATACTGTTGAAAATGTATAGTAATAGCTTAATAGCTATGTACTATGGGAAGCGCTTTTAACATTTCACCCATTATTCTGTCATAACCTGGTGCTTTCTTATTCTCTATGTCTTTTGATATAGTTTTATTCAAGTCGTCTAGTTTAAATCCAAGTAGCACTGCTGGTAATTGTGGATTATTTTCTGGGAGAACATTTTGGCCTTCATTTGGAGTAAATACATTTGAAAGATGGGTTGCAAAGGATATTCCTTTTTCGTGGTCACTGCGAGCACCTTCACCATTTTGCATTCGTATTGGAGGATCCTCCTGAACCGGCCGTTTTAGATATTTGAGAGAGCGCCACGAGGAATAATCTGTACAGGATGTGGCCGTGAGGGACTTAATTCTATTTTGAAATTTTGTTTCCCTTTTCTCTTCTAGGAGTATTTGGAGCTCTTTCGTACATTTTTTTAGCTCGTTTTTCAGAGTTGGAGATCGCAACCTTTGCCAGTCTCTCCTAAGTTGCCTTTTCCTGGAAACTAGCTCAATGATATCGTTTTCATTGAAAGGACTAAAGCTTTGCTGCTGGGTTGTGTTAGGACGTAATGGCGTTGAAACCTTTGCTGCCACTTGCAGTAAGTTTGTGAAGTCAATTATCGCATATTCCACATCGGCGGCGGATTTAAGGCTTACATTTTGATTAATATGCGAACTTATAAATTTTCTGTACTTCTGCCAATTCGTAAATCTATTAGTTAAGCATGTGTTCAGTTCGTTTAAAGTTGGAAGTGTTTTAATGGATATGACACAAGGAGAGTGATCAGATGATAGATCAAAAAGTGAGTCTATCTGCAGTATTTCCCGTTCGAGGCCGCGAGTTACCCCAAAATCTATGAGGTCGCGAGTTTTGCTCCTATCAGTGGGCCAATATGTTGACTGTCCTGTTGATATAATGTCAAGACCCCTTTGGGGTTATTAACCTAGATCCCCGAAAATTATGTTTAGCATTTTAATCACCTGCTGCTAGAAATCTCGTACCTAACTTGGAAAATAATTCAGTGAATTGGTACTCTGCTATATTAAAACGGGGAGGGCAGTATATTGCAGATACAGTTATTCCGCCAGAGTTGTCATCTACGTGCACTGCTGTTGAGTGTATATAGTCTTTGCAATATTCTTCTAGCACGTGGTGTTTGATCCTCTTTCTTATAAGTATCCCGGTTCCGCCTCTAGCTTTTCCTTCGGGGTGTTTAGTATTATAGAACACATAGCCATCTATGCTAAAGTTATTAAACTCAGTAAGATGGGTTACAGATACTAACATTATGTCAATTTGATGATTTTCTAAGAAAACCTGAAGTTCGTTACGATGTTGACATATGCCGTTAGCATTCCAGAAACCTATATTGAAAGAATTCATGGTCTTGACAAAATTTTTTGAAGTTGGAGGTTCTGAGTCCTAATCAATTTTTGCATCATGTTTTGCATTGACTTCATATGGTCCTGCATCATTTGCACAAAATTATTCAGGATTTTTTCAAGGGAAGTCGATGGAGTGGGATTTTCTTGTGCTTTAGACGGTGGAATGCCTCTAAGAACATCGAAATATGTATCGGAATAGCTTCGGGGAGGTATATTGCTGGCATGGTTTAGTACTGTTTTGTATTTTGGAACCGGTATATTGTTCACATTTTTTTATTCACCTTCTCTTTAAGAGATGTGTATACTGGACAACCCCTATAATTTGCAGTGTGGTTTTCACCGCAATTACTGCATTTTTTAGTTCCAGGTCTGTTTTTGGTTGCCGACAAGCTTTGGAGCTGTGTAAATCACCACAAATTACGCATGCCTTAGGCAATGTGCAATAACGCTTAGTGTGTCCGAATTCTTGGCAGTTATGACATTACACAAGTCCCTTATGCTTATGTGGCTCTTCCATAGAAATTCGACGGTGTAGAAGATATCGTATGTTGTATATGGGATGTACTTCTCCCTTTTTTAGATTTTGGAAATCCGGTTCTATCTCAACCCTAACCATTGGCTGTGGGATATTTGATTTGTTTTTTATATTATAAACATATCTCACTCGTAAACCTTCTTCTATTAATGCGCTCTCTATTTCAGAGGGGTCGACAGAACTTTCTATTCCTTTTAGAACCACGGACAATGCACGACTACTTTTTAGTTGGTAGGTATAGAACGACCTACGGTTTTTCACGAAGTCATCAGTGACCTTACGGAAGTACTCTTCCCCGTAAGTTTGAATTTTGACCTCCGCAATATTTCCTTTTCTAATGGGTACAATGTGGAAGTTATTTGACCCTATTAACTCGACTAATTTAGTTACAAGAACATTAGAACTTTTCTCTCTCAAGTAAACCAAAAGAAAATCCAGAAAATAAGAAGTGCAGTAACTGCGGTGAAAATCACACTGCTAATTATAGGGGTTGCCCAGTATACATCTCATTAAAAGAGAAAGGTAGGAAAAAACCTAAAAATGTCCCTGTCCCACAACCTCAAAATGTGCCAAAAACAATTATTAATACAGGTCCGCAAAGAAATCTGGGAACGTACTCATACGCTCAAGTCTTAAGAGGCACACAGCAGACTGAAATCCAAGACGATTCCACTCCACCAACATCACTCGAAAACACTCTAAATAGCTTTGTTCATATGATGCAGTACCATATGAAGTCAATGCAAAACATGATGCAAGAATTGATTAGGAATCAAAAGCTCCTACTTCAAACAATTTTGTCAAGACCATGAACTGTTTCAATATAGGTTTCTGGAATGCTAACGGCATAAGCCAACATCGCAATGAACTCCATGTTTTCCTAGAAAATCACCAAATTGACATAATGTTAGTGTCTGAAACCCATCTGACTGTGTTTCATAATTTTAGCATGGATGGTTATGTGTTCTATAATACTAAACACCCCGAAGGAAAAGCTAGAGGCGGAACCGGGATACTTATAAGAAAGAGGATTAAGCACCATGTGCTAGAAGAATATTGCAAAGATTATATACACTCACCATCAGTGCACGTTGATGATAGCTCCGGCGGACTAACTGTATCTGCAATATACTGTCCTCCCCGTTTTAATATAACAGAGTACCAATTTACTGAATTCTTTTCCAAGTTAGGCACGAGATTACAATGCTAAACATACTTTTTGGGGATCTAGGTTAATAACACCAAAGGGAAGAAACCTGTTCAAAGCAATCCAAAGCAATGGTCTTGATATTATATCAACAGGGCAGCCAACATATTGGCCCACTGATAGGAGCAAAACTCCCGACCTCATAGATTTTGGGGTAACTCACGGCCTCGATCGGGATATACTTCAGATAGAATCACTTTTTGACCTATCATCTGATCACTCTCCTTGCGTCATATCTATTAAAACCCTTCCAACTTTAAACGAACTGAAACCAAGCTTAACTAATAGATTTACGAATTGGCTGAAGTACAGAAAATTTATAAGTTCGCATATTAATCCAAATGTGAGCCTTAAATCAGCCGCTGAAGGGGAATATGCGATAATTGACTTCACAAACTTACTGCAAGTGGCAGCAAAGGTTTCAACGCCATTACGTCCTAACACAATCCAGCAGCAAAGCATTAGTTCTTTCAATGAAAACGATATCATTGAGCTAGTTTCCAAGAAAAGGCAACTTAGGAGAGACTGGCAAAGGTTGCGATCTCCAACTCTGAAAAACGAGCTAAAAAAATGTACGAAAGAGCTCCAAACGCTCCTAGAGGAGAAAAGGGAAACGAAATTTCAAAATAGAATTAAGTCCCTCACGGCTACTAGGGAAAGTCTTCTTCAATGATATTAAACACGTATCCACAGTAGAGGTAAAGAAACTCTTGGCATTTGCCAAAGGGACGGGAATGTTCTTCAGTTTGCGTCCGGGCTTCGAAGTATAGGTGTTCATGTTCAATGAACTTTCTGGTAACACTACGGACTTATCCAGTCTATGTGAGGCTATTAGTAGCCAGCCAGCATAACCTAACCTAACCTAACCCTCACGGCCACATCCTGTACAGATTATTCTTTGTGGCGCTCTCTCAAATATCTAAAACGGCCGGTTCAGCAGGATCCTCCAATACGAATGCAAAATGGTGACTTTGCTCGAAGTGACCACGAAAAAGGAATAGCTTTTGCAACCCATCTTTCAAATGTATTTACTCCAAATGAGGGCCAAAATGTTCTCCAAGAAAATACACCACAATTACCAGCAATACCACTTGGTTTTAAACTAGACGACTTGAATAAAACTATATCCAAAGACATAGAGAATAAGAAAGCACCAGGGTATGACAGAATAACAGGTGAAATGTTAAAAGCTCTTCCCATAGTAGCTATTAAGCAACTACTATACATCTTCAATAGTATCCTCCGATTATGTCACTTTCCTAATCCATGGAAACTATCTGAAATTATTATGATCCCAAAACCAGGCAAAGACCCGACAATAGTAAGCTCCTACAGGCCAATAAGCTTAATCTCTATCTTTTCCAAACTATTCGAAAAATTATTGCTGAAAAAAATTCAGCCCATCTTAGAACTCCACGAAACCATACCAAGTCACCAATTCGGATTTAGAGAGCAGCACGGTACGATAGAACAAGTGCATAGAATAGTTTCAGAAAAAAGGTCAACTTTTGAAACCAAACGATATTGCACTGCCCTGTTCCTAGATGTGGCACAAGCTTTCGATAAAGTATGGCTAGAAGGGCTATTGCATAAAATAAAACAAACACTTCCTTATAATCTCTGCGGGATCCTAGAAAGCTTTTTAACAGGTAGAAAATTTCGAGTAAGGCACAAAAGTTCTACAACCGAAAGTCATCCAATTTCTGCTGGAGTTCCACAAGGTAGCGTTCTAGGGCCTGTACTATACTTAATTTACACAAAAGATCTGCCAACCAACGCGAGCCTTGTCACGTCTACCTTCGCAGATGATACGGCTATACTGAGTGTGCACGCAAATCCTACAACTGCTACTATCCAATTGCAGAGACACATAAAAACTTTAGAAGAATGGCTTACTACGTGGAGAATTAAGGTCAACGAATCTAAAGTAACTTTTAGCCTAAAAAAAGACACATGCCCACCAGTCTCAATAAATGGGAAAAAATAACTCAGAAAGACTTCGTTACGTACCTTGGAGTCACATTGGATAGAAGAATGACTTGGAAAAATCACATTGACAAAAAGATTATTCAAACCAAGTTGAAAATAAGCCATCTGCAATGGTTAATTGGTCCAAGTTCCAGTCTGGGATTAGATAATAAGATATTAATATGGTTTTAAAACCAATTTGGATGTATGGAATACAACTATGGGGCTCAGCATCGAAATCTAGCGTAGAAAGAATTCAAAGGCTACAGTCCAAGATATTAAGAACAATATGCAAAGCTCCTTGGTATGTACATAGTAACCTAGAGATAAATACGGTGACCGAAGAGATAGAGAAAATGCAAACAAATTATGCGAAAAGATTAGCCAACCATACTAATTCATTAGCAAAAAGTCTCCTAAAGCAAAACTATCCTAGGCGGTTAAAGAGAAAGGATGTAAAGCTCAATTGTGCATAAGGTTATATTCTGTTAGACCAATATCTCGAAAGTAACGTAAAGTAAAGATAATGATGAACGTCGCCGAAGCGACCGACCAATGGCCATCGCGATGAACGGCACCTAGTCCCTGGCGTTCATAGTACAGGCTAGTGGAAATAACGTAAAATACAATAAACGTCGCCGAAGCGTCCGACCAACGGCCACCGCGATGAACGCACCTAGTCCCTGTTGTTCATCGCACGGGCTAGCGTAAATACCGAACAATACAATAAACGTCGCCGAAGCGTCCGACCAACGGCCATCGCGATGAACGCACCTAGTCCCTGTTGTTCATCGCACGGGCTAGCGTAAATACCGAACAATACAATAAACGTCGCCGAAGCGTCCGACCAACGGCCGTCGCGATGAACGCACCTAGTCCCTGTTGTTCATCGCGCCAGCCCGCGCGAAGCCAAACACCTCTACGATCACCATGCTATGGCTGTACATATAAATTTAAATAAAAACTTAAACTGTTTATCCACTTTTGAGAAAAAAAATTAATAATAATAATAATAATAATAATAATAAATAAATAATTAATAATAGTGACCTAGACCAAGATAAACTTCATTACACAACTAGGTTAATATTACATTCCTAAGTAAAGATACATGCCATATGTGTATATGTAAAAAGACTCTTTGCCAACTTTATTATTTGTAGCATTGGCAACAAATAATTTATTGTATTAGTTTGTAAGATTTCCGAAATTATTGTTATTTTCTAAACAAGAAAGATTCAATAAAAACAAATATGAAGAAAAAAAAAAAAAAAAAGTAAATTGGGGGAGGTTTGGTTTTCTTTTGCGGTTTATCAGTTTCCTTTCTTTCATTTTCGGCTAGAAGGCTATATCTATTATTGCTTAGGGCCATATTTGGTGTTTCTTTCCCTAATTCTTTCGGCGGGCTATTTCTAATTATTTTACTGCGGTTTTCATTTTTTTCTGGACTTCGCTTTCTTTTTATGAGTATATAGCGATCAATACCGGTTTGAATGGACCCTTTATTTGGCGCCTGTTTTGCACCTTGGATATGCGCTTTGTTTGCTAGTTGTGGGGTCATTTCAACTGCGGATTTAGTTGGTTGGTCGACTTTCTGATTATCTTTAGTCACCTTGGAATGTATGTCGTTGCAAGAATACGATTTTAGTGTAAAATAAGCATGGTTTCAGTTTATGTTGTTATTGTTTGCGGGAGTGCCGTTGGCACTCATATAATGTTGATTTGTTTTTATTTTATTTTATTTAATTTTAATTATTTTATTTCATTTTATTTTATTTTATTTTATTGTATTTTATTTTATTTTATTTTATTTTATTTTATTTTATTTTATTTTATTTTATTTTATTTTATTTATTTTTATTTAATTAAATTTATTCTTATTTAAAATTTTCTAACTACGCTCAGTGTAGACCTCTGCAAACTACTATTACAGCGTCAGTTATGGGAATTGGTCGGCAAGGCAGTGCTGTCGGCAAGGCAGAACGGATTATTGACAGCTGCCAACTACTGACCTGCTCAGCTAATACCGCGGAAACCTGGACAAAGGAAAAGTGTTGTTTTAGTTCGCGCACTTATGTATGTACATACAAATGTACATATGCATATACATCATAGATGGCCAAAACTATCACATTCAAAAATTTCTATTTTATGAAGCGATGAGAGAAGGAGGGGAATAAGTCGCTCACGCGTCTCGTCAAAACAATGATGCCAACATTTCCAATTTATGCGGAAAAGGGAATTTTAAGTAGAAGGGACTTTTTATAATGAAAATATTGCGATAAGTAAATTTTTTGTTTTGAAAGAGAAATCCTGTCAAATATGGCTGCACACTCTTGACCTTGTTTGCCAAAACATTTTAATGTGCCTTGACAAAGGTCCGTCGGTATACGGTTGCAACTGTTTCGCAAGAGCTAAGGCAATCATGTAAGAGGCTGTTTTAACTTGTTTGTTCCAATTCGGTTCATAAATCGCATTGGGAAGTTCTGCTTTCAACGCTTTTTTTTAATCTCAAAACCAAGCTTTCTCTCTCCATATTTAATACGCCATCATAATCCCTGGCATGAATTTTCCTATAATGGCGTCCGACAAAAAATTTGGTTGCCCGGGCGATATCACTATGACACACCAAACATTTTGCCCCCTTTTCCCCATTGCTAATTACTAAGAAATATGTTTGCCAATTTAAGTTAAACATTTTTCGCAGCAACCTGATTATTTGAAAGTAGCGCGTCGAATGAGCACGATCACAACAAAACCGTAGTGTCGGCATCACTGGTTCATAAAAATACTTATATATGTGCGTTAGCAGTGAAGCTTAACTTGTGTACGTGTGAAAGCAGAAGAAAAAAAAATGGCACGCGTGCCTATGGGATGGCCATCTATGATATACATACATACATATCGTACCCTCAATAAACAATAGCGTATGTGCTCATACGCCATTATTTTTTTATTGCATATTTAGAATCTCCATCATTGATTCTATGTCTGGTCGAAATTTCGTCAAATTCTACTTCCAGAAAGTGGGTCAAAATGTCATTGGAAAAAATGGTGTATAATTTCTTGTTCAAAAATTTAATAGATATCTGATTTGACAAAAACTTTAAACTCGATTTTCTCAAAACCCAAAAAAAATTATACACTATTGTTATATTGAGGGGACAATATGTACAAATGCAATCATATATTTAGGTACATATATTCCCAAGTATTTTCGGATACTTATCTTTAATATGCAATAAACCACCAGTTTCTCCTCACAGAGAGGCACAATCACTGTGTATTTCTGTAGGACACCACTTTTACAATATCCTTTAACTATTTCAAATATTTAAAATATAAAAGTTATTCACTAAAGGGAAACACTTCTGTTTACAACCAGAGTTGCCAGAATTTGTTCCACAGTGGTATGTTACGCTCAAAAATGCTTGCGTTGGTGGTATTGCACTGGAAAAAATGTATATGTTGTATAAGTTAACAGATAAATCATGACGTGGTCGACGTAACTTAAAGTTGATAGGAAAACATATGTATATATCTTATGTTTTGTGTCTACTTGAACTTTTTTTCAAGTTTTTTGGAGGGTGATTTTTTTTGAAAATTAGAAAAAATTTTTTTTTGTTTTTTAAATTCTAAAGGTAAAAACGTTTGTTTTAAAGATCTTGCCTGACAAAGTCAAATTTTTCTTCAATTTTTCGTAAAAAATTAAAAATTTTCAAATTGACTCATCTATATTTCAGAAACTATAAGACCTAGAGAAAAATGTTATAGAACCCATGTATAGGAAATTTAATTTTCTTTCAATATCAATTAGTCGACGAGTTATAGTCAAAAAACCGTACAAGCAATATGCTGAAAATCGGCATTTGACTGCAAAGTTCAAAGGTCGATTAAAAACAAATTCGAACTGAAATAAACAAACGCCGCGATACGGGTCTTCTAATTTAGCCTCTATTTTCACCCCTGACTTTCAGAATCGACCTAACTTTTGCTTACCTGAATTTGTTCCACAATGTACTAATACTCCCACATATTGCGTCCTCTCACCGTGCCGGCCTCTGATCTAAAGTAATAAATTGCTGGTAAATGGGGTAAATTGATAAAATAATAATAGTGATAAATTATCCATCAAAATTTGTATGAAAATATATTTAAGCAAAGTTTATCACTTTACCGAACGATTTTGTTGCGTAAATTTATAAATTCCGGTAAAAAATTCAAGACTGACACATTGGCAATTTTACTTTTTCAATTTAAAAGAAGAAATTGTATTGAGGTGTTCAGATTTTTGCCAAAGTCTAAGACTCTTGCGTTTCGTATTTTCCTTCTGCATTTTAGCACGAATTATTAAAAAAAATTTCTACAAAAATTTTACATGCATTTTATGTTTATTTTATTAAGTTTTTTATTTAAGTGCGCGAACTTATATCGAATTATAAGCCTTTAAAATCAAAAACAACAAACATTGAAGTTTACAAGTCAATTGTTCTCGTAAAAAAACATAATGGTTTATCACGACTATGCATTGATTTCCGCAGGATTAACAAGGTAATTGTTAAAGATCATTTTCCTTTACCACTCATAGAAGATCAGTTAGTAAGCTGCAGGGGGCTAAGATATTTAGCACCATTGATCTTAAGAACGCCTTTTTTCACGTATCGGTTGAGGTTTCAAGCCGGAAGTATACGTAATTTGTTACGCCAAACGGCCAGTACCAATTTCGTAGGGTACCATTCGGACTTTCAAACTCACCTGGCGTATTCCAGCGACATGTAAATGCTATTTTTAGAAGTCTTTCGCGTAAAGGTATAGCTCTTCCTTACGTTGACGACGTTATAATTCCTGCAGCAAATGAAGAAGAAGCTATACAAAATCTCAAAGAAGCTATCGAATTATGTAAAGATTATGGATTAGAACTAAATATAAAAAAATAGTTTTTGAAAACCCGTATACAGTTTCTTGGTCATGTTATCGAATACCAAAGACTATACACATCATCCGAAAAGATTGAGGCCGTAGTTATGTTTAAACTACCACAAACGATAAAACAATTGCATAGTTTCATAGGGTTAACGGGGTATTTCCGGAAATTTATACCGCAATATCCATTGATTGCAAAACCATTATAGGACTTGACTAAAAACAAAGTAAAATTTAAAATGGGACAAGATGAAGATGCTGCTGTTAACACTTTGAAGAAACTTTTAACAGAAAACCCAGTTTTAAATATTTATAATCCAACGTACGAGACAGAAGTTCACACAGATGAATCTATAGATGGGTTCGATGCAGTTTTGCTGCAAAAATCTCCAGACAGGCCCGTAGCTAGGGGGGGGGGGGATTGTGGGGCAATGCCCTACCTTAAAATTAGAATGCCCTACCTTAACCCGAATAACCCTGGCGTTGCCATATGGCAACGCAATGAGAGGTTCTTTTGAAAGTCTGTAAAAACTGAATGAATTAAGTTAAAAGGGGGTGCCATAACCGTTATGACGCAGAAATATCGGCGCTAACACTTGTTGCACAGAATATAAAATTTGAGTGAAAAATTTCATAGTTATAACATTGTGATGTTGAGTGAAGAAAAAGCACTGAAAAATATGAAAAAAAAAAATCAGCAGACGTAATAAGTAAGTGACTACAATTTATTAAAAAAAAAAGCAAAAACACTATAGAGTTGCATCGTTTGAAAAGGTTTTTAGTCAGAATTCATGAAAAGAAAATAAGTAGTGTAAAAAATTTAGTTCGAGATGGTTTTTTTGCTGTTTTTTGCTCATGTTGCCATATGGCAACGCCAGGGACGATAGGGTACAGGTTTTTTTCTGATAGATTTGTAAAATTTTCCGGCCATTTGCCGTTGTTTATGGTATTATATATGGTTTTTTACTGAAATCAATTGATTATCTCGTATATAAATCTATCGCTGAAGGATATCTTAGACTATCTAGAAGACTTTGGGTCGGGGATCAACAGGTAGTTAGTATATTCATAGAACCACGGGAAGAAGGCGCAAGCAGCGTTGAAGATAATGCAAGCTATGATGATTACGGGGCATACCTGACAATTTATTTGCTGGACAACTTCGAGCAAAATTGAATTTGCCAGTGGCGATCGTGTAGACAGATTTGAAGGCGCGATTGAAACCTTGGATCTCGATGTGGTTCAAGTCAAAAGTGCCAAACGCAAATGCAGTGGCAGTCTGGAAACCACAATGTGCTATAATTGAATCGTTGTGCCTATTGATAAAAAACGAAGATGTGCCGGCGATGAATGCAGTTCAATAGTTCGAACGCAGTGCAACAAACACAACGTTGGGAACTATTTGAAGCATTTCAAGCCATACTATATATTACATTAGTATTTTATTTATGAAAAATCACTAAAAATAAAATTTTCATCATTGTAAAAGTCTTTCAGTTCTTCATTTTGGTGAAAACCGCCCAAAAAATATGAATTTTCAATACATTTTCCTAGAAAAAAAAACCTGTACCCTACCAGCCCTGGCGTTGCCATATGGCAACAGGACATATCTCAGGATCCAGGACACTTACCGATGTCAATTTTTGTATGCATCTTATTCATGGTCCTAATGACCAATCCTCAAAAATTCAGCACAATATCTTTGCAAACAAGCTTCAGGGTTATTCGGGTTAAAAAGGCCAACAAGTGAGATGAATTATTATATATTATTAAATTTTTGTCATAGTTTGAGATAAAGGATTATTGCGGTTGCAATGTATGATATGGAGAATCCACCCTGCATCACAGATATAATTAAATAAGACCATCGAATTTTTGTAGTTTGGTTAAAGGAATGGTTCATTCCGGCAGTTTTCTGACAAAAACTAATCTCACTGTGAGCGAACAACACCAAAATCGCGGAATTGTTTTCTAAGGCTGTGTGCTAATCTAAATCATTTTACTCGATGGAAAAATGAGGTGTCTAAATTTTCTATGGTTATCATTTAATAATTTTCGAGAGTTTTTTTCTCACCTTGACTGGCGTGCATACCTACAGGCGACCCACATACCAAATTTAAAGATAATAGCTCTCTTAGGTGTGGAAGAATCGAAGGAAATTAAATTAAAATTAAAAATTTAACAAATTATTGGGGTAAGTGGAAAAAAATTCAACAACTATTTACAGCGAAGGTTGAGTGTATAGCTATTTCACGAAAAACCATTTTCGATCATCAGCACTCTTTTCGGAAGTGGATGCACCGGGGATTGAACCCGAGTCCATTCCAACTTCAGCCGCAATGACCCAACGGATAAACACACTCGGCCATTGAGACTCTGTGCAAGCTGTTGGATTTTCCCCACTTTTGCCTTTTTCATTTTCAACATTAACGTTAGTGTGTATATGCTTTTTGCATATATTCTCCACAAACGTGCTGAATTTTTTTGTTGTAGGCAGTTCGCAATGAACATTGTTGTTGGTATTTATTTTATGTATATACCAAACAACGTTAACAATTTTACTTGAAAGAGTTTTTTTTTTTTAGTGCTTAGCACGAAATTTTTTATTTTAATTCAATTTTTAATTGTTGGGGTAAGTGGAAAAAAATTCAACAACTATTTACAGCGAAGGTTGAGTGTATAGCTATTTCACGAAAAACCATTTTCGATCATCAGCACTCTTTTCGGAAGTGGATGCACCGGGGATTGAACCCGAGTCCATTCCAACTTCAGCCGCAATGACCCAACGGATAAACACACTCGGCCATTGAGACTCTGTGCAAGCTGTTGGATTTTCCCCACTTTTGCCTTTTTCATTTTCAACATTAACGTTAGTGTGTATATGCTTTTTGCATATATTCTCCACAAACGTGCTGAATTTTTTTGTTGTAGGCAGTTCGCAATGAACATTGTTGTTGGTATTTATTTTATGTATATACCAAACAACGTTAACAATTTTACTTGAAAGAGTTTTTTTTTAGTGCTTAGCACGAAATTTTTTATTTTAATTCAATTTTTAATTGTTGGGGTAAGTGGAAAAAAATTCAACAACTATTTACAGCGAAGGTTGAGTGTATAGCTATTTCACGAAAAACCATTTTCGATCATCAGCACTCTTTTCGGAAGTGGATGCACCGGGGATTGAACCCGAGTCCATTCCAACTTCAGCCGCAATGAGCCAACGGATAAACACACTCGGCCATTGAGACTCTGTGCAAGCTGTTGGATTTTCCCCACTTTTGCCTTTTTCATTTTCAACATTAACGTTAGTGTGTATATGTGGTGTGTATTTGCTTTTTGTTAATGTTGAAAGTGAAAAAGGCAAAAGTGGGGAAAATCCAACAGCTTGCACAGAGTCTCAATGGCCGAGTGTGTTTATCCGTTGGGTCATTGCGGCTGAAGTTGGAATGGACTCGGGTTCAATCCCCGGTGCATCCACTTCCGAAAAGAGTGCTGATGATCGAAAATGGTTTTTCGTGAAATAGCTATACACTCAACCTTCGCTGTAAATAGTTGTTGAATTTTTTTCCACTTACCCCAACAATTAAAAATTGAATTAAAATAAAAAATTTCGTGCTAAGCACTAAAAAAAAAAACTCTTTCAAGTAAAATTGTTAACGTTGTTTGGTATATACATAAAATAAATACCAACAACAATGTTCATTGCGAACTGCCTACAACAAAAAAATTCAGCACGTTTGTGGAGAATATATGCAAAAAGCATATACACACTAACGTTAATGTTGAAAATGAAAAAGGCAAAAGTGGGGAAAATCCAACAGCTTGCACAGAGTCTCAATGGCCGAGTGTGTTTATCCGTTGGGTCATTGCGGCTGAAGTTGGAATGGACTCGGGTTCAATCCCCGGTGCATCCACTTCCGAAAAGAGTGCTGATGATCGAAAATGGTTTTTCGTGAAATAGCTATACACTCAACCTTCGCTGTAAATAGTTGTTGAATTTTTTTCCACTTACCCCAACAATTAAAAATTGAATTAAAATAAAAAATTTCGTGCTAAGCACTAAAAAAAAAACTCTTTCAAGTAAAATTGTTAACGTTGTTTGGTATATACATAAAATAAATACCAACAACAATGTTCATTGCGAACTGCCTACAACAAAAAAATTCAGCACGTTTGTGGAGAATATATGCAAAAAGCATATACACACTAACGTTAATGTTGAAAATGAAAAAGGCAAAAGTGGGGAAAATCCAACAGCTTGCACAGAGTCTCAATGGCCGAGTGTGTTTATCCGTTGGGTCATTGCGGCTGAAGTTGGAATGGACTCGGGTTCAATCCCCGGTGCATCCACTTCCGAAAAGAGTGCTGATGATCGAAAATGGTTTTTCGTGAAATAGCTATACACTCAACCTTCGCTGTAAATAGTTGTTGAATTTTTTTTCCACTTACCCCAACAATTAAAAATTGAATTAAAATAAAAAATTTCGTGCTAAGCACTAAAAAAAAAACTTTAACAAATTAAATTTTCTGTTGCATTTATTTTTTTAATAATATTTTCGGCTTCAATTTTGTCTCACGCTTATTTGCGTATGACGGTTGGTCGCTATCTTCCATTAATTATATTTCTATTCACATGCATGTCAATTGCCAAAACTGACCTAGCGTTCGTATTCACCACTAGGCACGGGTAAAACTTCGCGGCGCCGCACAATGGGTGATAGCGGCCAAAAATAAATTCAAAATTAAAGTATGAGTAAAACCATTTTTTTTAAATAGAGATCGACAGGTATATCAAATAATAATATAAAAAAGCTTATATAAAATTTTTTTAGTCTCTTTTCGTTTAGCCGTACAGGGTGCCCAAAGTTGAGCAAAAAATATGTTCTTTTATTTCTCAATGAACACACCTCATTCAAAATGCTCTATCTCATTTAATTGTTAACACACGAACTCGAGTAATACATCATTACATAGATATTGATTTTCTCTTTCAGAAATTATAACCTAGTTGTAAATAGCTTGAATTTATATGAATTTTCAAATATTGACAAAAAATGTCGATGTGAAAAAATTTTTGCTCGACTTTGAATAAAAAAAAATAAAAAAAATAAACAAAAAATATGACCTCCTTAATTTTTTTTATGCCTTGAAACAATATATTCTTAATCAAACTGCATTTTCATTTTAAAAACCAACTTGCTCCATTTGCTTTTATAATTTTTTCCCATTTGCCTAAAACTGCGTTTTTGTAAACGCATTAATTATGTTAGTTTTGACATTATGAAAAACGTTTATTTATGGGCGACTAATCGAATATTTCTTTATCGTCTTGCAGCAAATGGTGCATACTTTCAAATTATTAGGTAATTTTTTTTATCAGCGTTAATTCATATCTACGGCAGCTTTTTTCTTTAGAAATATAAAAAAAAAGTGTGTAAAAATTGTAAAATTTTAAAATGAAATTAAAAAAAAAAAATATGACCTCCTCAATTTTTTAATATTTGATATTCCTAAATGTGTTTTTTAAACAGGTGAAAAAATCGTAAAAATTCGTTTGCTCCATTTTGTTTTATGAACTTTTTTATGGAAGGTGTTTTTCAAGTTTTCGTGCATTTTCCCTATACAAAACGCCCAGAAGTATGCTTCAAAAAGTTTTAATTATTTTGTATGGGGAATATTTGTCAAGTTAATGAAACTTAAATATCGATATTTCCAATTCTAATTAAGATATTCGAACAAACTAAACTCTGTTTTCAAGGGTAATGATTGCGCTTTCAACTGGTTTAATCGAATTTGAGTGGAAAGTAATTACATAAAAGATACTAAGCAGAGAATAGAGCCAAAAAAGGTGGGTTTTGCCTATTTGGGCATGAATATCTCAGAAACTAGAACCAATTTGGAAATTCTGACTCCAGGTTCATGTTTAGCACACTGAAATCCTTTAGAAAAGTGTAATTTCATTTCTGGTATAAAATTTTTTTGAAAAGTGAATTTTTTGTATTAAAATTTTATGATAAATGCTTATAAAATACTTAAAAGTGCATATATTTTTAATTTAAAAACGCTGAAGTGCTTTACACCTTTTCCGAACTGATTACTGCATTTGATTTATATTTCAAAAATGTATACACTAATCCAAATTGAGCATTTTAGCTACAATAGTTAGGAAAATGCTGAAATTTCAAAAATACTGTTATATGGGAGGTGGGCGTATTTGTGGGTGGTTTTTGTTCAAATTTTCACAGTTTACTAATTTCAACCAAAAAAGCTTAAGTTCCGAGTTTCTAGAAGATTCTAGCTCAATTATTACTATTTTTGGCCGCGTTTGTATGGAGGTGTCCCCACTGTGCACCGCTCAATGGTGGTAGTGCCAAGACTGACTTCCGCCCTACCTTAAACCAACGCTGCCCTACCTTAAATTTAAGTCTAGCTACGGCCCTGTCTCCAGACGACAATCAATTTCATCCAGTATATTTTATGAGCAAGAAAGCAACAGATGCACAGCGAAAGTACACCAGCGAAGTACACCAGTTATGAATTAGAGATACTTGCGGTAATAGAAGCACTGGCGAAATTTCGTGCTTACCTGCTAGGAATACATTTTAAATTAATTACCGACTGTAATGCATTCATTAAGACGATTGAGAAAAATAATTTATGTGCGAGGGTAGGCCGTTGGGTTCTTCTTTTACAAGAATATGATTACACGGTTGAACATCGGTCTGGTACACGCATAAAGCACGTCGATGCCCTTAGCAGGTACCCAATAATGACAATTACCAACATTAGTACATGACCACGACGAAAAAATAAAAGCAATAAAAGAAATCATTAGCGATGGTAAAAAAAAACGTATGAAGACTATTTTCTCAAAGCCGGTATACTTTACAAACTAATAAACGACGTTGAATTACTAGTGGTTCCAACATCAATGTAGGGGAAAATTATCAGCAAGGCACACGACGTAGGTCATTTCGCAGTGAAGAAGACAAAAGAGTTAATTTGCAAAACATACCACAGTTAAAAAAAAAATAACAACCATATACAGTATTGTATTCCATGCATAATTAGTAATCGCAAAAGAGGAAAACAAGGAGAATTTCTACATCCTATTCAGACGGAAGATGTACACTCTATACTTATCATATAGACTTTTTAGGTCCATTAGAATCGGCACATAAAGACTATAAGCATATTTTATACATTATAGACTCTTTTACAAAGCACCGTATTTGGCAACCCAATGTATGTATATCAGATTGACCACAGAACATATGGGATTTGCAAAAGTATTGAATTTTTTCGCTCCCCGCGCATTTTTTGATAGCTTCACAGTAGAAAATAAGATCTGCATAAAAATCTGACCACCTGTAGTGGGAAATAACCACGCGCATTTGACCTAAAGTTCAAAAATTGACCTAAAAGTTATGCATGGCTTCAGAGACCAATATCTCTTTAAACAATGATATTCGTAGAAATAACCATTTTTTTTTATTGCAAAGTCTACTACGATATCTTCCGTTTGGTAAAAAAAAAAGTTTGAAAAAATGCGGCTTGCTTATTTTAAATTATTTTCTTGACTATAATAGTCCATGTAAATTAAAAAAATTTATAATGTGTAAAACGACTTTAAATAACCTATTAAATGATGTATAGTTTATGCAATTCTCTATTTTTTAAATATTTATTTTTGCCTTTTTAACAAACAAAAAAATTTTAATTTCACTTTAAGGACTCAATATGTCCTGAAAGGATAACGGTAGATATAAATATCATATGGAGAATATGTTCCCAGTTTCATTTTGTATAAAAATGATTATAACATTATTTCTCCGAAAATCATTGTTTAAAGAGATATTGGTCTCTAAAGCCATGCATAATTTTTAGGTAAATTTTTGAACTTTAGGTCAAATACGCGTGGCTATTTCCCACTACATATGGTCAGATTTTTATGCAGATCTTATTTTCTATAGTCAAACTATCAGAAAATGCGCCGGGAGCAAAAAAAATCAGCACTTTTGCATTTGTGGTCAATCTAATGTATATATATCATTTCAGACAAGGTTCTGCTTTTACCTCTCACGATTTCGCAAAATATTGCAACGACGAAGGTATTAAGTTATTACATGCAACAACAGGTCTGCCACGAGTAAATGGCCAAGTGGAGAAATTAAATTTCATCATTATTTCGGATTATCCAAGCTTAGCGTCGACGATACAACAAAATGGTATAAGAACGTCGGAAAGGTACATCAAGCGATTAATTCAACATACAGCAGAAGCATCGATACGACTCCCTTTGAACTGATGACAGGCACGAAAATGTGCACACGAGAAGATTTACATCTAAAAGAGGCGGGGTGTAATAAGGCCTTATTTCGCAACCAAAGTGAAATAAAGCCTTTATTTTGTCATTTTCAAAAAAAAGGTCTTATTTCACATTTAAAGCGCAATTAGGCCTTTTTTGAAATGTGCAATAACCCCTTTATTTATTTACGCGAGAACTTATGAGAATTCCAATGAGCAAATAACTGTTATATAAATAACAGAAGGACATAACGGCTGTGACACACGACCGGACTTGGATAGCGTAGCCCAGAGTTATTTTTTATAAGTGCGGACGAAGGCCGCCAACTCAGAAAAGTGTTCTGCGCAAAAGCACTGTGGACCGGGCCATAGATATTACTCCGGAAAGAGAATTTTTTATAAGCGCGGCCGAAGGCCCCCAACGCAAAAGCTGTTCTCCGCAAAAGTTTTTTCTTTATCTTCTCTTTCCGGAGTAATATCTATGGCCCGGTTCACAGTGATTTTGCGCAGAACACTTTTGTGCGTTGGCGGCCTTCGGCCGCACTTATAAAAAATAACCCTGGGCTACGCCATCCGTCCGGACGTGTGCCCTAACCATGGCTACCGCCACGGTGATGCCCTTCTGCATAGTACACCCTTCAGCGTAGGCCACAAAGTGAAATAAGACCTTTAGAACCTTATTTCACATTTGAAGTGAAATAAGACCTTATTCTTAATAAAGGCTTTATTTCTCAATCGATAGCGAAATAAGGCCTTTAAGGCCTTATTACACCCCGCCTCTAAAAGACCTTATCAACAAAGAACTCTTAAAAAATTTCATCGAAGATCGAAACGATTTGCGAGCAAAATTGAAATCCAGTATTCTAAAGGTACAAACCGAAAATAAGAAAAATTATAACCTGCGACGAAAAAACGCAACACAATACAAGATTGGCGACTTCGTAGCCATAAAAAGGACGCAATTTGGTAGCAACCTCAAATTAAAACCAAAGTTTTTGGGGCCTTATCAAGTTACAAAAGTTAAACACAATAATTCGTATGACGTACAGAAAACGGGTAATAGCGATGGTCCATAAAAATACAACAACTTGCACAAAATTTATGAAGCCATGGCAAGATATAAGCAATAAAAATAGCGACACATTCGGGGCGAATGATTAACAGGATGGCCGAATGTGCGGTGACAACTTCGTATTATAGCATGTTCATGGTGAGCCTGCGTTTTGCGTTTCGGAGACATTTTTGCGTTTAGTCCAAAACGCAACATTAAATGTTACATTTCTCCATACAAATGCCACCACCAAAATGCAACTTAACGCAACTATTTTTTACGTTTTGAATGCTAACGCAGAAAGCAACCCTGAAATCTTCGAAAAAATTTGCCATTCGAATGGAAAATAGTGGCAACACTCTGGGAATACAAGAACGAAATACCTACAAGATTACGCACATAGAGCAGCATGAGCATGGGCACACTAGCTCCATGATGACGTCACTCTCCATGTAATGAACGAAAGTAAACAAAACAGAGATCAAAATTAATAGCAAAGCGGTTGGTACGTTTGGTTTGCAAAATTAGTGTATTATATTATTACATATTTTGCAAATTCTTGTTCTATATTTTTAATTAGACAAAACAAATTAATAAACCTCAACACCTGATTGCGTAATCTGGGATATTAGCTCCGTTTGTTTCGAACTTCTCAAATGCGCATTTACAAAACGCGGCACCATGAACACTTTTCGAAAAGCCATCTTCGAAAATGCAAAACGTTGCGTTTCAAATCCAGCATGAACATAGTATAAGATATAAAATACAATGTAGCAAGACTTATCAACAACTTATTCATCAAAGGTAAGGTGGCAACGATCATCGATTTATAATGATTAAACCTGATGCGGTAACACTTATCGCGTACTAATTTTATTCAACGAAACTTTGCAACACTGATCGGTGAACTCCATTTTCGAAACGAGCAGTTTAAGTTGAAATCGAGCGAGAGAAAGACGAAGTCGTATACGGTTGTGCTTTTAATTTATTTAAATTGTCCATTGAAATACTTTTCAATTAAATTATATTCTAACATTATTAGGTATGTTATAGCGTTTTCGATTCTGAACGAAAATGTTGCATTATTTATTTCAAGGCAATATTAGCTTTGTTCGCTTTAGTGATGGGCGAGTCCGAGATGTTTTATTCGATTCTCTCGATTGTTGAAACATCTCGAATGCTCTCGATGTTTTTCATTCGTATTCGAGTCAAGTCGTAAATTTCCGTCAGTCGAAACAATCGCTAAAACATCTCGGATTCGCCAATGATTCCTCTCGTTTTCAAAGCAACCGTACATTTCGGACTCGCTGCAAAAATACATAACATTTGTTGTTGCCGCTTGAATATCAAAATTGCTTAAAAAAGTATACAGTGGTACAAATCTATTGCCGTTGTCACTGCTCGTAAAATTAATTTGTTTCGTAAGCGTCTCACTTCAGAAAATTTATTAATGTATTAATGTTTAAATAATTAATTGTATTTATTAAACACGACACTCTTTAATTGTGATTGCAAAAATGCAGCGTCTATATATAGCATATTTTTCAATTTGGTTCATTTATTTACATATGTATTTGCCTCACTTCCATTAACAATCCTACTTTCTTCATCAACAGCACTCATTCAGTTTATTTTATCAACTAAAACAAATCATCAAAACAACAGCCGGCCCGCCGACTCGGAACAGTCGCAAAAACATCTCGCTTGTGTAGTCGAGATGTCATCGAAACAACCTCCGACTCGCCGACTCGGAACAATCGCAAAAACATCTCGGTTGTGTAGTCGAGATGTCATCGAAACAACCTCCGACTCGCCGACTCGGAACAATCGCAAAAACATCTCGATTGTGTAGTCGAGGAGCGAGTCAACTTTTGACTCGATTGTGATTTTGCAACGATGGCGATTCTCTCGATTGTCTAAACATCTCGGACTCGCCCATCACTAGTTCGCTTACTTTCTCCAACAGCATTTACTCAGCAGCCTCCAACAGTCAGGTGTTGGAGAAAAATGTCATCTTTCCTCTCACAAGAGGAAAATATCGTAAGAGGTAAACGAGCACAAAATTTGCAGAGTTCCTCAGCTTTGGAAAACAGCTGATTTTTATTTACATTCACAAGCCCCAAATTGAAAGTTGCATAAAAGGATTAAAATTAAAATGATAATAAAATTGGTGAAATTATTGCTGTTAATTATGTATATATGTACATAGTATAACACAAAGAAGAATGAAATAAAACGTGGTTTTTTCTTATTTAATTTCTCTTGATTCGTTTTGGGGTTCTTTTTGGTCAGATAGTCTTTGTCACCCCGCGAGAAGCTTCTCAATCTAAAAATCGTTCGCATGGGTTCGCAAAAAGGTTTTTTGAAATTCGGAAATGCATCCGGGACTCTCTCTTACAATAATTCGGCACTGTTTGTTCTATATAAATGCTAATGGAGACACAATTCTGCCTGAAACAGTTAACATCACTTTCGCTGTCACTATCTGATAAATAGGATTTCATTGTAATAATGATCACACTAACAATTGCTTTTCTTTGTACCCATGTCCATAGTGTTTTCCACCGTAATATGTCTTCGTGTCTGCTGCTCCGCAGAAGAGATTTCAATTTAATGCACCCGGCCCTGGCCATGCTTTAAAAAAATAACCCTCTATGGACCGAACCACAGTACTTTTGAGTATAACAAACTTTTGCGTTGGCGCCATTTGGCCGCGCTTTAAAAAAAATAGCCCCAGCCAGCCAAATTTTCTTTCCCGAATTATATCTGTGGAGCGATCGGGAGTGTTAACATCTATAGAACATTTCCCGAAAGTTCCAGTGGTTTGAAAATAAATACGGCGGGCGCATTATACTGAAGCCGACCCACTGCAGAAATACTATCGGAGGGAGAAAAATTATAACCTGCGACGAAAAAACGCAACACAATACAAGATTGGCGACTTCGTAGCCATAAAAAGGACGCAATTTGGTAGCAACCTCAAATTAAAACCAAAGTTTTTGGGGCCTTATCAAGTTACAAAAGTTAAACACAATAATTCGTATGACGTACAGAAAACGGGTAATAGCGATGGTCCATAAAAATACAACAACTTGCACAAAATTTATGAAGCCATGGCAAGATATAAGCAATAAAAATAGCGACACATTCGGGGCGAATGATTAACAGGATGGCCGAATGTGCGGTGACAACTTCGTATTATAGCATGTTCATGGTGAGCCTGCGTTTTGCGTTTCGGAGACATTTTTGCGTTTAGTCCAAAACGCAACATTAAATGTTACATTTCTCCATACAAATGCCACCACCAAAATGCAACTTAACGCAACTATTTTTTACGTTTTGAATGCTAACGCAGAAAGCAACCCTGAAATCTTCGAAAAAATTTGCCATTCGAATGGAAAATAGTGGCAACACTCTGGGAATACAAGAACGAAATACCTACAAGATTACGCACATAGAGCAGCATGAGCATGGGCACACTAGCTCCATGATGACGTCACTCTCCATGTAATGAACGAAAGTAAACAAAACAGAGATCAAAATTAATAGCAAAGCGGTTGGTACGTTTGGTTTGCAAAATTAGTGTATTATATTATTACATATTTTGCAAATTCTTGTTCTATATTTTTAATTAGACAAAACAAATTAATAAACCTCAACACCTGATTGCGTAATCTGGGATATTAGCTCCGTTTGTTTCGAACTTCTCAAATGCGCATTTACAAAACGCGGCACCATGAACACTTTTCGAAAAGCCATCTTCGAAAATGCAAAACGTTGCGTTTCAAATCCAGCATGAACATAGTATAAGATATAAAATACAATGTAGCAAGACTTATCAACAACTTATTCATCAAAGGTAAGGTGGCAACGATCATCGATTTATAATGATTAAACCTGATGCGGTAACACTTATCGCGTACTAATTTTATTCAACGAAACTTTGCAACACTGATCGGTGAACTCCATTTTCGAAACGAGCAGTTTAAGTTGAAATCGAGCGAGAGAAAGACGAAGTCGTATACGGTTGTGCTTTTAATTTATTTAAATTGTCCATTGAAATACTTTTCAATTAAATTATATTCTAACATTATTAGGTATGTTATAGCGTTTTCGATTCTGAACGAAAATGTTGCATTATTTATTTCAAGGCAATATTAGCTTTGTTCGCTTTAGTGATGGGCGAGTCCGAGATGTTTTATTCGATTCTCTCGATTGTTGAAACATCTCGAATGCTCTCGATGTTTTTCATTCGTATTCGAGTCAAGTCGTAAATTTCCGTCAGTCGAAACAATCGCTAAAACATCTCGGATTCGCCAATGATTCCTCTCGTTTTCAAAGCAACCGTACATTTCGGACTCGCTGCAAAAATACATAACATTTGTTGTTGCCGCTTGAATATCAAAATTGCTTAAAAAAGTATACAGTGGTACAAATCTATTGCCGTTGTCACTGCTCGTAAAATTAATTTGTTTCGTAAGCGTCTCACTTCAGAAAATTTATTAATGTATTAATGTTTAAATAATTAATTGTATTTATTAAACACGACACTCTTTAATTGTGATTGCAAAAATGCAGCGTCTATATATAGCATATTTTTCAATTTGGTTCATTTATTTACATATGTATTTGCCTCACTTCCATTAACAATCCTACTTTCTTCATCAACAGCACTCATTCAGTTTATTTTATCAACTAAAACAAATCATCAAAACAACAGCCGGCCCGCCGACTCGGAACAGTCGCAAAAACATCTCGCTTGTGTAGTCGAGATGTCATCGAAACAACCTCCGACTCGCCGACTCGGAACAATCGCAAAAACATCTCGGTTGTGTAGTCGAGATGTCATCGAAACAACCTCCGACTCGCCGACTCGGAACAATCGCAAAAACATCTCGATTGTGTAGTCGAGGAGCGAGTCAACTTTTGACTCGATTGTGATTTTGCAACGATGGCGATTCTCTCGATTGTCTAAACATCTCGGACTCGCCCATCACTAGTTCGCTTACTTTCTCCAACAGCATTTACTCAGCAGCCTCCAACAGTCAGGTGTTGGAGAAAAATGTCATCTTTCCTCTCACAAGAGGAAAATATCGTAAGAGGTAAACGAGCACAAAATTTGCAGAGTTCCTCAGCTTTGGAAAACAGCTGATTTTTATTTACATTCACAAGCCCCAAATTGAAAGTTGCATAAAAGGATTAAAATTAAAATGATAATAAAATTGGTGAAATTATTGCTGTTAATTATGTATATATGTACATAGTATAACACAAAGAAGAATGAAATAAAACGTGGTTTTTTCTTATTTAATTTCTCTTGATTCGTTTTGGGGTTCTTTTTGGTCAGATAGTCTTTGTCACCCCGCGAGAAGCTTCTCAATCTAAAAATCGTTCGCATGGGTTCGCAAAAAGGTTTTTTGAAATTCGGAAATGCATCCGGGACTCTCTCTTACAATAATTCGGCACTGTTTGTTCTATATAAATGCTAATGGAGACACAATTCTGCCTGAAACAGTTAACATCACTTTCGCTGTCACTATCTGATAAATAGGATTTCATTGTAATAATGATCACACTAACAATTGCTTTTCTTTGTACCCATGTCCATAGTGTTTTCCACCGTAATATGTCTTCGTGTCTGCTGCTCCGCAGAAGAGATTTCAATTTAATGCACCCGGCCCTGGCCATGCTTTAAAAAAATAACCCTCTATGGACCGAACCACAGTACTTTTGAGTATAACAAACTTTTGCGTTGGCGCCATTTGGCCGCGCTTTAAAAAAAATAGCCCCAGCCAGCCAAATTTTCTTTCCCGAATTATATCTGTGGAGCGATCGGGAGTGTTAACATCTATAGAACATTTCCCGAAAGTTCCAGTGGTTTGAAAATAAATACGGCGGGCGCATTATACTGAAGCCGACCCACTGCAGAAATACTATCGGAGGGAGAAAAATTATAACCTGCGACGAAAAAACGCAACACAATACAAGATTGGCGACTTCGTAGCCATAAAAAGGACGCAATTTGCTAGCAACCTCAAATTAAAACCAAAGTTTTTGGGGCCTTATCAAGTTACAAAAGTTAAACACAATAATTCGTATGACGTACAGAAAACGGGTAATAGCGATGGTCCATAAAAATACAACAACTTGCACAAAATTTATGAAGCCATGGCAAGATATAAGCAATAAAAATAGCGACACATTCGGGGCGAATGATTAACAGGATGGCCGAATGTGCGGTGACAACTTCGTATTATAGCATGTTCATGGTGAGCCTGCGTTTTGCGTTTCGGAGACATTTTTGCGTTTAGTCCAAAACGCAACATTAAATGTTACATTTCTCCATACAAATGCCACCACCAAAATGCAACTTAACGCAACTATTTTTTACGTTTTGAATGCTAACGCAGAAAGCAACCCTGAAATCTTCGAAAAAATTTGCCATTCGAATGGAAAATAGTGGCAACACTCTGGGAATACAAGAACGAAATACCTACAAGATTACGCACATAGAGCAGCATGAGCATGGGCACACTAGCTCCATGATGACGTCACTCTCCATGTAATGAACGAAAGTAAACAAAACAGAGATCAAAATTAATAGCAAAGCGGTTGGTACGTTTGGTTTGCAAAATTAGTGTATTATATTATTACATATTTTGCAAATTCTTGTTCTATATTTTTAATTAGACAAAACAAATTAATAAACCTCAACACCTGATTGCGTAATCTGGGATATTAGCTCCGTTTGTTTCGAACTTCTCAAATGCGCATTTACAAAACGCGGCACCATGAACACTTTTCGAAAAGCCATCTTCGAAAATGCAAAACGTTGCGTTTCAAATCCAGCATGAACATAGTATAAGATATAAAATACAATGTAGCAAGACTTATCAACAACTTATTCATCAAAGGTAAGGTGGCAACGATCATCGATTTATAATGATTAAACCTGATGCGGTAACACTTATCGCGTACTAATTTTATTCAACGAAACTTTGCAACACTGATCGGTGAACTCCATTTTCGAAACGAGCAGTTTAAGTTGAAATCGAGCGAGAGAAAGACGAAGTCGTATACGGTTGTGCTTTTAATTTATTTAAATTGTCCATTGAAATACTTTTCAATTAAATTATATTCTAACATTATTAGGTATGTTATAGCGTTTTCGATTCTGAACGAAAATGTTGCATTATTTATTTCAAGGCAATATTAGCTTTGTTCGCTTTAGTGATGGGCGAGTCCGAGATGTTTTATTCGATTCTCTCGATTGTTGAAACATCTCGAATGCTCTCGATGTTTTTCATTCGTATTCGAGTCAAGTCGTAAATTTCCGTCAGTCGAAACAATCGCTAAAACATCTCGGATTCGCCAATGATTCCTCTCGTTTTCAAAGCAACCGTACATTTCGGACTCGCTGCAAAAATACATAACATTTGTTGTTGCCGCTTGAATATCAAAATTGCTTAAAAAAGTATACAGTGGTACAAATCTATTGCCGTTGTCACTGCTCGTAAAATTAATTTGTTTCGTAAGCGTCTCACTTCAGAAAATTTATTAATGTATTAATGTTTAAATAATTAATTGTATTTATTAAACACGACACTCTTTAATTGTGATTGCAAAAATGCAGCGTCTATATATAGCATATTTTTCAATTTGGTTCATTTATTTACATATTTACATTTGCCTCACTTCCATTAACAATCCTACTTTCTTCATCAACAGCACTCATTCAGTTTATTTTATCAACTAAAACAAATCATCAAAACAACAGCCGGCCCGCCGACTCGGAACAGTCGCAAAAACATCTCGCTTGTGTAGTCGAGATGTCATCGAAACAACCTCCGACTCGCCGACTCGGAACAATCGCAAAAACATCTCGGTTGTGTAGTCGAGATGTCATCGAAACAACCTCCGACTCGCCGACTCGGAACAATCGCAAAAACATCTCGATTGTGTAGTCGAGGAGCGAGTCAACTTTTGACTCGATTGTGATTTTGCAACGATGGCGATTCTCTCGATTGTCTAAACATCTCGGACTCGCCCATCACTAGTTCGCTTACTTTATCCAACAGCATTTACTCAGCAGCCTCCAACAGTCAGGTGTTGGAGAAAAATGTCATCTTTCCTCTCACAAGAGGAAAATATCGTAAGAGGTAAACGAGCACAAAATTTGCAGAGTTCCTCAGCTTTGGAAAACAGCTGATTTTTATTTACATTCACAAGCCCCAAATTGAAAGTTGCATAAAAGGATTAAAATTAAAATGATAATAAAATTGGTGAAATTATTGCTGTTAATTATGTATATATGTACATAGTATAACACAAAGAAGAATGAAATAAAACGTGGTTTTTTCTTATTTAATTTCTCTTGATTCGTTTTGGGGTTCTTTTTGGTCAGATAGTCTTTGTCACCCCGCGAGAAGCTTCTCAATCTAAAAATCGTTCGCATGGGTTCGCAAAAAGGTTTTTTGAAATTCGGAAATGCATCCGGGACTCTCTCTTACAATAATTCGGCACTGTTTGTTCTATATAAATGCTAATGGAGACACAATTCTGCCTGAAACAGTTAACATCACTTTCGCTGTCACTATCTGATAAATAGGATTTCATTGTAATAATGATCACACTAACAATTGCTTTTCTTTGTACCCATGTCCATAGTGTTTTCCACCGTAATATGTCTTCGTGTCTGCTGCTCCGCAGAAGAGATTTCAATTTAATGCACCCGGCCCTGGCCATGCTTTAAAAAAATAACCCTCTATGGACCGAACCACAGTACTTTTGAGTATAACAAACTTTTGCGTTGGCGCCATTTGGCCGCGCTTTAAAAAAAATAGCCCCAGCCAGCCAAATTTTCTTTCCCGAATTATATCTGTGGAGCGATCGGGAGTGTTAACATCTATAGAACATTTCCCGAAAGTTCCAGTGGTTTGAAAATAAATACGGCGGGCGTATTATACTGAAGCCGACCCACTGCAGAAATACTATCGGAGGGTGTGCCACCCACTGCCTAGAGAGACCGCTATTTTTAAAATCCGAATAATTGGGTTTTAATTAGAATTTGTTGTCTATCCAAGCTCAGCTTGTATATAATGAAACAATTTCATTTATTTATAAACTACTGGGAATGTTTCAGTGAAACTTTGAGGAAATATTCTGTAGATGATAATTCATCTTACCTTAACACTTTCAACTATTATTAAATTATAATATTTAAGTTCTCCAGAACGAGAATTCTCCCGGCAGAGGGTTATTTTTTTAAAGCGCGGCTGAAGGCCGCCAACGCAGATGGTGTTCTAAACAAAACAACTATGGATTGGTCCATGGATATTAATCCAGAAAGAGAATTCTGCCGGCTGTGGGTAATTTTTCTGAAGCGGGGCCGAAGGCCGCCAACGCAGAAAGATGTTCTACACATACATACATTAATTTAACAAGGAATATCTTCTGAACTATAAGCGTCTGGCAGGTGGTACTTTGTTTTTTGTGATCTGTGAGACCACCTCTGGAAAATTAATTATTATTGGATCGTGGTTCATTATATACAAATTTTTCATCTATCCAGGCTGGGGATCCAACCCACGACTTCTGGTATGGCAGACTAGCCACTGCCCGCAGTTAGGAATGGCAAAAAAAATGAAATAACCGATTAACCGCTGTTTAGGTTAATCGAAAGCGTTCGATTATTAATCGCGAATAATTGTGGGGAACTAACCGATTATAATCGTTTTTCGATTACAATTATTCCTTAAAAAAATATATCGCTAGCTTAGAGTGCAAATTGTGTAATACCATGTCTCCACATAACGTGTTTCGCTCTTTTTTTCTGCATTTTCTCTCTCAATCTTGTTTCGACACGGAAACCAGTGCCGAAACTCGCCAATTTCCATACAAATTTCTGAGAGCGAGTGAAGATTGAAACACTGTTTCATTCGGAATCATCTTGCCAACCTCGATGATATCGATGTCTTCTCTAATTTTGTATCGAAAATCTATCGAAATCTCACAAAGACCAAAACAAAGACGCAAAAATAAGCAAACATACAAACATTTAAGAAGAACAAGAAAGAGAAATGTCAAACTGAATCACGATTAGCCACGTGGAGACGGGTTATTCAGCGAGATGTTTAGCTACATTTTTCTCTGGTGAATCAAGTTATGTGGAGACGGGCTTTAAGTCCTTTTTTCAAACTTTGTATGAGAGACAAAAAAACAAAAAATAAAATAATTTCAAAATAAAAAAAAAAATTCTGTTCATATAAAAATTTTGGACTTACACAATTTTCTTCGCTTTTTGGACTTACACAATTTGCGTATCACTGAATAACAACGAGTAGAAATATGACAAGTATCACAGACTTGTTTAGCGTGGTGCGCATTTGATTTTTCTAGCTTTAAATACACTTTTTCATAAAAATTGACTTACACATACTACGTTTATACGGCAAAATTCGCGAACTCTTAATTTCATGAATTCGAAAATGGTCTCGTTTATGCAGCATTTATGAACTCATGAAATTCAGCTTTTTTAAAAAGTGGCAACGTTCTAACGACATCAGCTGTCAAGGCAGATTTACCAGGTAGACTCGGTGGCGAATTCTGAAACTACTTTTTTTTATTTACAAAGGTAGTGTGTAATGTCAAAATCTAAGCGAATTCACATCATGGCCAATGGGAATGCGGGAGTCACAAACGAATTCAGAATTTAACCACGGCGAAATATAATTTTGACATTACACTACCAATTACAATAACAAAATACATTGGACATTTCTGAATTCGCAACCAAGCCTACCTGTTAAATCTGCCTTGACTGAATGAACAGCTGTTGGTTTGGCGTTGCCGGACTTGTACTTCATAATTTCATGAAACGATGGCGAAATTCATGAATAATTTTCGTGAACCATTAAATTCATGAAAATTCGTTTATGCAGCGAAAATTCATGAAATGATTTCATGAATTTGCCAACGTATAAACGTAGTAACAGTTTGCACTCTAAGCTAGCGATATAATAAAAGAAAAAAATCGTCATTTATTAGGAAAAATCGTCAAATCGTCATTGCTTAGAAAAATCGTAAAAATTACGATAAAAACGTCTATTCGGGAATTGGAGGGAACATTTATTGCGGTTTTTGGATATACTCACAAAACCGTAGGTAACCGAATTCGGACTCGGGTGAAAAGGCGGAAATTCTCAACTTTGATTATTTTCGACTTGAGAGGAAAAGAGTTAATCGAAAAAATAATCAAAAGGAAAAAACCGGTACATTTTAACCGTTAACCGAAAGAAATTAACCGATTATAATCGTTTTTCCGGTTATTGTTGCCATCTCTAACCGCAGTGGCCACAACACTCCCCACTGCACCACAGCGGCCACGTTAATATATATTCCGGCAAAGGAGATTACAATTTACTAAGGTACATAATATGCATATAAATACTTAGCAAAAAGTATGTAACTTATTTTGCATATTTAATTTATCCATATTTGTTGCCAATTTAGTGTATTTTTCCAATTTTATAACTGATTGTATATTTTGCAAATCTTGTTACTTGCAAAAATTCCAGTCAGCTGTTGTTTGATCAGCTGTTTTCCTGTTGGAAAATTGCTGTTGGCAAAAATTTGTCCAACAGAATCCAACAGCTTCTCAGTCAGTTTTCTCTCTCAGTTGGCTCTCTTCTGTTGGAGATTTGCGTTAAAAAAACGGAGAAAAAGTGTTTGTTCTTAAAAGTTTTCGAAAAACATCAAAAAATATCCGTAAACGAACAAAGCTTATATCAATATATAACCGATAAAGAGCAGACATCGCAATTAAAAAAAATTTCACATTCGTGTTTCTGGCAGGAGACCGACGATATAATGTTTTTCTTTTGTAAAAAAAATCATGCGTAATGTAAAGAATTTTTCAAAGGATATCTTATGCCTCAGACACACATGTGTAGAAATATTATAATATCAATACTATGATTTGGCTTTACTATGAAAATTTTCAATTAAACTACAATATGAGAGTGACACATATGTGGTATAGATCGCAATATTTCTACTATACTGCGATATATGTCTCTAGAATTAGGTAACATATTTATAAAATTATTATTCATCATTGTTATTTAAAGAAAGGGTGTTGAATTGGTTTTATCGATTGTTATACAATTTTTTAAATACACTGAATATACATTTAATGAATATAGATTTGTACTCGTTGGGGATGAAAGCGATTAATCTGCGTTTGTACCCGTACGGGAACAATCGGGAACTAATTGTGGACCGATTGTTCCCGAAAGAGATCAATCCGGTACAAATCTCTTTCGGGATTAATCGCAAATTTTTTTCAGGGCAAGGATCATTCATATACATATGTATGTATGGACATATGTATGTATGTACGTTATGTGTGTAAGTTTGCCTGTGAATGTTCTGAATATGTTTGTCACAAGTTGGAATAATGTGCGTTATTGTACCTCCAACTGATTGGGATGCCTTGCCGAGGTACGTGCGCTGAATGGCATAATCAGTTCGTTTGGGAAACAGAATTCAAGACGTATGGATGTACATTAGAGTGCGTTTAAAATTCAAATTAACGATATTTTACTGTATCGCCCCCTCAATTTTTAGTAACATGGTCAAAGATATCACACATAAATTTTGGTCTCGATTGGTGGCGGTTAAGGCGTGGCGCATTGAGGTCAAAGTTCAGAAAACTCTATGAAGGGTCACAGAATTAAAATATTTTTTTTTAATTATATTATACCCAAAATTAATACTTATATACCCAAGGATAACAAATATAAATTTTGGTTCTGATTGATGACGGTCTAGTGGTGTTTTAAGGGGGTCAATGTTCACATTGCCATAGAAGACTTACATTTTTAGTGTCGCATATGGTAATCTGAACTTTGACCCCCTTGAAACACCAGTAAACCTTCATCAATCTGGACCAAAATTTATATTTGTTATCCTTGGGTATAGAAGTATTAATTTTGAGTATTAGATAATTAAAAAAAATATTTTGATTTTTTGACCCATCATATAGGTTTCTGAACTTTGACCTCAATGCGCCACGTCTTAACCGCCACCAATCGGGACCAAAATTTATGTGTGATATCTTTGTCCATATTACTACAGATTGAGGGGGCGATACAGATTTTTTATGAACTTTTAAATTTTTCATACAAATTAAAAGCACCCTAATGTACATCAAGATTCAGATGCAATAACAATAAAAAAAAAACAATAAGAAAACAACTTGGATTAATCTAAGTTTCTTATGGAAATTAATATTATATACCCAGCTGTAGGTGCGGAATAATAAAGACATGTTTGTTTCTGTATACATACGTACCTACTAAGTGGATGATCGATGCCGCGAAAATGTTGCGATCACAAAAACTATTGCTGGCAAAAATGATGGAAAAACTACAAGCTACGTTTTATGTTGGCATTTAAAAATGGTTGCCATTCAGCAAGATGATCAAACATATTAAAGAGTTGAAATGTTTCTTACGTCGATCTAAACAATCCAAGGTCATTAAAAACTGGTAGTTCAAAATCGAAACAAAATACCCAGCCTTGTGTATCTATGATGAGGGGCATCTATGGAGTGATGCTTAATTGTCTGATTTTGGATTAAATATTTTGAACTATGAATGTACATGCATTCATGCTAAAATATGTTAATTAAATCTGATCATGGACATTTTAACTAAAAAATTTAATTTAGAGTTAAGTTTCTTTTTGTTCTTAGATTTAATATATTTTGTAAAATATTATAGAGCTAATATAATATTAACGATTGTGTACTAGAATGAGAATTACAATAAATACAATTACAATACATTTTTTTATCCGTTTAGCCGTGTTAGGTGCTCGCCATGTCAATCAGCTCTTAGTTGTTATTAAGTCTACCGTGAGACAAAGCCCAAAGTTATATTAACCTCACTCAGTGATCTCAGGTTTTCGATAGTGCTTCTACTGAACAACTTAAAATAAACCCACGGTTCTTAATCCATGTCAAAAATCATCGTTAAGTTTACAAAAGTGCTTTTGCGCAGAACACTTTTCTGCGTTGGCGGCCTTCGGCCGCGTTTATAAAAAATAACCCTGGGCTACGCCATCCAAGTCCGGTCGTGTGTCATAACTGTAGTGTCGCTTGTCGCCTACATAACGTACATTAAGCAATTCGTACTAATAAGCATTCCGATTCCTAGCGGGCAATAGCTGCATAAGCCCATAGAGTAATGTCAACCTTGATTTTACTTTGTTCAATACATTTATCATTCTCTTTCTCTCATAATTTGTAGTAAACTGGGAACAGTTTATTTCTCCTGAGGCTTTCCGCCATGTACAAAAACCCGGCTCAGTCTTTTACTTCCTGGATGCCGAGCAGATAATTTGTTAAGTGGAAAATACAAGCTGATTGTCGCGAAGTGAATTTTTTTTAAAAGAAAAAAGTCATTTCAGTGTTAAAAATAATATATAAAATTACAATTTCAAGTAGTATAAAAATATTTTTATTCCGTCTTAAAACCAAACAGTCAGTGATCGCGAAAATAATCGCAGAGATTAATATCTTGGTGTGCTTTATCCCGGATGATACACGTGCAAGTTTTTTTGCATATCACCATATCTGTGCCAATTCCCGTAAAGGGATTTGGCACTAAGTAATATCTTACGAAAATGGAAAATTTGCCATGAGCATATACATAACCTAGCCCCAGTTACCTACCTTATCGTCAACTAAGTAATATCTTAAGAATATGGGAGATTCGCGATAAGCACCTAACCAAAACACCAATTACTTACCTTATCTTCAACTAAGTAATATCTTAAGAATATGGAAAATTCGCAATGAACATAATCAAATCGCCAATTGCTTATTGTATCTTCCACTACGTAACATCTTATGAATCTGGAACATTCGCGATGAGCGCATAACCAAGACACAAATTACTTACCTTATCGTCAACCAAGTATCATTCCATAAATATGGAAACTTTCCACAGATTACTTACCATTACCATCAATTAGAGCCCGAATGTAAATCAAGCGATATCGTCACAATAATATATACATAATCATTCCGGCTTAAATCGTGTCATACATTCCTGATAGTTGCCGTCTACTAGGCTTCGATTGAAAACCAAGCCAAAGTCTACTGACGTTACTAATTTCTGTTATAAGGAGTGCCACAAATTCAATAATATCACCTTCCGTTAACATCCGATGGAAAACCTTATCTCAACGCCAATTGGGATACCTGTCAATACGATGCATAATATTTTCGAGATCCGCCCTAATACTACCTAGCCGCAGTTTGGTGGCATACATCCTCCGGATTTACCTGGACTTTTTTTTTGTTAAAGGAAAGAATCCAAAAGTTTAGATCTAATTATGAAGCTAGTTTTAAATTTAGTTAGAAAGCTATTGAATTCTTCCATAATAGGGAATTGTAGAGAATTTTGTGTTTGAAAGCGAACATAATTGATTGTCTAATTATAATTATTATAGGGAAATTGTCTGGATAGGCATGCATACAACAACAAAAAAAAAACGAAATATTGACCTTTCGTCATGTCATTTTGATAAGAAATTAATTAGATACGAAATTTTGTAGATCAGTGTAATTTAATGTGTGGAAATCTGTTCACACTTAAACATATAAAGTGTATGTATATATCATGGTATAAGTATACCAGGTAAAACAAACGTCAAGTTTTCGTCGCCATATTAACCACCTGACAATTAAGCAGATTATGACATTTCGTGCTGCCATACTCAATGATAAAAATCCTCCATTAATGGTATTTTTCACTGCTTTGTTTTAAAAATAAATTGTAACCATGGTATTCATAGTAACGAATTTTTTCAATTTGAATTGAAAGAAATTTTTTCAATTTGAAAAAATTACACATCCTGCAGTAAATTTGTTTCACTGCTGAATGATCATTGATGATTCTTCTGAGTACAATTTTAATTATTATTATTATTATTATTTTTTTTTTTTTTTGAAAAAAAGCAAACCATTTATATGAAAAATTCAGCAGTCTTTATTTGAAAGTACTCACTGATGCCTCCTCAGTCATAGATGAATTTCATCAGTGATTCATAAAACATTCATTTCGGATTTTTACTTCGCGGAATATCAGTTTGGCCGTACTACCCCCTTTCCGGTAGTTACAATGAAAATACTCGTACATACACATATTTTCTACAATGGGTTTGATTCGACTTCTGCATTTTATTTGCCTTTCAATCGTGGAGAATCAGTTCGATAAAAAAAAAAAACAACAATACGGTTCTTTCACTAAAGCATAAAGTTCTTATTTGCCTAAAGTTTAATTTTATAACGTTACGAATATTCTGGAATCAGAAAAGATTTAGAAGGGACTGCAAGCCCTGGGCGAAGGTACTAGTATGCAGTGTTGTCACCGCAAAATGGGTTTTCATACGTTCAGTGTTCCCGCGAGGTCAAGAAAATTTGGATCGTAAAAACAGAATAATATATGTATATTGTTCTTAAGTGTCATCTCAGAGAAAAACTATTAAAACTTCATATAAAATAAAATGCCTTAACTTCATAACGATATGTTATTTTTTATTATTTCTAACATGCAAAAAAAAAATCCATCAAATTCAAATATACACATATTCACACTAAAATAGGTGTAAAAATTTTTAATGTATTGCGGAACGAATTTCCGTCATCCCTTGTCAAGTTTGATTTGGTTATAAACCGGTTTCGGCTATGTGCCATCTTCAGTATCTTGTTTCGTTCTGAAGATACTGAAGATGGCACATAGCCGAAACCGGTTTATAACCAAATCAAACTTGACAAGGGATGACGGAAATTCGTTCCGCAATACATCGCAATCCTACCCTGTCGGAGAAGCAAACAACAAAAAAGAAAGTAAAAATTTTTCTTTCGCAGCCTTATAGAATTCGCAATTAAAATTATATGAATAATGTACTTTACTAAAATGAATTATATTAAAATTATTTCATTTAATTTATTTGAACGAAAGTCATATCAGATAAACAAAAATCCCCCGAGCACGGAAGTAGGTTTGCAGCACTTTTTTTTTTATTTTAAAAATAATTCAGTTAAAAATTCTTTATTCAATGGATTTTTTAAGGTAGTACAGTCATATGAAAAATAATAGGGACACTTGCCTTGAAATATTTCAAAGATCGATCCTGCTTCAATTTCTAAACAATGGTCAAAACTTATACATTAATTTCTTGCTCAGATGTCTCCGAAGTAAAGAACAGTTATTTAATTGGACATTTTTTGCGTCGTTTCATAATGGCTGATGATTTTGTGGAGTGAGTACGTTTCAGCTTCTGAAAAATAATAGGGACACCAAACTTCAATTAAAATTTTTTTCGAAAGGGTGGAGATTTTTGTAGATAATAAAAAACTAATTGACTGAATATCAAATAAAGTTTTATAATATACTCGGTTTTAACCCTATAATACCATCAGGGACTCAGAATGGGTCGAGGAGACCCCTGCACTATTCAACTTATAGCAAAAAGAAAAAAACTCCAAAATAAGTGTTTTTCGTGCCGCGAAATTGACGAAATGTGAAATTGCTTTGAAATAATATTGCAAAATGCTGTAAAATATAATCCAAAATTATAAACACACTGACGGAAGCCAAAAATATCCCCACTGGTTCAAAGGAATATACAGATATTTGTAAGAAAGGACCCGTTATGTCTTTCCATGACAAAAAAAAAATTAGTTTTGTTTAAACATGAAATCTCCCACAGGCCAAGAATAGCGTCCTTTCTCCAAACCATGTAATTCTGAACATGTTTGGCTGCAAGTGATGTGTAGTTTCAAAGTAGTAGAAACATAAACAAAGAAGCAGAATCACGATACCAAAAACAAAAAGGACAAGGAACACATACGTTATAAAAAATAAGTAAGAAAGAGAAAATATAGAAGGAATATATGAAAAAAGTAGGTACATAGAATAATTAGTATATAATAGCAACAACAAAATAGTAGTGGCAGCAATAACAACAAATCTCAAAAAATACTATAGTCGCAATCTCAAGCAGAAATACCAAAATTTGGACAGAAAAATATATTTGAATTCTAAGTTTTTTAAATTAATTAAATGCAATAAATTTGTTTCTCTGTACTTATATGGTTAATCTCAATAATAAAATAACTTTTGAGTAAGACATTTTTATTATTTTAGCTCTAAAGAAACCTATTCTAAATATATGAAATTAACAAAATTTCAGATCTCGGTAGAGCCCTCAAGATTGAATTCAATTCCGGGTTTTTTACTTTTATTGTGATCTGTATTCAATTACGCAACTTTTGATACCTCTTGCGATACCGTAGCTCGAAAAAAACTTTTTTTCATACATGAACGGGACACCCTAATGTACATATGTATGTATGTTTACCGAGAGAGGGAAATATTTCCATACATATTATGTTTTGTGGTCTATCGCAGATGTTTGTAGTTAAAAAGACGGCAGAACTAAATGAATATTAATGAAGTGTAGGTTGAATTTTATGCTGCGCGCAAATCCACCTACAGGATTTTATTTTGTGAGCCTTTTTTTTATAAGTTGGCAAATTATATAGCCACATATTAGTTAAACCATTTTTTTTTTGTGTTGTCAGTTACTTAGCATTTATTAACATGATAACAATATTTAAATTTTAAGCATTGGGTTGGCCCATAAAACCTTAAATATAGAAAAAACGAGTAAGGAAGCCTAAGTTCGAGTGGAATCGAACACTAGATACTCAGCTGTATGCTTTCATTGTTTGTTTGCGTTTGTTCGATATAGGGTGTATTTTATATCAAACGAGTGCTGCATAAACAGGGCGCAGCCACGCCCATTTTCAAAATTTATATCAATCATCCAAATAAGCATATAAATATTATTGTTAGTGCAAAATTTCATCCCTCTATGACTTTTAGTTACAAAGACTTCACGTTACAAATTCCAAAAGGGTGTTCCAGAAATATCTTTGTTAAAAAGTAGGCGTGGTCATAAACCGATTTCAATACATGTTTGCGTGTCTATTAGCACATGTTATAAAAGTGTATAAACCAAGTTTTGTCATAATATCTCAGTTATTTGTCGAGTAATAGGCACGTAGATTCCTTTGTATAAAAAGAGGCGGTGCCACGCCCATTTTCCAAACTTTTTTTATTTTTTGTTTCCGGTCTATTGTAAAACTCATGTCACAAAATTTCAATGAATTATCTTTATATTTCACAGAGATATCGCTTAAAATGGTTTTATTAGGTCACTTTATAATACCCATATATAAAAGTGGGCGTGGTCGTCAACCGATTTTGGTAATTTTTCGTCAAAACATTTGTCTATGTAAGCAAATTACGCATACCCAATTTCATCGATATATCTTCAACGGTTTCTGAGTTATGACATATACAACTTTCAATGTTTGACCCTTAATAAATGGGCGTGGCACCGCCCATTTTCCAAAACTTCATCAAATTTCTTCATAAGGGCCTGAGCTCAAGACGTGGGTAAAATTTTATCACTCTAGCTATGTTAGTGGCTGAGATACCAAATTTCCGATTTTTTCTATATAGGAAAAGTGGGCGTGGTCATGGTCCGATTTCGCCCATTTTCCATACCAACCGTCCCAGTCTCGATACCAACTTGCATTTCAAATTTCATCAAAATATCTCAATTTTTACGCGAGTTAGAGTGCGTACGGACGGACGGACGGACGGACATGGCTCAATCGATTTCTCTTTTCACCCTGATCATTTTGATATATATAAGTCCATATCTATCTCGATTATTTCATTATGTTACAATCCACCGTTATGAAATCAAAATTATAATACTCTGTGTACTAGTACAGCTGAGTATAAAAACACTTGGATTTTACACACATATATATATGCATGTGTTTATGTGCAGGCCCTCGCATAAGCATATACTTTTATATATGTACATATATAAGTACACACCTGTAAATCGCGTTCGCTTTTCACATTAGCCCAGTACATAATTTTTATATGAAATACGATTTAAACCGTTTTTGAATGCGTACGTATAATGAATAAGAATATAATAGTTGGTAGGATTTATTTACAATCATACATACACCTGATCGTTATTTATTAGCATAGATACATTTAGATTTTTCTTATGAAATCATCTAAAACCTTTATCATCATTCCACGTTTTATTTATGAATTGATGAATCTGTATTTAATAAATCTTTTGTAAACCTTTACCTTAAATATGTTTTAAAAATCTAATATTGGTGGAATCATGCATCGAGGACACGTGAATAACAGCATTAGGGCGTAAAATTTTTTTATTGGGATCACTAATTTTTAATTTTGGTACTAAGTGATCATGGTTGGGTGGGCAATTTCAGTTGTTGCGCTGACATCAAGCAACAACAACAACACTCTTAAGTAGCAGGTCGACATTATCAGCTAGATTTCTTCTCTTTCATCCCCTTACTCTTTCCTATCCCAGATCGTCAAAGTATAGTCCCTGTCATCCCTATTACCCCTTTTTCCTTACAGCACGCGATTTTCTTATTATTTTGTTTATGTAGTGATGCGGGCAAACTACTCAGCTGTTCCTTTAACCCACCCCATGCCGACGTTGCTGAGCCGGTACAAGCGCGTGCTCCGCTGTGTGTGGAAAACAACATCAGCTCGTTCAATCATTAATACGTTATATGCGACAATACAAATAAAATAATTGGCGCCCAATGTGGGGCCAGCCAAGCCAGCAGGGCAGACCAGCCCAGCCAGCTCGAATGTCTGAATCATGGAATTTTTCCTACGTATTCAAACATGCTCGGCGTAATCCCTAAAATATCTTGAGTAAATTACACCTTTACGGTGCTCGAAATTCGACCATGCAATTTATTTTTCAACTTTGTATTGGTAGAAAAATTATTCCTTTTCGCGGAGATAAGCAACACTTTCCAAATTTCAGTTGTACCGCAACACTGATTTGCCCTTTTGATCACGGTCCGACGCGAAATCATGGTCAAAATCAAGGCAGATCTAGGAAGGTAGGCCCGGTGTTGAGCGCTTTTAAATGAAAGCGACTCTTCAACTGTGTCTACGATATCTATTTATCTTAACTAAAGATTTTATTTATTAATTATAAGCAAATTAAATAATCTATAGAAAAAATTATATGCCTATGCACTGCTCCTCACTCATACGAACACATCCATATCAATTTTATGTGGATATGAGTATGTTAAATGTGATAAACAGCCTGGCAATTGTTTGTATGGGAAAAATGTTAGCCTATTAATATATAGATAGTGGGCACATTTGCCAACGAAGCAAAAACGAAGTAAATCAAAAATGGTACAAAACTAAAAACTTTATTTATTAATTATAAAGAAATTAAATAATTTATAGAAAAAATTATATGCCTATGCACTGATCCTCACTCATACGAACACATCCATATCAATTTTATGTGGATATGAGTATGTTAAATGTGCTAAACAGCCTGGCAATTGTTTGTATGGAAAAAATGTTAGCCTATTAATATATAGATAATATATAGATAGTGGGCACATTTGCCAACGAACCAAAAATTAAGTAAATCAAAAATGGTACAAAACTAAAAACTTTATTTATTAATTATAAAGAAATTAAATAATTTATAGAAAAAATTATATGCCTATGCACTGCTCCTCACTTATACGAACACATCCATATCAATTATTGTGGATATGAGTATGTTAAATGTGCTAAACAGCCTGGCAATTGTTTGTATGGAAAAAATGTTAGCCTATTAATATATAGATAGTGGGCACATTTGCCAACGAACTAAAAACGAAGTAAACCAAAAATGGTACAAAACTAAAAACTTTATTTATTAATTATAAAGAAATTAAATAATTTATAAAAAAAATTATATGCCTATGCACTGCTCCTCACTTATACGAACACATCCATATCAATTTTATGTGGATATGAGTATGTTAAATGTGCTAAACAGCCTGGCAATCGTTTGTATGGAAAAAATGTTAGCCTATTAATATATAGATAGTGGGCACATTTGCCAACGAACCAAAAACGAAGTAAATAAAAAATGGTACAAAACTAAAAACTTTATTTATTAATTATAAAGAAACTAAATAATTTATAGAAAAAATTGTATGCCTATGCACTTCTCCTCACTCATACGAACACATCCATATCAATTTTATGTGCTTTTAAATTAAAGCGACCCTTCAACTGTGTTTACGATATTTGTAAACACGTTTACGATATCCATTTCTCTTAACTAAAAATTTTATTTATTAATTATAAACAAATTAGATAATTTGTAGAAAAAATTATATGCCTATGCACTGCTCCTGACTCATACGAACACATTCATATCAATTTTATGTGGATATGAGTATGTTAAATGTGCTAAACAGCCTGGCAATCGTTTGTATGGAAAAAATGTTAGCCTATTAATATATAGATAGTGGGCAAATTTGCCAACAAACCAAAAACGAAGTAAATCAAAAATGGTACAAAACTAAAAACTTTATTTATTAATTATAAAGAAATTAAATAATTTATAGAAAAAATTTTATGCCCATGCACTGCTCCTCACTCATACGAACACATCCATATCAATTTTATGTGGATATGAGTATGTTAAATGTGCTAAACAGCCTGGCAATTGTTTGTATGAGAAAAATGTTAGCCTATTAATATATTGATTATAGGGAAATTGTCTGGATAGGCATGCATACAACAACAAAAAAAAAAACGAAATATTGACTTTCGTCATGTCATTTTGATAAGAAATTAATTAGATACGATTGTAGATCAGTGTAATTTAATGTGTGGAAATCTGTTCACACTTAAACATATAAAGTGTATGTATACATATATGCATAATAGAAAGATTTTCTTTTTTTTTGTTTTACCCCAAATGATAAATACATAGTCAAACTAGTTTTGAGCGGATTAGAGGAAACCAAAAACATAATTAAGCTAATGGTAATACATACATATATTGATTTACATATGTACATATGTACAGAGCTTTTCTTTTGCGCTAAACAGCTCTAGCTACGAGATTTGGTTACTCAGCAGAACACACGCATCGAAAGATCTTTCGTCGTGGGACCATTTATGCACATGTAAGTGATCTCTTTCTTTATATTATCTACATATCAATTACTCTTTATTCGTATTTAATACGTATGTACATTAGGGTGTCCCGAAATATTTTTTTTGGGATTTCCTTAACGCAAGACCCCTCAAAATTTGCGGTTTTGCAAATTACGAAACAAGTTTTAAAAACTAAATACAATTAGATCTTCAGGGTTCTACCGATCTTTAAAGTTTTGCGGTTTTGTCATTCATGCAGAACGCGCACTCAATACAACATATATTACATCCGCATATTCTTTGCATATTTACTATGTAATTCTTTTCCTTCTTATAAGTTCTATTCGCTTATGCAACTTACTTTTAAGTGCAAAAATCTGAATTCCAAGTAGTTACAATGAAAATACTCGTACATACACATATTTTCTACAATGGGTTTGATTCGACTTCTGCATTTTATTTGCCTTTCAATCGTGGAGAATCAGTTCGATAAAAAAAAAAAAACAACAATACGGTTCTTTCACTAAAGCATAAAGTTCTTATTTGCCTAAAGTTTAATTTTATAACGTTACGAATATTCTGGAATCAGAAAAGATTTAGAAGGGACTGCAAGCCCTGGGCGAAGGTACTAGTATGCAGTGTTGTCACCGCAAAATGGGTTTTCATACGTTCAGTGTTCCCGCGAGGTCAAGAAAATTTGGATCGTAAAAACAGAATAATATATGTATATTGTTCTTAAGTGTCATCTCAGAGAAAAACTATTAAAACTTCATATAAAATAAAATGCTTTAACTTCATAACAATATGTTATTTTTTATTATTTCTAACATGCAAAAAAAAAAAATCCATCAAATTCAAATATACACATATTCACACTAAAATAGGTGTACAAATTTTTCTTTCGCAGCCTTATAGAATTCGCAATTAAAATTATATGAATAATGTACTTTACTAAAATGAATTATATTAAAATTATTTCATTTAATTTATTTGAACGAAAGTCATATCAGATAAACAAAAATCCCCCGAGCACGGAAATAGGTTTGCAGCACTTTTTTTTTTTTATTTTAAAAATAATTCAGTTAAAAATTCTTTATTCAATGGATTTTTTTAGGTAGTACAGTCATATGAAAAATAATAGGGACACTTGCCTTGAAATATTTCAAAGATCGATCCTGCTTCAATTTCTAAACAATGGTCAAAACTTATACATTAATTTCTTGCTCAGATGTCTCCGAAGTAAAGAACAGTTATTTAATTGGACATTTTTTGCGTCGTTTCATAATGGCTGATGATTTTGTGGAGTGAGTTCGTTTCAGCTTGTGAAAAATAATAGGGACACCAAACTTCAATTAAAATTTTTTTCGAAAGGGTGGAGATTTTTGTAGATAATAAAGAACTAATTGACTGAATATCAAATAAAGTTTTATAATATACTAGGTTTTAACCCTATAATATCATCAGGGACTCAGAATGGGTCGAGGAGACCCCTGCACTATTCAACTTATAGCAAAAAAAAAAACTCCAAAATAAGTGTTTTTCGTGCCGCGAAATTGACGAAATGTGAAATTGCTTTGAAATAATATTGCAAAATGCTGTAAAATATAATCCAAAATTATAAACACGCTGACGGAAGCCAAAAATATCCCCACTGGTTCAAAGGAATATACAGATATTTGTAAGAAAGGACCCGTTATGTCTTTCCATGACAAAAAAAAATTAGTTTTGTTTAAACATGAAATCTCCCACAGGCCAAGAATAGCGTCCTTTCTCCAAACCATGTAATTCTGAACATGTTTGGCTGCAAGTGGTGTGTAGTTTCAAAGTAGTAGAAACATAAACAAAGAAGCAGAATCACGATACCAAAAACAAAAAGGACAAGGAACACATACGTTATAAAAAATAAGTAAGAAAGAGAAAATATAGAAGGAATATATGAAAAAAGTAGGTACATAGAATAATTAGTATATAATAGCAACAACAAAATAGTAGTGGCAGCAATAACATCAAATCTCAAAAAATACTATAGTCGCAATCTCAAGCAGAAATACCAAAATTTGGACAGAAAAATATATTTGAATTCTAAGTTTTTTAAATTAATTAAATGCAATAAATTTGTTTCTCTGTACTTATATGGTTAATCTCAATAATAAAATAACTTTTGAGTAAGACATTTTTTTTATTATTTTAGCTCTAAAGAAACCTATTCTAAATATATGAAATTAACAAAATTTCAGATCTCGGTAGAGCCCTCAAGATCGAATTCAATTCCGGGTTTTTTACTTTTATTGTGATCTGTATTCAATTACGCAACTTTTGATACCTCTTGCGATACCGTAGCTCGAAAAAAAAATAAACTTTTTTTCATATATGAACGGGAGACCCTAATGTACATATGTATGTATGTTTACCGAGAGAGGGAAATATTTCCATACATATTATGTTTTGTGGTCTATCGCAGATGTTTGTAGTTAAAAAGACGGCAGAACTAAATTAATATTAATGAAGTGTAGGTTGAATTTTATGCTGCGCGCAAATCCACCTACAGGATTTTATTTTGTGAGCCTTTTTTTTATAAGTTGGCAAATTATATAGCCACATATTAGTTAAACCATTTTTTTTTTTGTGTTATCAGTTACTTAGCATTTATTAACATGATAACAATATTTAAATTTTAAACATTGGGTTGGCCCATAAAGGTTGGCGAAAATCCTGCGACTGAAACCGCCCAGAGGTTGCCGACTGGTAATGGGACTCCAGATCTCGCATGATGGCGAGAGGTTCCAGCTAAGATCAGGAATCAGTGCCCCGTGCCCCAGCTCTATTATAGCTTCGGCGTGGAGGAAATGGTTTTTGATCGTGGTCTGCAGGTAAACCCTCCTAATCCAAGGTGTTATGCGTCACCGTGCCTATTGGATGGTTTGCAGCCAGGAGGTTAATCCGGCTGTATTTGTACGGCGCCTCCCTGATACCGGGCCGCCTCGGGGAGTAACTATGGCCTTACCGCGGTAAGGGGCTCTGCCGTGGCTGACCGACCCTATTCCCCACATAACAACTTTGACCACGAAACTCGCCTTGTCGAGCTAGTGGTCGTACGAACAAGATGAACACAAATGAAAAGAAATCGATGAAGGAGGAGGGGAAGGAAGACGAGTGTAGGGTGGGAGCATCACGACCCAGGGATCAGGAGATCATTGTTACAGATGACTCCGACCTGGATAGCGTGGAATCCCTGAACGAGGCGGCGTCAGTGAGCTCGGTGAAAGAGCGAGAGCTGCTGGAGAGTCCGCAAAAGAAAGTCCAAGGTAGGACGCGCAATAAAGAGGGGAAGAAAGCCCTATCGCGCTACAAGGCCGCACTAAAAGTGGTACAACGCTTGGGAGCGGTGGTCGATCCAACCGACGCAGAAATGAAGCGTCTGGAATGGGCCCGCGGAGAAATCGCAGAGGGGCGAAAACACTTCGACCAGCAGAGTTTTGCGGCGACGAATCCTCGGTTCTGCAATATAATCGAGGAACGAGAGGCACAGGGTGGAAAAAAGAGGCAGCGGTCGGCCGAGGGGGAAAAGCCTTCGCAGAAGCGGTGGAAAGACGGTGCGTATGACAACCAGCGGCCGTCCACTTCTGCAGCTGCGAGGGCTCGCTCTGACGCGCCGTTGATGTCTACACCACTAACGAGCAAATCAGAGAGGGCGTTAGCTACGCAAGCCAGCACAGAGGCGGCAGAAGCTGTGCCAAAGGGAGCGAACATGGAGACTCTGGCCAGCAAAGCAAGCGACATCGCGCGCCAGCACCTAACGGTGGCGCTTCTAGATAGCAGCGATCCCTATGGGCAGATAACCACCGAGAGGTGGAAAGCTGTAGAGAGGGAACTGCTCAGTGCCATGATTCGGCAAATGAAGGAGGAGCCCGGGAAGCCACTGCCGTCTTTCGATTCGGCAGGATGGTTTGACCGGGTAAAGCTCATTAAATGCAATGACGAGGCGACGCTATTATGGTTAAAGGGAGTGGTTCCGAAACTCCAACGACAGGGTGAGCATGCGGCGTTCAGGGTGGTGGATAGAGCGCTGATTCCCACGATCCCGAAGGCTAAGGTGTGGATCCCGTGTGTGGTGAAGCCGGAAGATGCTCTGCAGCTCCTGCAGGGCCAAAACCGGAATATACCAACACAGGATTGGAAGGTACTTCGTGTATCTAAGCCGACGGAGGAGGGTCAGAACTACATCCTCCAAATCAATAAGGAGGCCGAGGACCTGCTATATCCCGTATTTGGGAAGATGTCCTGGGGCGTAGGCAATGTCTACTTGCGTCTCAGAAAAAGGCATCCAAAGGACGGGAATGATAACACACTCGAAGCAGGTGAGGTTGAAAAAGACCTCGAGGGCCTAACGCTTGCGGACGGTGTGGACGATGCCGAGAAGGCTGTAAAGGGAGGAGCCGAGGTGGGGAGTAAGCAGTCAAATGCTGAAGGTCCTGCAGGCGAATCTCCAACACAGTAGGGTGGCGACGAGCGAACTCCTCCGTACTCTAAAGGAGGGTTCGCTTGATGTGGCGCTGATCCAGGAACCATGGCTTTCGTCTGGAGGAAGGGTTTCTGGGTTAAACGCGCAAGAGTACAGCGTTTACTATGCCCAGCTGGAGGGAAGGGTGAGAACCGCTGTTATGGTAAAGAAGCAATTATACTCATGCTTATTGTCTAATTTCAGCTCTGAGGACCTAACGGTCGTAGCCATCAGACGGGAGAAAGGGGAGGACATAATCCTAGCATCCTGTTACATGGCTCACGAATCGGAGGCACCACCAAGAGAATTAAAGGAATGTGTACGGCGGGTTCCGAAAAACCAGGCGCTAGTGATAGGGGCTGATGCGAACGCCCACCATACTATCTGGGGCAGTGCAGACATTAATGATCGGGGTGAGTCACTTTTCACTTACATTTTACAAAGCAAACTTCATATCTTAAATAGGGGGGATATTGCAACATATAGGGGGCCAACCTTCAGCAACGTCCTTGATATTACGTTATGCACAGAACCAGGTGTAGATGTGTCCGAGTGGAGGGTACTTGACAAACCATCCTTCTCGGACCACGCCTACATAGGGTTTAACATTTCCCTGAAGAGGGCAGAGAAGATCCAAAGCTTCCGGAACCCTAGGGCAACAAACTGGGATAGATTCAAGTCACTGGTGGGAAAGAAGCTTCGGCAACCCGAAGATATTATCAATATAGAGGACTTGGAGGAATCCAATAATGTCTTAACAAATACCTTAATTTATGCTTACAAAAAGGCCTGCCCACTTAGGAGATTCAGAGGCAAAACGAAGCCACCATGGTGGAGTGCAGAGCTCGGAGCCCTTGGAAGTCAGGCCAGAGAGCTTTTTAAGCTAGCAAAAGTCGCCGACTGCGATGAATGCTGGAAGGAATACAGGGATGTGTTGAGAATCTATAAGAGGGAAATCAGTAGAGCCAAAAGAGTTGGGTGGAGAAAGTTTTGTGAAGAGATCGAAAGCTCCACAGAGACTGCAAGGTTAAGGAAAGTTATATCTAGGAACCCGACAGTCCAAGGGCTGATTATGAGGGAAGATGGAGGGTGGACACATAACTGTGAGGAATCCCTTAACGCCCTTTTCGATGTCCATTTTCCAGTGGGCGAAGTAGAATCAAGCTCGAATTACGTAGCAAACAATATACCCATTGAGGAGCGGTTCGTTCCGGGACTGATTACGAAATGTAAAATTATATGGGCGGTGAACTCCTTTTCCAAGTTTAAATCGCCCGGAACTGATGGTATAATCCCTGCGATGCTTCAACTAGCAGGGGACAAAGTGGTAGACTGGCTTGGCCCTATTTTTGAGGGATGCATTAGGCTGAACTATGTGCCTAGGTCATGGAGGACCGCTCGCGTGGTATTTATACCTAAAGCGGGCAAGGTTAACCATATATATGCGAAAGATTATAGACCAATAAGCCTAACATCGTTTCTGCTAAAAACATTTGAGAGGTTGATTGACACCTTTATCAGAGAAAATATGGACGGCAGTTGCATGTCCAAAAATCAACACGCATACACCAGAGGTAGATCGGTAGATACTGCTTTGCATAGGGTGGTAACAAATATCGAAAAGAGTCTCGAGTGTAGAGAATTTGCTTTAGGTGTCTTCTTGGACATTACGGGGGCATTTAACAACGTCTCAAAACATGCCATATTAGGCGGTCTTCAGCTTATTGGGACAAACCCTGTGCTTTTATCCTGGATAAACTCTATGCTAAGCTATAGGGAAGTTAGGTCTCAATGGGGTCTACATGAGGCCACAATAACGGTAAATAGAGGCACGCCGCAGGGGGGTGTGTTATCGCCATTGCTGTGGACGCTAGTCATCAACAAACTGCTCAGGCAGCTTGAGGAGGGACCGGCAAAGCTGACGGCATATGCGGACGATGTCTCGGTAATAATAAGAGGCAGATGCCTGACAACAATTAGTAGTCTTATGAGTCAGACGCTAGCGAGAATAAATACCTGGGCTAATGAGGTCGGGCTAACCGTTAATGCCTGAAAAACGGATTTGGTTTTATTCACCAGACGCTATAAGATACCAGATTGGGTTAAGCCCAGGTTGGGTGGGGAGACATTGCAACCCAAAGGTAGTACAAAGTACCTAGGTGTCATACGGGACAGTAAACTGATGTGGAGGCTCAATGTGGAGGAGAGGGCCAGAAAAGCCTCTGCCGCTCTATATGCATGTAAAAGGATGCTGGGCTGCAAATGGGGTCTCTCCCCCTCTCTGACGCATTTGGATTTTCACGGCAGTTGTTAAGCCGATTCTATTCTACGGAATTCTTGTATGGTGGACAGCCACTCAGAAATCAACTTATGTAAGGGTGCTGGAGAGAGTGTGTAGGCTATCCATGATAGGCATAACGGGGGCCTTAAGAACCACTCCAACTGCTGCACTAGGTGCTATTTTACACCTGCCACCTGTACATCTAGCGGCCAGGAACATAGCGTTAACAACTGCAACGAGACTTATGGCCACGGGGCAGCTTGAGTGCCGGCAGAGGGGACACAGTAGTATAGCGCCGCCGGTAGGCGAGCAGACTGACTACATTGTTCCGTGCCTGCGCTTCGATAAGTTTATTGAGGCCACAATAGAGGCAGAAGGCTGGCGTAAGGGTGTAGATATGAAGGAAAACGCTATACATGTGTATACAGATGGGTCTAAGACATCAGAAGGAGTAGGAGCTGCGGTATACTGCAGTGAACTGAATATCAGTACCAGTATTAGGCTGCCAGATCACTGTAGTGTCTTTCAGGCGGAGGTATTAGCGGTAAGGAGGGCAGCGGAAATGTTAGTGTGTAATCCCTTACGAAGGGGACGTATCAACTTATATATAGATAGTCAGGCGGCTATTAAGTCGATACTGTCGCATAGCACCTCATCTAGGTGTGTAGAGGACTGTAAAGAGGCCTTAAGGGCGATGTGTAGGGATAATAATGTCCATCTGTACTGGATCCCAGGCCACAGGGGGATAGACGGCAATGAGAAGGCCGATGAGCTAGCAAAGAAGGGGGCAGGTCTCGGAGTGGAACACTCTTTGGACGTCCCGATTCCACTTAGTGAAATCAAACATAGGTACTATAAGTATATGATGGACCAGGCTGATAAGGCGTGGAAACAATCGCATGGCTGTAGAGTGTCCAAAATTATGTGTAAGTCGTTCGATCCGAAGTTAACGAAGTGGTTGCTTTCCCTGAAAAGGGAAGAATGCAGACTTATAATCGGGGTCCTCACAGGACACTGCCTTTTAGCATCACATGCGTTCAAAATGGGACTGGTTGATGAAAGTGAATGCAGAGGATGCGGACTGCAGGAGGAGACAGTGGAGCACGTTCTATGCTCCTGTCCTGCGTTTGCTAGGCTAAGACTTCGACTACTAGGGAAAGTCTTCTTCAATGATATTAAACATGTATCCACAGTAGAGGTAAAGAAACTCTTGGCATTTGCCAAAGGGACAGGAATATTTTTCAGTTTGAGTCCGGGCTTATAACTAGAGGTGTTCATGTTCAATGAACTTTCTGGTAACACTACGGACTTATCTAGTCTATGTGAGGCCATTAGTGGCCAGCCAGTATAACCTACCTACCTGGCCCATAAAACCTTAAATATAGAAAAAACAAGTAAGGAAGCCTAAGTTCGAGTGGAATCGAACACTAGATACTCAGCTGTATGCTTTCATTGTTTGTTTGCGTTTGTTCGATATAGGGTGTATTTTATATCAAACGAGTGCTGCATAAACAGGGCGCAGCCACGCCCGTTTTCAAAATTTATATCAATCATCCAAATAAGCATATAAATATTATTGTTAGTGCAAAATTTCATCCCTCTATGACTTTTAGTTACAAAGACTTCACGTTACAAATTCCAAAAGGGTGTTCCAGAAATATCTTTGTTAAAAAGTAGGCGTGGTCATAAACCGATTTCAATACATTTTTGCGTGTCTATTAACACAGGTTATAAAAGTGTATAAACCAAGTTTCGTCATAATATCTCAGTTATTTGTCGAGTAATAGGCACGTAGATTCCTTTGTATAAAAAGAGGCGGTGCCACGCCCATTTTCCAAACTTTTTTTTATTTTTTGTTTCCGGTCTATTGTAAAACTCATGTCACAAAATTTCAATGAATTATCTTTATATTTCACAGAGATATCGCTTAAAATGGTTTTATTAGGTCACTTTATAATACCCATATATAAAAGTGGGCGTCGTCGTCAACCGATTTTGGTAATTTTTCGTCAAAACATTTGTCTATGTAAGCAAATTACGCATACCAAATTTCATCGATATATCTTCAACGGTTTCTGAGTTATGACATATAAAACTTTCAATGTTTGACCCTTAATAAGTGGGCGTGGCACCGCCCATTTTCCAAAACTTCATCAAATTTCTTCATAAGGACCTGAGCTCAAGACGTGGGTAAAATTTTATCACTCTAGCTATATTAGTGGCTGAGATACCAAATTTCCGATTTTTTCTATATAGGAAAAGTGGGCGTGGTCATGGTCCGATTTCGCCCATTTTCAATACCAACCGTCCCAGTCTCGATACCAACTTGCATTTCAAATTTCATCAAAATATCTCAATTTTTACGCGAGTTAGAGTGCGTACGGACGGACGTACGGACGGACGGACGGACGGACGGACGGACGGACATGGCTCAATCGATTTCTCTTTTCACCCTGATCATTTTGATATATATAAGTCCATATCTATCTCGATTATTTCATTATGTTACAATCCACCGTTATGAAATCAAAATTATAATACTCTGTGTACTAGTACAGCTGAGTATAAAAACACTTGGATTTTACACACATATATATATGCATGTGTTTATGTGCAGGCCCTCGCATAAGCATATACTTTTATATATGTACATATATAAGTACACACCTGTAAATCGCGTTCGCTTTTCACATTAGCCCAGTACATAATTTTTATATGAAATACGATCTAAACCGTTTTTGAATGCGTACGTATAATGAATAAGAATATAATAGTTGGTAGGATTTATTTACAATCATACATACACCTGATCGTTATTTATTAGCATAGATACATTTAGATGTAAGATCCTATTTTTCTTATGAAATCATCTAAAACCTTTATCATCATTCCACGTTTTATTTATGAATTGATGAATCTGTATTTAATAAATCTTTTGTAAACCTTTACCTTAAATATGTTTTAAAAATCTAATATTGGTGGAATCATGCATCGAGGACACGTGAATAACAGCATTAGGGCGTAAAATTTTTTTATTGGGATCACTAATTTTTAATTTTGGTACTAAGTGATCATGGTTGGGTGGGCTATTTCAGTTGTTGCGCTGACATCAAGCAACAACAACAACACTCTTAAGTAGCAGGTCGACATTATCAGCTAGATTTCTTCTCTTTCATCTCCTTACTCTTTCCTATCCCAGATCGTCAAAGTATAGTCCCTGTCATCCCTATTACCCCTTTTTCCTTACAGCACGCGATTTTCTTATTATTTTGTTTATGTAGTGATGCGGGCAAACTACTCAGCTGTTCCTTTAACCCACCCCATGCCGACGTTGCTGAGCCGGTACAAGCGCGTGCTCCGCTGTGTGTGGAAAACAACATCAGCTCGTTCAATCATTAATACGTTATATGCTACAATACAAATAAAATAATTGGCGCCCAATGTGGGGCCAGCCAAGCCAGCAGGCCAGACCAGCCCAGCCAGCTCGAATGTCTGAATCATGGAATTTTTCCTACGTATTCAAACATGCTCGGCGTAACCCCTAAAATATCTTGAGTAAATTACACCTTTACACTCAGTTTGATTTCCCGTCCACCCTTGTCCTATTGTTCACCTTGTAGGTTTGTCGAGATCTCATAGCTTCGACATGGCTTGAGATACCAAACCTAAACATAAGTTGAACATTGCATGCGTTTATGTTTGATTTCATTGATACGCTAGTTTAAAACCTTCAACGTAGGACTAGATTCTGAAGTCAGTCTATAGCATAAGCCATTTGATCCTAGTAATACTTTTGGTTTGAATGATTGATTCCAGGATTAAGGTTAATACGTGGTCTAGAACTACGGCCTTCCGCTTCAAGTAATTCTAACTAAAGGTATGACTTCTCCTTAACTTCCGACTTTAACGATCTGATTTCTTTTTCTCTTTTTGTTTCCTATTAAATAGTTTCCTTGGCATTAACCCTTGATTAAAACATGTATCTTTGTCTGGCGACACCCATGTTCTTGCAAGGTTAATCTTCCTATTCTAAGTCACTGAACACTTAATTTCCAGTTTGATTGGATACGATTCCATAGAGGAAATCTATGAATTGTCCGCTTTCAGGAGTTTAATGGTTCAGACCCTTTCCTTTTTACTGAATTTTCGTTTCATTCTAAACCACTAACTGAAAATGTAGCAGCAGCGATCTGCGCTATTCACGAGAATCGATTGCATGATTTCCTAAAATGTTTACGAATTTTTTTTTCGCAAATTACCATTTTATTTTGGATTATATCGACATTTTCTTGTTTTCATATTTAATTACCATTTTTGTTTGTTTGTTTGTACAAGATGCCAGTTAGACATAGCCACGAAGATTTAGCCAGTATCGGGACCTTACAGGTACACTGCTTCATCTGTACAAAAGAAATAGAGCATGAAGTCCAAATTCTGAAAACTCATTGCGCCCATACTTTCCATCGGGGTTGTTTCAGTTCTATAGTAGGAGCCCATGCTAGGAAGATTTGCCCAGTTTGCCAAACGGTTTTGCAATCTTCCACCTCCAACTTGCCGGACATTCCCGCGCTTGGCCAGTTCAGAACTTCCCCCTCACATTCCCACAATACTAGGTTTCAGGCTAGGAGAAATCCATCTGCTCATGACCCAGCCATGGCTGCTTCCAGTGGTAATCCTACGAGTAGTGACCTTAATCGTAATGAGCCAGCAGTTGCGGCAGCTCCCTCAGTCAATTATGAAGGCTTGCAGAAGGCAATAGCGGATGCTGTGATTGCTGCTACTTCAAGGCAAACTGAGTTCTTGACTCGAACCTTGGAAACAGGGCTGGAGCGACTATCTCTTCGCCTAGCATCTAATGTTACTAGTAGGGAAAGATCACCCAATGTGTGCATGCAAACCTTACCTGAAGTGGAGAACCAAACATTTCAGCAAATGTTGGGACTTCCCCCTCGTACTGATAATTTTAGAGGAACAGGAAATATTTCTTCTTTACGCCCGGATCGCATTAGTCAGATTATTTCGAACTGGAAATTGCGGTTTTCAGGTCGATCTGCGATGCCCGTTGAATACTTTGTTTATCGCGTTGAGGCCTTGACAAGACAAACACTCGACAGCAATTTTGACTTACTTGCCCGAAATGCTGGCATTCTTTTCGAAGATAGTGCTAGCGAAAAGTTCTGGCGATACCATAGAAGCGCCACTGTAATGGACTGGAACAGTTTACGTACCGCATTAAGAAATCATTACAAAGAAGACCGAACGGATCAAAGTATTCGGAATGAAATGCAACAACGTAAACAGAAACCTAACGAGTCTTTTGATGAATTTTATGAGGCTATCATAAAATTGAATGACAGGCTTTCTAATCCTCTTTCTGAACTTTCGCTCGTGGAACTGTTAAGGTCAAATTTGTTGCCAGAGATCCAGAGAGAAATTTTATATTAATTCTCTAAGACCTTTGCCGAATTACGACATCTTGTCCGAACTAGAGAAATATTCTTGCAAGGTTTGTCTAAGACCCAAGTATCTTCCCATCGTAAGCCTGTACATGAAATTCAGATACCGTTGTCAGAAAAATATGCAAGCGAGCAAAGCGATGAGGAAGAGCAGCAGTTAGAAGCAATATCCTTAGAATGTTGGAATTGTAGAGAGATAGGACATAGATACCCAGATTGTGTAGCCGAACGACGCATTTTTTGATATGGATGTGGACAACCAAACTCATATAAACCCACCTGTAGCAAATGTGGTCCAAAAAACCTTCAAGGGCGTGCACCAAAGATAAGTGCACGCAAACAAGCCATATCGGAAGCGACGAACACGGACTAGATAGTTCGTCATTGCCCGTCAGCACAGTATCCCCAGATTTTTCTACCTTACCTGACTTACCGTTTCACAAGCGTGCGAAAACCGATTCCGGAACTTGTGATGCTAGATATTTAACTCTTGGCTCTGCTCGCGCTAAATCTCGTTCAAAATTGCGCAGGATAACATATAATAAACTTCGCAGAGTAGAACGAAAGAAAATTTTAGCGGCCGTGATTGGACAGCAACAAGATTTTCGTCCCTATGCAAGAGTCAATATACTTGGACGATCTATTGTAGGTTTAATGGATACCGGAGCATCAATTAGTTGCATCGGTGGTGACTTTGCCCGTAACTTAATCGAATCCTCGACACCCTTTCGACCTCTATCGTCTTCCGTTAGTACTGCCGATGGCAAATCGCAAAACATTATTGGTAAACTGAAGACCAAAGTGGGGTTCCAAGGTGAATCACACCTGTTACTTCTGTATATTGTGCCTTCCTTATCGCAGGACTTATACCTCGGCATAGATTTTTGGAATAAATTTGAGTTACTGCCAAAATGTTTATTAGAAAACTGCGTGGGAAGTTTAAATATGGATGACCCTGCGATGCGGACATTGACATCGGAGCAGCGCAAACAATTAAATGTAGTCATTAATAAGTTCCCGTCTTTTTCCACACAAAGATTGGGCAGCACCACTTTGCTTATGCACAACATAGATGTAAACGAATCGAAGCCAATCAAACAGCGCCATTATCCTGTCTCCCCAGCCATAGAGAAATTAATGTATGATGAGTTAGACCGAATGTTGTCATTGGGAGTAATCGAAGAGTCCTCTAGTTTCTGGTCTTCCCCAATCGTTTTAGTTAGGAAACCAGGCAAAGTTCGCCTCTGTTTGGATAGTAGAAAGCTTAACGAAGTGACAGCTAAGGATGCTTACCCTATGCCTTTCATAGACGGTGATGAAATTCCCATAGCATTTATGTCTCGCAAGCTCAACAAGTGTCAGCATAGTTATTCGGTGACCGAGAAAGAATGTTTAGCCGCTATTATGAGCATCAAGAAATTTCGTCCATACGTGGAAGGACACGATTTTACAGTAATTACAGATCATGCGTCTTTAAAATGGCTAATGTCGCAATCTGACTTGAGTTCCCGCCTTGCTCGTTGGGCTTTGAAACTGCAAGGATATTGTTTTAAAATACAGCATAGAAAAGGTACGCAGAACGTAGTACCAGACGCCTTATCCCGTACGTTTACCGAGGATTTGTCTGCACTTAATTCAGAACATTTTATCGACTTGGACTCAGAGCATTTTCGCTCTGAGGAATACGAAAAGCTGAAAGCTAAAATAATGGAAAATAGTTCCAAACTACCGGATGTTAAAGTAATTGATAATTATATATATCGCCGCACCGAGCATGCTTCTGGCGAAAAAGTAGCCGATGATCTAATTTGGAAATTGTGGCTTCCCCGAGATTTAATCCCAATAGCCCTGAAGTTAGCTCATGATGATCCCCTTTCGTCTCATGGAAGCATAAACAAAACTCTCGAGAGAATACGCCGTTACTACTACTGGCCAAATTTAGTTTCAGATGTCAGAAATTACGTAAATAGTTGTTCAATTTGCAAGTGTACTAAACACCCTAATCAGGTATTAAGGCCCCCTTTAGGCAATATTAATGAAACAAGTAGATTCTTTCAAAGATCATATATGGATTTTCTAGGACCCTATCCTAGGTCTTGCTCCGGCAACATTGCCATTTTAGTAGTTCTGGATCATTTTTCTAAATTCCCATTTTTATATCCCGTCCGTAAAATGACTGCAGAGTCTATTACGCGCTTTATCGAAGAGGACCTCTTTCATTGCTTTGGAGTACCAGAAGTGATAGTAACTGACAATGGAGTTCAATTTAAGTCGCATGTGTTTAACGCATTGCTGGACAAATACGGAGTTCACCATTCATACACCGCTTTCTATGCTCCGCAAGCTAACGCTGCAGAAAGAGTAAACCAATCCGTGCTATCTGCCATAAAAGCGTACATACATCCTAACCAGTCTAATTGGGATGCCCAACTAAGCAGCATATGCTGTTCATTGCGTTCTAGTTTTCATACAGCCATCAACACCACACCCTATCGACTTGTGTTTGGTCAACATATGACCACAAACGGAACTATCTACAAACTTTTGAACTGCAGTGTATTGTTTAATGATCTTAGTCGAATAGGTAACGAGTTCCATAGACGGATAGAGCTTATGAAGAACTGACGCTCAGATAACAGAGACCGATATTTAGTATGCACTAGAAGTACAGACCTCGAAGAAGTCAGAAACTGAAGTCTTTGATGCAAATACATAGGTTCTTTTGAGTAAATGATTTTATGCAAAGTTACAAGTGTTTTAACTTTCAAAAGGTTGTCAAAAGAGATGCTAAGCATCTTTTGAGCGAACGGTGTTACATGGTCAAGTCTTTTTAACGAAAACACATATCTTGCAATGTGGTTATAAACAACATTTAACTTATGCTTACATACTGCGTCACAATTTGAATAAATCTCACAACCATAAAGAAGCGTAGGTATTAGGTACGCTTTTGCTAAAAGTAGTCTAATATTTATGGGAGTAAAGTACTGCGATAACCTTAGTGTACGGAGCATCCCATACACTTTGCCTACAGCGCTAGATATTTGGTCTTTCCATGTTAAGGTGCTGTTGAAAATTATGCCAAGATTTTTCGCCGTTTTTACATACTTTATAACCGACTTGTCCAACATGACTGGATCAAGTTGGGTCGATACGAGGGGCTTTCTATGAACAGCTATACAATTTGATTTATCTGGATTCAGACATAGGCCGTTATTAGAGGCCCAAAGACTGACTCTAGACAAATCGGCGTTCAGATTTTTAATACAAATATTACTACGATTAGGAGGACAACAAATATAGAGTTGGACATCATCGGCATAAACATGTACATTGCAATATCTTAGAACGTTAAGCAGGTCATTTACATACAACACGAACAACAAAGGACCAAGAATTGAGCCTTGTGGAACTCCTCTGACTACGGGAAGGAAAAGGGACTTATTATCACCGATACTAACTGCCTGAGTTCTGTCATTAAGATAAGATCGGATCAATGCAGTGGCATGATGGGAAAAATTAAATAAATTATCTAGCTTGCGGCATAGTAACTGATGGTCAACTGAATCAAAAGCTTTTGAATGATCAAGAAGAGTTAGGAAGGCTATATTGCTTTCATCAATTTTAGCCCGGATACTTTCTACCACATCCAGCAGAGCCGTTGTGCAGCTTCTCTTTGGAAAAAAACCAGACTGACGGGCATTTAAGAGCATGTGATCTTGCACATACAACATAATTTGTTTGTGAAGTAAGCGCTCAACAATCTTAGACAAGAAAGGCAGAATAGCTATAGGTCTATAATCGTTGTTCTTCTTGTGAAGCGGGATTATCTTAGCGACCTTCCAGCACTTTGGAAACAAACAAGTCGTCATGATGGAGTTGACCAAATAAGTTACATGCGACAAAATAAGGGGTAGTATTAATTTAAAAAATTTTGCATGAATTCCGTCGAATCCGACTGCGTCAGATTTAACAGAGAGTATGGCTTGGACAACATCACAATCGTTTACACAAACAAATTCAAATGGACTATCAGCGAAAATTAAACGATAACTATAGTTATCTAAACATATATTACCTGATATAGCAGGTGGTCTTGTAAATTGCTTATTTAGATCATTTACATCGGTGTGAATAGGTGCAAATTCTTTTGTTTTACCTATACCAATTTCCTTTATTATATTCCAGTTTCGCTTTGAACTCACCGCGGAACTAAACCTCTCCTTATAAAATGTAATTTTTGCCGCCTTAATGGCTTTGTTTGTTCAAAAGTGAGCTAACCAGCTTTTATAATAACTCATAATCTATGTTTATATGTATATGTTATTCTATAAACACACTTGTTCGAACGTATTTCTTTACCCTTTACCTTCCTATTCTCTGTTCTTCCGTATACTTTCATATTTCATTTTAACGTAAATTTAATTTAGAGTTAAGTTTTATTTTTTGTTCTTAAATGTAATACAACATGTACAGTGGCTAGCACTATAATATAATCTTTCCGATTGTTGTGCTAGGATGAGAATAACAATAAAATACAAATACAAATACTGCTTAGAAATCTGAATCTACTTGAGGACCGTTCTGTGCAATTCGATAGGGATGATTCATTCAATGTATTACGAAATAGAGCGACTGAGGTTATGCGAAACCAACATAATCGTAATGAGAAAACCTACAACTTAAGGAGTCGAGCGGTTTCTTTCGATGTAGGCCAAGAAGTATTCCGCCGTAATTTTCAGCAGAGCAATTTTGCTAAGGGACTATCTCATAAACTAGCACCTACTTTTCTGAAAGCTAGGATAACACGAAAACTTGGAAATTGCTATTATGAGCTTGAAGATTTGCAAGGTCGCCCAGTAGGAAAATACCACGCAAAGGATATAAAGCAATGATCTCAGTTTTTTTCTTTTTGCTCCAAGCGAGGATCACCCTTTTTCTGGAATTCCCGCAAGTGTGATCTTGGTGGAGGGGACTTGTAGTGTCGCTTGTCGCCTACATAACGTACATTAAGCAATTCGTACTAATAAGCATTCCGATTCCTAGCGGGCAATAGCTGCATAAGCCCATAGAGTAATGTCAACCTTGATTTTACTTTGTTCAATACATTTATCATTCTCTTTCTCTCATAATTTGTAGTAAACGGGGAACAGTTTATTTCTCCTGAGGCTTTCCGCCATGTACAAAACCCGGCTCAGTCTTTTACTTCCTGGACGCCGAGCAGATAATTTGTTAAGTGGAAAATACAAGCTGATTGTCGCGAAGTGAATTTTTTTTTTTTTAAGAAAAAAGTCATTTCAGTGTTAAAAATAATATATAAAATTACAATTTCAAGTAGTATAAAAACATTTTTATTCCGTCTTAAAACCAAACAATCAGTGATCGCGAAAATAATCGCAGAAATTAATATCTTGGTGTGCTTTATCCCGGATGATACACGTGCAAGTTTTTTTGCATATCACCATATCTGTGCCAATTCCCGTAAAGGGATTTGGCACTAAGTAATATCTTACGAAAATGGAAAATTTGCCGTGAACATATACATAACCTAGCCCCAGTTACCTACCTTATCGTCAACTAAGTAATATCTTAAGAATATGGAAGATTCGCGATAAGCACCTAACCAAAACACCAATTACTTACCTTATCTTCAACTAAGTAATATCTTAAGAGTATGGAAAATTCGCAATGAACATAATCAAATCGCCAATTGCTTATTGTATCTTCCACTACGTAACATCTTATGAATCTGGAACATTCGCGATGAGCGCATAACCAAGACACAAATTACTTACCTTATCGTCAACCAAGTATCATTCCATAAATATGGAAACTTTCCACAGATTACTTACCATTACCATCAATTAGAGCCCGAATGTAAATCAAGCGATATCGTCACAATAATATATACATAATCATTCCGGCTTAAATCGTGTCATACATTCCTGATAGTTGCCGTCTACTAGGCTTCGACTGAAAACCAAGCCAAAGTCTACTGACGTTACTAATTTCTGTTATAAGGAGTGCCACAAATTCAATAATATCACCTTCCGTTAACATCCGATGGAAAACCTCATTTCAACGCCAATTGGGATACCTGTCAATACGATGCATAATATTTTCGAAATCCGCCCTAATACTACCTAGCCGCAGTTTGGTGGCATACATCCTCCGGATTTACCTGGACTTTTTTTTTGTTAAAGGAAATAATCCAAAAGTTTAGATCTAATTATGAAGCTAGTTTTAAATTTAGTTAGAAAGCTATTGAGTTCTTCCATAATAGGGAATTGTAGAGAATTTTGTGTTTGAAAGCGAACATAATTGATTGTCTAATTATAATTACTAGTATCGCCGGTGCTCGAAATTCGACCATGCAATTTATTTTTTCAACCTTGTATTGGTAGAAAAATTATTCCTTTTCGCGGAGATAAGCAACACTTTCCAAATTTCAGTTGTACCGCAACACTGATTTGCCCTTTTGATCACGGTCCGACGCGAAATCATGGTCAAAATCAAGGCAGATCTAGGAAGGTAGGCCCGGTGTTGAGCGCTTTTAAATGAAAGCGACTCTTCAACTGTGTCTACGATATCTATTTATCTTAACTAAAGATTTTATTTATTAATTATAAGCAAATTAAATAATCTATAGAAAAAATTATATGCCTATGCACTGCTCCTCACTCATACGAACACATCCATATCAATTTTATGTGGATATGAGTATGTTAAATGTGATAAACAGCCTGGCAATTGTTTGTATGGGAAAAATGTTAGCCTATTAATATATAGAATAGTGGGCACATTTGCCAACGAACCAAAAACGAAGTAAATCAAAAATGGTACAAAACTAAAAACTTTATTTATTAATTATAAAGAAACTAAATAATTTATAGAAAAAATTGTATGCCTATGCACTGCTCCTCACTCATACGAACACATCCATATCAATTTTATGTGGATATGAGTATGTTAAATGTGATAAACAGCCTGGCAATTGTTTGTATGGAAAAAATGTTAGCCTATTAATATATAGATAGTGGGCACATTTGCCAACGAACCAAAAATGAAGTAAATCAAAAATGGTACAAAACTAAAAACTTTATTTATTAATTATAAAGAAATTAAATAATTTATAGAAAAAATTATATGCCTATGCACTGCTCCTCACTTATACGAACACATCCATATCAATTATTGTGGATATGAGTATGTTAAATGTGCTAAACAGCCTGGCAATTGTTTGTATGGAAAAAATGTTAACCTATTAATATATAGAATAGTGGGCACATTTGCCAACGAACCAAAAACGAAGTAAATCAAAAATGGTACAAAACTAAAAACTTTATTTATTAATTATAAAGAAACTAAATAATTTATAGAAAAAATTGTATGCCTATGCACTGCTCCTCACTCATACGAACACATCCATATCAATTTTATGTGCTTTTAAATTAAAGCGACCCTTCAACTGTGTTTACGATATTTGTAAACACGTTTACGATATCCATTTCTCTTAACTAAAAATTTTATTTATTAATTATAAACAAATTAGATAATTTATAGAAAAAATTATATGCCTATGCACTGCTCCTGACTCATACGAACACATTCATATCAATTTTATGTGGATATGAGTATGTTAAATGTGCTAAACAGCCTGGCAATCGTTTGTATGGAAAAAATGTTAGCCTATTAATATATAGATAGTGGGCACATTTGCCAACGAACCAAAAACGAAGTAAATCAAAAATGGTACGAAACTAAAAACTTTATTTATTAATTATAAAGAAACTAAATAATTTATAGAAAAAAGTGTATGCCTATGCACTGCTCCTCACTCATACGAACACATCCATATCAATTTTATGTGCTTTTAAATTAAAGCGACCCTTCAACTGTGTTTACGATATTTGTAAACACGTTTACGATATCCATTTCTCTTAACTAAAAATTTTATTTATTAATTATAAACAAATTAGATATTTTATAGAAAAAATTATATGCCTATGCACTGCTCCTGACTCATACGAACACATTCATATCAATTTTATGTGGATATGAGTATGTTAAATGTGCTAAACAGCCTGGCAATCGTTTGTATGGAAAAAATGTTAGCCTATTAATATATAGATAGTGGGCACATTTGCCAACAAACCAAAAACGAAGTAAATCAAAAATGGTACAAAACTAAAAACTTTATTTATTAATTATAAAGAAATTAAATAATTTATAGAAAAAATTGTATGCCTATGCACTGCTCCTCACTCATACGAACACATCCATATCAATTTTATGTGGATATGAGTATGTTAAATGTGCTAAACAGCCTGGCAATTGTTTGTATGGGAAAAATGTTAGCCTATTAATATATAGATTATAGGGAAATTGTCTGGATAGGCATGCATACAACAATAAAAAAAAAAACGAAATATTGACCTTTCGTCATGTCATTTTGATAAGAAATTAATTAGATACGAAATTTTGTAGATCAGTGTAATTTAATGTGTGAAAATCTGTTCACACTTAAACATATAAGGTGTATGTATATATGCATAATAGAAAGATTTTCTTTTTTTTTTTGTTTTACCCCAAATGATAAATACATAGTCAAACTAGTTTTGAGCGGATTAGAGGAAACCAAAAACATAATTAAGCTAATGGTAATACATACATATATTGATTTACATATGTACATATGTACAGAGCTTTTCTTTTGCGCTAAACAGCTCTAGCTACGAGATTTGGTTACTCAGCAGAACACACGCATCGAAAGATCTTTCGTCGTGGGACCATTTATGCACATGTAAGTGATCTCTTTCTTTATATTATCTACATATCAATTATGGTGCTAACAGTCAACAACGAGTTGCCGCAACCCGTGTCAGCTGACACGATCTACCTTATGAGAGTGCCATATATATGAAAACTCACCAACGACCGAAACATACGAGTACGCAGCCCGTACCGCAGAAATCAACGAGCATTTTGATTTTTGCCGGAAAACGTGTCAGCTGATTGCTTTTGCTCAACGCGGTGTTGCCGAACGAACTTTTTTAGCCACTAAAACATTTGAACGGTATTTTTCATTGTATTATTAAACGAAATCAATGCGAGTGTAAAATGTAATGGAATATATCTTTCTTCATAGGAAAAACAGCTTAAGTTTACTTAAGCGAAATATGAGTTATTAGATAATTGTTTAGCTCATTTATTGAAAATAATTATCATTTATGTATATGTTATTAATTCACATGAAACCGTTTTTAATACGTTTATTTTAGTTTCAAATAAACTTAAAATCGAGATTATCCAGTTATAACTTTTTTCGGAGCATAAATTCGCACAAGATGAAATAAAAAAGTTACATAAATGATGTTAGTAACTAGTAATTTACGATAAATAAAAGTAATTTTTATTTCAAAATTATCCCTTTTTACCATTTTTGAATGGGTCAACGGATAGCGGGCCAGCGGATAGTGAACAACTGATATTTTCCGTCATAAAATTCACACAGGCAAACAAAATTGCGACAATGGCAGCTTTTAGAAATTTTTTTGTGTTTGCACGAAATAAAAATTGCGTATGGTTATTCCTTTATTCATTGCCAAAAAAGTGTATTTTCTTTTACTTATTTTTCACTTTTCAACAAGAAAATAACAAAATACATCAGAACTGCAACTCTGACTCCTGAGGAGGGATAGGACCACGCCACTAAAAAACCCGTTTTTACACCGCCGTCTTTTGTTGTTGCGTTAAAAAATTAAGTTCCGCTTCGGATTCGTGTTCATGTCATCAAAACGCGTCGATTGACACCCCACTTCTTGAAAATTTACCAATTTTCACCGTTGTCACCTAAACTAGATAATTACCAAAACTTGGAATACAAAATCGCGCATTTTTTTATTAAAAATTTTCGCCTGTGTCGCTTTTTTTCTTAAAGAAAACAATATATTTAAAAATTTAAATTGAGAATAAACATCGGTACTAAGTTTGGGTATTTCATGTGAAATTTTTGTGTCTTCCGATTATTTCAAATACGGCAACACTCACAAGGCTGTTCAAAATAGAAAACAGCAGATTTTTGTCTTTTCATACGGGCACGCACTTTGTCTAACTCGGAACGAACTCGGGCTTCGGAAACGGGTCGTCAACTCGTTGTTGACTGTCGGCACCCTTACTCTTTATTCGTATTTAATACGTATGTACATATGTATGTATGTTTACCGAGAGAGGGAAATATTTCCATACATATTATGTTTTGTGGTCTATCGCAGATGTTTGTAGTTAAAAAGACGGCAGAACTAAATGAATATTGTGGCGAATATAATCGGTTCCACTCTCACATCACTAAATGACTGAACACATCTCTAAGGAAACTGCCAGAACTAGAAGAAGAGACCAGATAATTTCCAGTGTTGCCAGAATTTTCCAGATTGCGTTTGACAGACTATGTAAGGCGGCGAGCAGACGCTCCGCGGTCAGTCGTAACTTAACCGTAGAAGCGTTAACATCAAGTGATGTAAAACAACTGTAGACTTTTTAGTCGTGAAATAAAGCGGTGTGAATTAAGAAGTAAATAAAGACTTTTATTTAACAATTTAGTGATACGAACCCGATAGAAATAATCGAGCTATCGACAAATACGTAACAATTGGTGTCAGAATTGGAATTGTTAAATAAATTCCAGGACCAAGGATAACGAAGCAAGGATAACGAAGCAAGGATAACAAAACAAGGATAACGAGACAAGGATAACGAAATAAGGATAATGGCAAAGTTAAATGATCTGAAAATCCAAGAACTTAAAAAGGAGTTAGAAAAGAGAAACCTGAGTACAGCCGGCAATAAAATTGAACTACAGGCAAGGTTAAGAGTAGCTATGGAAGCATATAACATTAATGTAGATGAGTTTGATTTCAACGATGATGTGGAAGAGGTCCGCAAGGAAGAAACTCAGAAGGAAGAGGCTCCACAGTCAGTAGCAAACGTAGACATGAACTCGATATTGGCTGTACTGACACAGATGTCGGCAAAAATGGAACAACATGCACGGAGTTCATCGAAGATTGAGGAAACATTATCCGGCATTGCAGCTCAGTTCGAGGCACAAGAAGAACGCATATCCTTACAATTTAAGGCACAGGATGCGAAAATTATACAAGTTAAAGAGGTCCTTGAGGAAAGGCAAGACAAAATTGAGGACAATGTAAAAAAGTTGGAAGCCCGTCTTCAGGATATTCAACTAAGTCGTCCAATCGCTTCAACTGCTACACAGAAGATAAAACCTCCGTCGTTTGATGGAAGTGGTCCATTTCAAGTATTCAAGCTACAGTTTGAGAAAACAGCAATTGCAAATAATTGGAGTGCGGAGGACAAAGTCGCTGCCCTGTTCGTAGCATTGAAAGGACCTGCAGCAGAAATATTGCAGACTGTTAGCGAGGGCGAAAGGAACAGCTATGACGCAATTATGGGTGCCGTTGAAAGACGTTATGGTAGCGAGCACAGGAAGCAGATATATCAAATGGAGTTGCAGAATCGCTTCCAGAAACCAAATGAGACGTTACAGGAGTTTTCTTCTGAGATTGAGAGGCTAGCTCATTTGGCAAATACAGGAGCACCTCATCGAAAGAATGAAAATTCAAAGCTTCATCAATGGAATACGAGATATTGAAACGAAGCGGGCTACCTATGCAAATCCAAAAGGAACTTTTGCTGAAACGGTCTCATATGCCTTGACGCAGGAAACAGCATCTCTATTGAGCAAGCCCACTTACAAGGCTCATCGTGTGGAAGTGGAAACGCCTGACTTACTAAGCAAAATATGGGTGGCGTTGAATGAAATGCAGAAAAAGAAAAGTAATGCTGTGAAATGCTTCAGATGCGGAAAAATGGGACATATAGCACGTCACTGCAGCAATAGTTCCAGTAAGTTCAGCACTCCAGATTGGCGCAAGCGCAAGGCAGAGGGGCATGAACAAGCGCCCAAATCAACTGAGTCGTTAAACTAAAGCGGGCCAGCCAAAAGGGGCGTGGGCTGGTCCCCACAATGGAATGCCCCATAATCTCTGTCTCTCAGTTGGGAAGAAGCACGAGTAATGTTACTATTGGTGGTTTGGTGGACGGAATGGAGCGCATGTTGACTGTGGATACGGGAGCATCTCATTCCATCATTCGATCTGACTTGGTAAAGAAGGAAGTAATGCCATTGTATGGAGCAAAATTGCGTACGGCAACAGGCGAGGATACCCAAGTCCTAGGGGAAGTTACATGCGAAGTTGTAATTGGAAATGTTGTCGTACTACACACCTTCATAGTGGCGGAAATTGTTGATGAAATCATAATTGGCGTGGACTTCCTAATCAGCCAAGGCATTAAGATTGACATGAAAAACAAAGTTATGAGTTACAAAAACTTGGAGGTGCAGCTAAATTTTGGCTACGATAAGAGATACAACAGTAAGAAAGTGCTCGTGGAAGAGAATCAGCAGATACCGCCAAGTCCGAGGCAATTATTTGGGCAAAGATTGATGGAGATTGTGGGACAAACAAATTGTGGGTTGTTGAAGCAGAAACAGAAACTAAATCAAATGTACTTTTGGAAAACCCCTGGCTATGACAAAACAAGATGGACGTATACCAGTAAGAGTACTTAATGAGTTCAAGTCACCAGTCAAACTCTCCAAAGGTGCTATCTTGGGAAAATGCGAAGAGGTTGACATCATCATGAATTGCGAACAATCCCAAGGAGAAGTTTCTACTGGCAATACAGATCTTTCAGATGAAATAAATGCTTGGACAGAAGAACTGCAGGAGAATCACAAAAGAAAGGCGAAAGAATTACTTGCCAAGTATTCCAGCATATTTGATAAGGATGGTACAAAACCAGGCAGGACAAATATTGTGAAGCATCAGATTGACACCGGTGATGCAAGGCCAATCCGCCAGGCTCCTCGCAGCGTTCCATTAGCTAAACGTGAAATAGTGAGCCAGATTATACAAGAAATAAGCGACAGTGGGGTAATAGAACCATCAGTCAGTCCATGGAGTTCTCCGGTAGTACTAGTTAAAAAGAAAGATGGCAGGACGAGATTCTGCGTTGACTACCGGAAACTGAATGATGTAACGAAAAAGGATAGTTACCCATTGCCAAGAATTGACGACACTCTGGACTCGCTATCTGGAACGGAATGGTTTTCAACACTGGACTTGAAAAGCGGCTATTGGCAAGTCGAAGTAAAAGAGGAAGACAAGGAAAAAACAGCCTTTAATGTTGGCGATGGTCTTTGGCAATTTACGGTGATGCCATTTGGATTATGTAATGCCCCAGCTACCTTTGAGAGACTTATGGATCAGGTACTGAAAGGATTACACTGGAAAACATGTCTTGTGTACCTGGACGATATAATTGTACTGGGAAAAAGCTTTGATGAACATCTCGAAAATTTGGAGGAAGTTTTCCGAAGAATAGCTGGCGCTGGTCTCAAGTTAAGTCCTAAGAAATGTGCATTATTCAAGAAAGAAGTAAAATACTTGGGACATAAAGTGACTACAAAGGGCATCTGCACTGATAACGAAAAAATAGAAGCAGTAAGAGATTGGCCAAGACCTCGGAATCTACATGAATTGCGAAGCTTTCTTGGGCTGTGCACATACTATCGCCGATTTGTACCCAATTTTGCCAGCGTAGCAAATAGTCTCACGGAGCTTATGAGGAAAAATAAGACTTTTGAGTAGTGATGGGCGAGTCCGAGATGTTTAGACAATCGAGAGAATCGCCATCGTTGCAAAATCACAATCGAGTCAAAAGTTGACTCGCTCCTCGACCGCACAATCGAGATGTTTTTGCGATTGTTCCGAGTCGGCGAGTCGGAGGTTGTTTCGATGACATCTCGACTACACAAGCGAGATGTTTTTGCGATTGTTCCGAGTCGGCGGGCCGGCTGTTGTTTTAGTTGATAAAATAAACTGAATGAGGTTTGTTGATAAAGAAAGTAGGATTTTTAATGGAAGTGAGGCAAATACATAAATAAATTAACCAAATTGAAAAATATGTAAAGCAATTTTAATATTCAGGCGGTAACAACAATTATTATGTATTTTTTGCAGCGAGTCCGAGATGTTGTAGGGTTGCTTTGAAAACGAGAGGAATCGTTGGCGAGTCCGAGATGTTTTAGCGATTGTTTCGACTGACGGCCATTTACGACTTGACTCGAATACGAATGAAAACCATCGAGAGCATTCGAGATGTTTCAACAATCGAGAGAATCGAATAAAACATCTCGGACTCGCCCATCACTACTTTTGAGTGGAGGAAGGAACAAGAAATGGCTTTCCAAACGTTAAAAGATAGGCTTTGTACTGCCCCAATGCTAGCATACCCGGTTCCAGGAGCGAGGTTTATCTTGGATACTGATGCGAGTGGTTATGCTATAGGAGGTGTTTTGTCACAAGAAATCGACGGACAGGAGAAGGTTATCGCATACTACAGCCGATCAATTGGGAAACCGGAAAGAAATTACTGTGTAACACGAAGAGAACTGTTGGCATTGGTAGAATGCATCAAACACTTCCATAAGTACCTCTATGGTCAACGATTCCACATCAGGACTGATCATGCAGCGTTAAAATGGCTTTTGAAATTCCGAAATCCGGAGGGTCAGTTAGCAAGGTGGATTGAGCGACTACAAAATTATGACTTTTCTATAGACCATCGTAAAGGCAGTACCCATAGAAATGCTGATGCAATGTCGCGGCGACCATGTAATCTTGAATGCAAGCATTGCTCTAAAGCTGAGGAGAAGGAAGACATCATAGATGTTCGGTTAATGACAATAACATCTACAGACGAATGGAATGCGGAACAATTAAGGAAGTGTCAGCTAGAAGATCCAGATCTGGCACGTGTAATGATCGGTTTGGAGCAAAATGAACGACCATCATAAGAAGAGATGTCAGCAGAGAGTCCTGTTGCCAAATCATATTGGGCACAGTGGAATAGTTTGCAATTGGTAAATGGTTGCCTACATCGTGTTTGGGAGAGTGAAGATGGCCAAAGTTCTAAAACATTGATAGTTGTTCCAAGGAAAAGAATACCGGATGTGCTAAATGAACTACACAATGGTCCAAGTGGAGGTCATCTTGGAGTAACAAAGACGGTAGAGAAAATCAAGAAGAGGTTTTATTGGGTCGGATGCCGTCAGACAGTTGTTGAGTGGATTGCGAACTGCGATGTATGCATAAAGGCTAAGGGTTCCAAATCCAGGAGTCATGGGTCGATGAAACAATACAACTCAGGAGCACCATTTGAGAGAATTGCCATGGATGTAGCTGGGCCATTTCCTACTAGCAAACTTGGAAACAAATATGTTCTGGTGGCCATGGATTACTTCAGCAAATGGCCGGAAGTGTACCCGATTCCAAATCAAGAAGCAGAAACTATAGCCGAAGTATTCACCAAAAATTGGGTGGCGAGATATGGTGCACCTATAGAGCTACATTCTGAACAAGGAAGGAACTTCGAATCAGTAGTGTTTCAGGAGATGTGCAAGACACTGGGTATTAGGATAACCCGAACAACTGCGTTGCATCCACAATCAGACGGCATGGTAGAAAGATTTAACAGAACATTAGAGGAACATTTACGAAAGGTGGTGGACAAGTTCCAGAGAGATTGGGACACTCATATTCCTCTGTTCCTGATGGCATATCGATCGGCCGTACACGATACAACAGGTCAGACTCCTGCAAAAGTAATCTTTGGTAGTGATCTTCGATTACCAGCTGACTTGAAATTCGGGATAAATGCCGATACGGGAATAAATACCATACAGTCTAACAACGTTCTGGAAGAGGAAATGAGAAAAATACATGAACTTGTAAGACAGCGAACAAAGATCATGAGTGACAAGATGAAGGCCAGATACGACAAGGCGATGAACTCGGAAGGTTTTGTTGAGGGAGATCTAGTTTTGCTATACAAACCGCAGCGAAAGAAAGGTTTGTCCCCGAAATTGCAGTGTACTTGGGAAGGGCCATACAAAGTGATTAAACGGCTCAACGATGTTGTGTATCGCATAAAAACGATTGGAAGACCGAGGAATAAAATGAAGGTGGTTCATCTGGAAAGGCTAGCAGCATTTGGAACGAGTAATGTGTCAGATCGGGACGATCAGACTTAGGGCCTTTTCACATTACTCGGCACGACATCGGATCGACATTTTTTGCTCGGTATTTTCAGCTTACCGAAACGATTCCGCGTTGCTGTATTTTTAACACTTGTGGGAATACTTTCGGTGCGTAATCGGCAGAAAATAGGAAAACAAACATCGAAATTTGCAAAACAAAATTTTTAACTTCAACAAATCACTCAATAATAACAATAATGTTTTCTAGTGAAAACGAAGACATTATAACTTGCTACATTTATAGCCGAAACGAGTTTTTTTACTGATTTGTTCTTCTTCTTTTATCACGCCGCAAAAATGTATGCAGTAATTCCTCAAATTTTACTGACCGGTCTTACCGCGTTGCGATATACCGAATTTAATCCGCTCCGATTTCATATATGCAACACTAATGTGAAAGTGCCAATTGAAATACATGTGGTCGGTAAGGTTTCGGTATACTTTTGGCAAAAACCAAAAATGTCGATCCGATACCGCACCGAGTAATGTGAAAGCGCTCTTAGGTGGAGGGCAGTGTGGCGAATATAATCGGTTCCACTCTCACATCACTAAATGACTGAACACATCTCTAAGGAAACTGCCAGAACTAGAAGAAGAGACCAGATAATTTCCAGTGTTGCCAGAATTTTCCAGATTGCGTTTGATAGACTATATAAGGCGGCGAGCAGGCGCTCCGCGGTCAGTCGTAACTTAACCGTAGAAGCGTTAACATCAAGTGAAGTAAAACAACTGTAGACTTTTTAGTCGTGAAATAAAGCGGTGTGAATTAAGAAGTAAATAAAGACTTTTATTTAACAATTTAGTGATACGAACCCGATAGAAATAATCGAGCTATCGACAAATACGTAACAATATTAATGAAGTGTAGGTTGAATTTTATGCTGCGCGCAAATCCACCTACAGGATTTTATTTTGTGAGCATTTTTTTTATAAGTTGGCAAATTATATAGCCACATATTAGTTAAACCATTTTTTTTTGTGTTATCAGTTACTTAGCATTTATTAACATGATAACAATATTTAAATTTTAAACATTGGGTTGGCCCATAAAACCTTAAATATAGAAAAAAAAACACTTGGATTTTACACACATATATATATACATGTATTTACCCTGCAAAAAATGCGATTAATCCGGGACGTGTCCGGGATCAATCGCAAGGGAGCATGCGACTAATACAATTTTACATCCCTTTGTATGGAGCGAATTGATCGCATTTGTTCGAGCATGTCCTATGAAGAGACTAATTGTTCAACTTGTATAGCCGAACGGGTACCAATGTAGATTAATCGCTTTCATCCCGAACGGGTACAAATGTAGATCAATCGCTTTCATACCGAACGGGTACAAATGTAGATCAGTCGCTTTCATCCCGAACGGGTACAAATGTAGATTAATCGCTTTCATCCCCAACGGGTACAAATGTAGATTTTTCCAAGTTGTTAGCCAATGCAATTTTAATAACAATCTTTAAAAAATTGTAAATGTTCATGCATATTTAAATAAAGATTATATCATGTTTTACTTTTGTAAAAAAATCTCAATAAATTAAAAAAAAATTGTAAGTTTTGAGTATGCATTATATGAGCGTAATGTAAAGGATATTTTCATAGGATATTGTAGACAACATTTTGTTAAAATTATTATTCATCATTGCTATTAAAAGAAAGTGTGTTCAATTCGTTTTACCGGTTGTTCTACAACTTTTTAAATACATTGCATATTTTACCCGTTCGGAATGAAAGCGATTAATCTACATTTATACCCGTTCGGGATGAAAGCGATTAATCTACATTTATACCCGTTCGGGATGAAAGCGATTAATCTACATTTATACCCGTTCGGGATGAAAGCGATTAATCTACATTTATACACGTTCGGGATGAAAGCGATTAATCTACATTTATACCCGTTAGGGAACAATTGGGCTACAATTAATCTACATTTATACCCGTTCGGGAACAATTGGTCTACAATTAGTCTACATTTATACCCGTACGGGAACAATCGGGGACTAATTGTGGACCAATTGTTCTCGAAAGAGATCAATCCGGGACAAATATCTTTCGGGATGAATCGCACATTTTTTTGCAGGGTATGTGCAGGCCCTCGCATAAGCATATACTTTTATATATGTACATATATAAGTACACACTTGTAAATCGCGTTCGCTTTTCACATTAGCCTAGTACATAATTTTTATATGAAATACGATTTAAACCGTTTTTGAATGCGTACGTATAATGAATAAGAATATAATAGTTGGTAGGATTTATTTACAATCATACATACACCTGATCGTTATTTACTTAGCATAGATACATTTAGATGTAAGATCCTATTTTTCTTATGAAATCATCTAAAACCTTTATCATCATTCCACGTTTTATTTATGAATTGATGAATCTGTATTTAATAAATCTTTTGTAAACCTTTACCTTAAATATGTTTTAAAAATCTAATATTGGTGGAATCATGCATCGAGGACACGTGAATAACAGCATTAGGGCGTAAAATTTTTTTATTGGGATCACTAATTTTTAATTTTGGTACTAAGTGATCATGGTTGGGTGGGCAATTTCAGTTGTTTGCGGTGACATCAAGCAACAACAACAACACTCTTAAGTAGCAGGTCGACATTATCAGCTAGATTTCTTCTCTTTCATCTCCTTACTCTTTCCTATCCCAGATCGTCAAAGTATAGTCCCTGTCATCCCTATTACCCCTTTTTCCTTACAGCACGCGATTTTCTTATTATTTTGTTTATGTAGTGATGCGGGCAAACCACTCAGCTGTTCCTTTAACCCATCCCATGCCGACGTTGCTGAGGCGGTACAAGCGCGTGCTCCGCTGTGTGTGGAAAACAACATCAGCTCGTTCAATCATTAATACGTTATATGCTACATAACCGTGGCTATTACTATTAACAATTTCATAAAAAATAGTAAATATATTTGTTAATAGACACTCCCACTATACTTCCTGTGAAATTCATTTAAAATATGCAGTGGTTTGGAAACTATGAACATTGGCACGACTTATGGACTTGCAGCCAATATAATTTGATAATGGAAAAACACAACAATACTAAACACAAAAACATGAAAATAAATAAATAAAGTGGCGATAAAACAGGGTTTCATCGCATGCATTTTAAATAGTCGATCGCTTGACTAATCGATAAAAAAAAGCGGGACGGCTAGAAGAATCACCACTAAAAATAATAATTGTACGATCGTTGCACATTTGTGCTGTGAGAACACTTTGCTAAATGAGCTGTTATTATGAATACATTTGTGTACATATTTATTTAATTTTATTGCAACTATTTTCAGCGTTTTCTTTTCTTTTATTTTTGATTGGATGCCTCATATATAAGAAGTTTACATATACATAGAGCGAATCCAGAATGGCGCACGTGATGTTCGTACGCCTTCTAAGCTCAATAAAGCATGCATAGCGTTAAATACTTTTCTTCTTATTTTCATTTTTGGAGAGCACTTGTTTAGCATTACAATCGGTGCAAGTAAGAAGTACGTACTATCGATTTGAAGTTTCTGAGATACATACTCGTATTAGTATTTAAAGGGTGATGGCGAACAGGACAAATATGGAAGTAGTTTTTAGGTGCTATTAGAAAAGTGCAAAACTCTGCGAGTTTTGGTAAGTAATCTCCATTGATAGTTTTGGCGTGAAAATATGTATATAAATTCAATGGAGAAGCCGCATCCAAAAATGTCTATATCTGAACAATCGGTTGTATGGCAGCTACATATATGTTATAGTGGTCCGATTTAGTCGATTCCGGAAAATGATCAGCTAGCAGGCCCGAAGCTAGGGGGGGGGGGGCATTGTGGGGCAATGCCCTACCTTAAAAAGGCCAACAAGTGAGATGAATTATTATAATTACATTTTTTGTCATAGTTTGAGATAAAAAATTATTTCGGTTGCAATGTATGATATGGAGAATCCACCCTGCATCACATATATAATTAACTCTTTCCGGGACGCTGGTATGAAAACTACACCACTTATTTAAAAAAATTACCTAAATTTTGTGAGCGATGGTATTGTTCTCATACCAATTTCGTAGGCAAATTTAAAGATATATTTTCCCATAAAAAATTATAGGAAGTGTGAAAAAGGAATGAATATACATTTTTCATACGCGTAAAAATTCAAAAATAGGTCGTGGCGAAAGTGTTCCGCGAAATTTGTCATATTTTGTAAAAATCGTTAATTCCAACATCAGTCTTCTGTCGCTTTAATTGAGTAAAGTATTAGTGAACTTATTTCTGACTCCGTGAAATATAAAACAAGTAAACTATTGATTGGGTAGGTGTTTGAAGTTTGCGGTATGAAAAGTTTACCACTGCGCATAATTATTACATGAAATGGCCAATAAACTTAAGGACAGTGATATATCCTATATATTGGAAACCATAGATGATGAAATTGATTTCGCAGAGATTGCATCAGACACTGAGTCAATTGGGGACTATGTTGATGTGTTCGTTGAGCAAAATATTCAGGAGCTATTTGATCGCATCGTTGAAGAAGAAAATGAGGAAGAATGCATTGCCAAAGGCAATAAACTTTGGGGTGACAGAACGCATAATTCTCAAGAAGTCTCTGGTCGCCAAACAAACAGGATACGAATCACCACTCAAGGACTTCAAACTTGATTTAGTTTCATGCCTTTGTTCATTCAAAAGCCCAAAGTCAACTAAGAAGCAAACTAAACTTCGTATCAAAAAAAAGCCATTTGTAAATCCGAGCACACGATCCTCATCTTCCCACCAACCAGTCAGACCGACTATACATTGTTGTTGTTGTTGTTGTTGTTGTTGTTGTTGTTGTTGTTGTTGTAGCCACCAAGACACTCCCCGAAGGTTTTGGGGAGTGTAGGGGATGTGACAGTCCTTTGCCGGATAAATCCGGTACGCTCGGGTACTAGTCCCTTCTGACACTAGCCCGACTGTCGTGCGAACGATTTTTTTGGCCATAATCAACCTTCTAGGCCGGTGGATTTTAGTCGCCTCTTACGACAGGCATTCCTTACCACGGGTATATTCTAGGCCGACTATACGTATGTAGATGTGCACACTGCAGCAAGACAGGACACCAAAGAAGGACTCAATGGATGTGCTCAACTTGCGATGTTCCACTTTGTCTCAGTCAAACAAAAACCTGCTTCAATGAATTTCATAAATAAGACGGGCATAACATGCGTGGTGGTATAAAAAATGTACCATGTCCTTGCACAAAATCCTGCAAGGATAAAATTTTTCTTTTTATATTTTCTTAAATAAATAACTCAAATGAATTAAATCAAACCAAATTTGTAATAATTTTTTAGGTATTTCTTGTAGTGCGCCGGAAAGAGTTAAATAAGACCATCGAATTTTTGTAGTTTGGTTAAAGGAATGGTTCATTCCGTCACTTTTCTGACAAAAACTAATCTCACTGTGAGCGTGTTATTCGCGCGGAATTGATTACTAAGTGTGCTAATCAGGGTACGGAAAAACTCACTCATGAACGCTCAAAAATACATTCTACGCATATCACAAACAAATATTCAAAGAAAAATTTATAAACACTCAAATAGTGAGCGAACTAACGCACAACAGCTATCGATCGCTCATAGCGGTGGCAATAAACTCAATGCATAAATTCACTCAAAAATTAATTATCGTACAATTTCTCTGGTAAATTCATTCTATGAGTTTATTTTATAATTTTTTGCGCTAGCGATCATTTTTTGAGTTTATCATTTTTTGATCGCTCTTTGAGTTATCATTTTATGCGCTCACAAGGGTTTTTTGTGAGGTTTAAGCAGGTAATGGCATCGTGAAGGCGCAGTTTTTGGATGATGGCGTGCGTTTATTAGACCATAAATATGATATATGTATGTATGTACATACATATGAATGCATTTGTGTACGTATATATGTATGTATGTACATATGTATGTATATATTTATAATATTTTAAAAAGCCTTAGGTCTTACAGCGATATATATGTACATATGTATATTGAAGTTGCACTTTAACAATTTTATTATGTATTTATTCAATCTAATAAAAAGTTTATACATATATGTATGAGTTTACATACATATTTGTATTCATTCGACATATACATACATATGTATGTATATGCATATGAAATAGGACGTTATTGAAAAAAATTCTGAAATAAGACGTTTTTCAAACAATTTTTGAAATAGCCGTCGATATGTAGTCTAGGTATATAAATATTTTATTTAACATAGGTACCTACATCTTTAGATTTTACTTTAAAACTGGAATTGAACAACTGAGCGTACGTTCAAAATACAAGTTCGGATTTTATTAAATTGTACATATGTATGTATGTATGTATATAATATTAATGCATGCACATATGTATGTCTATTCAATAATGGAATGCGGGTAATGATATTTTCCATTTCGAATGTATATACATAGTACCTACATGTGTACAAATAAATAAAATGCGAACTTAGTTTTTTTAATGCTCAATTGTTGTATTCTAGTTTTCAAGTAAGAATTAAATACATACATATATATGTAGGTATTTATGTTAAATAAAATATTTAACAACCCTGCAGTAAATTTGTTTCACTGCTGAAGGATCGGTGATGATTCTTTGTTGAATATTCATCACTGTCGCCATAACTCAGTATATTTTTATTTGTTTTTGTTTTTTTTTCTGAGGAAAGCAAACCATTTACCTATATGAAAAATGCATCAGTCTTTATATGAAAGTATTCACTGATGATTCCTCGTCATAGGTGAATTGCATCAGTGATTCATTGCGGATTTTTACTGCAGGGAACCCTTAACTCATACATATAGACTACAAATGTACATAAATATATATGTATGTACATCGGTATGTAAATATAAATTTTTATAAATATTAATTTAAAAAATTGAATAATTTAAGTTCTGTTCAATAACAAAAAATTGTTACGAATTTTTCTTAAAATCTGTCATTTTTGTATGGAGAACTGTCATTTTTTATGAAAAATTCGTAACAATTTTTCGTTATTGAACAGAGCTTTAATTAGTTTGAATAAATACATACTTAATAAAATTTAAACTCGATATACCTACATACATATACATACCTATCGCTATGAGAGCTAAGGCTTTTTAAAATATTATAAATATGTACATACATATGTATGTACATCCATATATACGTACACACATGCATGAATATGTATGTACATACATACATACATCATATTTATGGTCTAATAAACGCACGCCATCATCCAAAAATTGCGCCATTAGCTGCTGCACAACAAACCCATGTGAACGCATAAAATGATAAACTCAAAAAAAAATGATAAACTCAAAAAATGATCGCTAGCGCAAAAAATTATAAAATAAACTCATAGAATGAATTTTCAAAAAATGAATTTTCAAACGATCTCTCATTTTAAAATGAATTTATGTAAGAGTTTATCGCCACCGCAGAGACCCATCGATCGCTGTTGACGTGCGTTCATTTGCGTTCGTTGTCACTGTGTATTTGCGCTCATGAGAGCGTGGCATAGCTCAGAATTATAGAGTGATAATTCGTTTGAGTGAGTTTATTTTGAGCGTTCTTCGCACCCTGGTGATAATCAGTGATGCCGTTTTGATACAATCGTATCAAATATGATACTTTTTTAAGCCCAAGATACGTAGATACTTTTTATTTTGACGTAGAACAAATTTGATATCTTTTTAATCAGCATCAAATAATTTTGATACAATTTAATCAAAATCAAAGAATATTAACCTATTATTTTTCATTTTTAAGATTTTCTAAAAATTGTAACACCTGTGTTTGCCGCGAAAAATATATATTGTGAAAGTCTTGAGAATACCAAAAATGGGCAACATTTTATCAAACTGTATAGTAGGCATCACTGCCCATGGCAGGCATGAGCACGGCTCACTAACACAGGTTAACTAAGTAAACAGCTGATTTTTAATTTCCACAGTATCCACAGAATACACAAACAATTTACATTAAATGATCATGATCAGTTCTTACGTGTTTTGTATATGGAGTTTTGAATTTTTTATGTTAACAATTATTTTAATAGCTTTTATGATTTTCTTGTATTAAATTGAATTCGAAAAATCTAAAATGATACCTAACTATTCATTATCTTTATATTTTTATATTGGTAAATGTAATAAAAAAACGATGTCACGTTGAAAACACGAAAGCAGCTTATTTTAATAATTTTAATATTTTTCAAAAAAAAATTTTTTATATGGGTTAAAAGCCGAAAACAGCTTTTTCATTCATTTAAGTTTTTTTTCCAAAAAATTTTCGGTGATACGAAAAAAACCATGAAAGTATCAATTTTGATACCAAAGGCTGCGGCAACACTGGTGCTAATCTAAAACATTTTACTCGATGGAAAAATGAGGTGTCTATGGTTATCGTTTAATCATTTTCGAGAGTTTTTTTTCTCACCTTGACTTGCGTGCATACATGCGACCCACATACCAAATTTAAAGATCTCCACATCTCCACATCTAAATCTGGAAGCTGAACCATCTTGTTGGCTTATTCTCAATGAGTATTGCTTATGTACTGTCACAATAATTATGTGTCAACAAATAGGTATTAAATGTACGAGGAAATTTTTCCAACAGTCCACCACCCGTTGAAAAAAAGTCATTGGGGGTTGCAGAGGAGGTCCCCCTGATTCTAAGTCCGAAAGTCCCGTCGACCGGAGATGTTTGTAAGTTGTAAAATTTACCAAACAAACCCCCAAAACTGCGTACGATTACCGAGGAAAGGCACTTATAAAACCATGCACATATGTATATATGTGTGTAGAACACTTTTTTTCTTCGAAAGTCATTTTTCTCGGACCGTGGTTCCTTAATGTAAAGCCGTCCCTTTCGGTAGACAGATGGAAATCTGAGCCAATGTACGTCACTGATATATGTATGTGCTGATTGTTTTTGGAAGCCATGCCTCGATGTAAGATTAATTGTGATACATTATTTACTTCCGCCCTACCTTAAACCAACGCTGCCCTACCTTAAATTTAAGTCTAGCTACGGCCCTGTCAGCTAGTCATATAAAAAAAATCCGGAAAGCAATTTCAATATTGGGTATGATTCCTTTATAATGTACGTATGAAGTAACTGAAGTTACTCCGCCTACTTATAACTGGATTCATATACTCTCCAACGAAAGCTTTTGGTGCAACCAATTACCGCATATACATACATATGTACTTATGTAAGGCCTTGCAAGCGTATTGTGCGAAAGATTGAAGCACAAAGTCAATGAGCTGAATGGACCTTATCATCGTGGCTGCAGACCTGGTAAGTCTAGATCTTCACAATGTCTCTTGGCAATCATGGAAAAATAACAGTGAAAGAATAATCGAAAGGAAAGATCCTTTATGACGAACTTGGCCACCTAAAAACGGTTAAAGTTTCAATGTTTTCAGTTTTTTTAATGTTCTTTTCATACATACATATTTATATATTTATGCATTTTTAATTTTCTTTGTACATAAATACTCGCATGTCATAATTACATTCTTAGCGCCACTTTAAAATTATGGAAGTAGATTTGTACTACATACATACATACATATAAAATACACAAAAAAAACAAATATGTACATTTTTCGTATGAGGCTCAAAAGAAACGCAAACATACATATACGCGTATGAGACTGAAGAAAAAGTTGCAATGGTATTCCATTGTTTACAGTGGATGTGCTTTAGCCGGTCGTACATGCATATGTGAATGAGTTGGCTCGTTAGCGAGTCACTGATGAAAGTTATCCCAAATGTATCATAATGGGTTATGCATACATACATACATACATATGTATTGTACATTAACCCACATCTAATCAGCTCTGGATGCAAAGGGGAGATCCATTAACCCTTTCGGTTATTCTATGCCGTACGGCATAGTCGCACTTCAGTGGCAGATTTATGATATAAAACTTCAACATCCAATTTTTTTTTTTAATTTTTTTTTTTCTTTGAAGAATTCTGAATAAGAAAGCATTGAAAAATGTTTGATTACTGCAACCAGTAACTCGCGATAATTACAAAAGCAATCATCTCTTTTGAGTCTTGTTTTTTGCAAGAAAAAGTAACTTCAGGATTCAGCTGCAGGATTTTTTTTATTTCCTACCATGCCATACGGCATATATTTCACTCAATGGAAATAAAATAAATGTATGGGATGAAATTAGTCGCAACGATTGCGTGTTTTTTGAGAACAGAGGCCAACAAAATTGTCACCCGGAAACCAGTGTATACTTTTCCGAAGGTCCAACTATCTCAAATCACTCCAGTTTTCGAGATATCCTGACCTAAAAGTGCAAAGATTGGGGTCTTTCCCTTTATTTGAGGTAATGTGGCATAAAATGACTCTTTCTGTCAAGAAAATTAAATTTATCTAAAGGTACCAGTTATCACCTTCCAGATTCCGTTGAGCTTGCTAAAATATCATTTTTCCTCGCTGAGATATTGCATTTTTAAATGTGCATGTTTGCAAAGGATGCGAAGGATATTCGTGTTGCGCATTCTCAATGGCCCGAGGAACCGTTTCAGATGATACCATAAAAGATAAAGTAAACACGAATTCACTGCGACTTGATTTCATTCTATACATATTTTTATTTCCGTTGAGTGAAATCTATGCCATATGGCATAGTGCCAAAAAACCACTTTTAAAAAATTTTTTTTTTTTAATTCCTTTTAATTATTCATAACAAACCCCTTACCAGTAAATAAAATGCAAATATAGATTTTTAAGGTCAAAAACAAAAAAGAAGTTCCGAAAGGGTTAATGATAACTTATTTGCAAAGTCCTAATAGTATTGATTCAATCGATTGGTTTAGGTTCAACATAGACAATACTCCTGAAATTGTTTTAATATAATCCCGAGCCCTCAGCAGTTAATTTTCAAGTAACGTCAAAAGCATGCATCCTGGAGGAGTTGCATTCCTACAAAGTTATATACACTTACGGCCAAAAAAACGCCGACGAAATTATTTCCCTTTTACAGTACTTCAACTGTACCTACAGCTACTTAACGGAACTTTCTAGTTTTTGTAGTGAGCTTTGCAAAATCCTTAGTTTATTATGTGATATTATATGACAAGGAGTATAATAATCCCGTACCAGTTCTTGTGAAATCATCTAAATTTATAAACGTAAAGGTTTTGTCCGAAAAGCAAAAAATTGAAATAATAGCTGCATTCGCGTACTTTTTCCAGCAGCTTTTCTCTGTCTGCCTCTATCATTCTCTATCTCGCCAAATATCATTTTTCCTCCCACGAGAGAAAATTATCCAAAAAAGTAAAAAAAATGCAAATCTATTCAAAATTTGCAGCAAAGACGAACAGCTGTCAAGGAATTAATGCGAAAGTGCAACCGAACAACGAATTTTCTTCCTCTTCTGAAAAACGTATGTCATACACTAGCAATTTTTTTTTGTTTCTATCACATTTCTGCCTCGCCAACTGTCAAATTCTTTCAACGGAGGGAATGCGGTATCCTTACTAATTCCTCAATGCGAACAGCAGCTGATCTTATTTAAATTACAGCAATTGACGCCTGCATTCTAAAATATATATCCCGAAATGGATCCATAACTTCTACCAAAAAATTTTTTTCAATTTTTCTTCATTAAAAAAAAAAAAATGGCCAATAGCTCATTTAAATTCACATAAAATAATTATTAGAATTAAAACGGCCATATAAATACAAACGTAAATATGTATATCGGAGAGCCTGCCGAAAAACAAAAGTCTGAAAACAATAACAAGCATTGCCTGTACAAAAGCTTTGCTTGTTAATACCTTTAGAACTTTGTACAAAACCAAACACACAATCGCACCAACATACTAGGTACCAAAGGCAGAGTGTCATTAAGCTACTGTTGTTGGTATGTGGATTGTAATGGAGGGAAAATTGAAATTTAAGCGAAACAAAGCTGACGGCGGTGGTAGCTCAATGGGATGGACATGTGACTACCAATCGAACGACTTAAGTTCGATTCTCGGTTGAGGCCGCTTGAAGAAGTCTGATGACGGGATGTGGTGATCTCCGAAATGGCTCCATAACTTCTACCAAAAAAATTTTTTCAATTTTTCTTCATTAAAAAAAAAAAAAAAAAAAAAAAAGGGCCAATAGCTCATTTAAATTCACATAAAATAATTATTAGAATTAAAACGGCCATATAAATACAAACGTAAATATGTATATCGGAGAGCCTGCCGAAAAACAAAAGTCTGAAAACAATAACAAGCATTGCCTGTACAAAAGCTTTGCTTGTTAATAGCTTTAGAACTTTGTACAAAACCAAACACACAATCGCACCAACATACTAGGTAGCAAAGGCAGAGTGTCATTAAGCTACTGTTATTGGTATGTGGATTGTAATGGAGGGAAAATTGAAATTTAAGCGAAACAAAGCTGACGGCGGTGGTAGCTCAATGGGATAGACATGTGACTACCAATCGAACGACTTAAGTTCGATTCTCGGTTGAGGCCGCTTGAAGAAGTCTGATGACGGGATGTGGTGATCTCCGAAATGGATCCATAACTTATACCAAAAATTTTTTTTCAATATTCAATAAAATAATTATTTTAATTTTTTTCTGTTTAATTACAACTTATTTATTAGTTAAGTTATTATTTTTGTTTTTCATAAACTTGAATTTTCGTGGTTTGTTTTTTTTTTTAGAATAAGAATATAAATGTACCTAATATAAAAAGACTGATAATATAAAACAGTTTTACCTATGTGATGTTGGGGAATGTATACATATACATTTGTAATTATATTGTAATTGGAAATTACTTAAACTTTAATTTTTTTCTGTTAAATTATAACTTATTTCAGGGCCGTGCGCAGGAATTAGCCTTGGGGGGGGTTTTTAATTTTGGTTTGCATTCGCATACATTTTTCGCTAAGATAAACATATTTGCTGAAACAGATATCCAGACCCATACACCATAAATTTAAATGTTCTCTAACTTTTCTGAAACTCATTATGATTCATCAAAACCTAGTTAACCAGGTCCTGAATAGTACACGGAAAGAATTTTTTACTAGAATCAATGCCGAGACAAGAAAAATTAGACTTGATTTTGAACTTAGATAATAATTTCTTAATATCAAGAAAATCCAAGAAAATTGGATTTTAAATAAATAAGTAAAAATTTTCTTGCTTCAAGTGAAGTTGGATTTTAAATAAATAAGAAAACATTTTCTTGCTTCAAGTAAAATTGGATTTTAAATAAATAAGAAATAATTTACTTAGGGTAAGTGTTTTTTTCTTGTTTTTTTAAATAAATTAAGAAATTATTTTTTTGTTGCAAGTAAAACTTTTCTTATACGAGCTTAAGTAAGTAATGCGAGAGACACACATCGTAGTATAGTAATATTTCGATCTATACCACATATGTGTCATCCTCATATTGTAGTTTAATTGAAAATTTTCATAGCATAGCCAAATCATAATATTGATATTCTAATATTCATACCACATGTGTGTCTGAGGCATAAGAAAATATTAAATATTAAATTAAGCAAATATTTTCTAAAAATATTAAAAACGTAAAAAATAAGGAAAATGAAAACTAATCATGAGGGATTAGAAAACCATAATTAGTCAACTAGTATTTTCCTAGGACTTGTTTATTGAAATGACAACATTTTATTTAATATAAATATAATAATAATATTAATATAATACAATGGCGCTATTATAACTCTGACGAGTTTTATGGCCGAGCTTCTCTCCCAATTCGAGGTGTGCTCCTTTTTGTTTTTCCTACTAATTGGGTGGACCTACAGTTTTATGCCGGCTCCGAACGGCGAATGCATTTTTTGTGAGAAGCTTTTTCATGGCAGAAATACTCTCGGAGGGTATGCCGCCCACTGCCGAGAGGTGACCGCTGCTCTTAAAAAACCCAATAATTGGATCTTTACTAATTAGAAAAATTTGTTTGGCTCGGACCGTGGTTTGAACCCGAGACCTCTGGCATAGCAGGCGAGCACTCTACCCACTGCACCACAGCGGCCACACGATATAATATAAATGAAGATGCAAATAGTGAACTCCTTATACCAAATGCTTCACTAACAATCTGAGAATTGCAAAAATATTCAGAAATATGCAAGGCGGATGGCAAATGAAAAAAAATACATGTAACTTTGGAAATGCAAATTCAGCAAGAAAAATTTTACTTCGCTCAAGAAAACGTTTTCTTATTCATTTTACATTTTTTTTTTTCGCTGTATTTTGTTGTTCCAATTCGTCGAAACACAATTTTCTTAAATTCTTCTTGATATTAGCAAAAAGATTTTCTTCATTTAAGTAAATTTAAGAAAAGATGTTCTTATTTATTTAAACATTTTTTTTTTCAACATTTTTTTTCTATAGATTTTGTTAGTGTTCTTGAATAAGAAAATAATTGTCTCATTTTTGGAAAACTCAATTTCTTATTTCCAGTAATAATTAAGTCAATTTTTCTTATTTCCCTAAAAATTTTCTAAATTGAGTTCAAGAAAGCATTTTTCTTGATTCAAGTATACAAATTTCTTTCCGTGTACTGTTTACAGTACTTGTTAATTGAAACCGCTCACTGTTTTCACAAAATGAACATTTTTTGTTATCAGTACAATTTTTTTAAAAATGCCAAACGAACATATGCTACACAACTTTGTAATTTCGGAAAGCTCCAAGTGCAATTCAAAGTGCCGAACTTATGTATTGGCCAACCTTATTTTTTGCAACTTTTACCAATTCTTCTTCCGTAAAATTATTGTAACTAATATTGTCAAAAATTATGAGTCAAAATTCAATGCAAAATTTATAAACAGTATTTTGAAAAATTTTGCAAAATCATTGCAACTTAGATTTGGTCATGGGGGGGAAGAGGGGTTTAACCCCCAAAACCCCCCCGTGCGCACGGCCCTGACTTATTTATTATTTAAGTTATTATTTTTGTTTTTCATAAACTTGAATTTTCTTGGTTTGTTTTTTTTTTTTTAGAATAAGAATATAAATGTAATATGAATATATGAATATGAATAAAATGTTTAAAATGCAAATGGACAAGCATTTATACTGACATGAATACACAGATCCAACATTGATGTATGCACAAAATTCCACAAGGGTATGTACATATGTCTGTCTATATATATAAATATGAGTCGCGGTTAGTTCGGTCCCTTAAAACTTGAAAACCACTGGACTAAACTGAATACTTCCTTCTGCAAGTTTGTTCGTAATTACCTAAAATCGGGTTTAGGCTAAAAAAAAAATAGGATATGGATAGAGATAGGGATATGGATAGGAATAGGGATATGTATACGGATAGGCATAGGGATATGTATAGGGATAGGGATATAATGGTGATCAACACGATAATCCAGGAATAAATTTTAGACAGAACGTCTGGCGGGTCGGCTAGTATGTATGTATATTATAATAAATGACACAGCTTATGGTTTGGTTGCCAAAAATGAATTGACTTTTATTATCAAGAAATTTTCCTTTTATACAATATTTGCTCTTATGTACTACTTATTTACTATGATACATATTTACACTAAGTACTTAAAAATAATGGGACTCTTTCCCACGGTATATTGTACATATGTACATGTACCTATGTACATGTACATATGTATGCTCCTATGAGCGCTTAGGCTTAGAATAACATTGGAAGCGTGAGAATGGCAGCGTCAGCAATTTTGTGTACATTACAATTTGTGTGGGGCTGACTAAGTAGTCAGCGCCAGCGCGTGACAATACAATGTATGGAAATTTATTACGTATGTATGTTTGCGCTTGTGTAACTACATTTGACGCTCTACATCACCCTTCCAAAAAAAAAAATGCTCGCTTCATTTGTGGATTTAATGAAGCGAGTATTTCGTTTCAACAAAAATTAAAATTGAACATTTATGTTCCTATTTTTATACTTACATATTTATTGTGATGTAAAAAGTGGAAATGTCTCATGCTATTGCTTTAAGTCTATTTTTATGTATTATGATTTTCTTTTCTGTATTATTATTTTTACCTATACTTTCTACCTTATAGGGAGTTAAACTATAATTATTCTGCTTATCATATCTGTTACTCTATAGGGCCCCTTTATATCTACTGTCTAACTTATGTCCTGCTTCGTCTCTGACTAACACTAAATCTCCTATATTTATTTCCTTAAGTTGTACGTTTTTATCGTAATTAATTTTTTGTTTTTCCTTAGCCTGCCTTATTAACCTATTAGCTCTTTCCTGGGCTATTTGTAACCTAAATTTAACTTCCTTATCATATGCCTCATAATTATATAATGGGCTAATTGTATTTTCTTGTAAAAAGTTGTATGTCGTTGCCGGTTTTTCAAATATTAGTTCAAAAGGGCAGTAGCCATGAACTGTTGACGGTGTTGTGTTATAACAATAGGTAAAGTACTTGAGGTACTCATCCCAATCGTCTTTGTCAATGGATATGTATGAACGTACATATTCATTGAATGTTCTATGGCTGCGTTCAACAGTGCCTAACGTTTGATGATGGTAAGGTGTAGAGGTTTTGTGTTCTATTTTTAATAATTTACACAATTCTTCAAAAACGTTATTTTTATATTCCGTTCCCATATCGGTTAGTATGGTCTTCATACATCCATAAATGAGAATGAAATGTTCGAAAATAGCTTTGGCTACAGTTTTTGCATGTTTGCTTTCAATTGGAATTGCTACTAGATATTTGGTTAAGTCACATATTATAGTGACTGCATACTCATTTCCATTCAATGATTTTGGAAATGGTCCAATTGTGTCAATTTGAACTATATCAAACGCTTTTGTTGGCGTTTCTGTTATTGTCATGGGTTCTTTTAAATTTTTATTAATTTTGTTTTTATTGCATTGAATGCATTTTTTAATATGATTTTTTATTTCATTTTTCATATTTTTCCAATAATATTTCTGTTTAATTTTATTGGTTGTGCGATTGATTCCTGGGTGGCCACCATTAACAGGATCATCGTGATATTTTTGTAATATCTTTTTAATTACTTCTTTATCTGTCACGTGCATAACCTCCTGGCAGGAGCGCCATATAATAAATGACACAGCTTATGGTTTGGTTGCCAAAAATGAATTGACTTTTATTATCAAGAATTTTTCCTTTTATACAATATTTGCTCTTATGTACTACTTATTTACTATGATACATATTTACACTAAGTACTTAAAAATAATGGGACTCTTTCCCACGGTATATTGTACATATGTACATGTACCTATGTACATGTACATATGTATGCTCCTATGAGCGCTTAGGCTTAGAATAACATTGGAAGAGTGAGAATGGCAGCGTCAGCAATTTTGTGTACATTACGGAATTTGCTGATACCGTTTCTAGTACAGCCATCTCCACGTCCACATCACTATTGTAGAGCGTCAAATGTAGTTACACAAGCGCAAACATATCTACATAATAAATTTCCATACATTGTATTGTCACGCGCTGGCGCTGACTACTTTGTCAGCCCCACACAAATTGTAATGTACACAAAATTGCTGACGCTGCCATTCTCACGCTTCCAATGTTATTCTAAGCCTAAGCGCTCATAGGAGCATACATATGTACATGTATGTAGGTACATGTACATATGTACAATATACCGTGGGAAAGAGTCCCATTATTTTTAAGTACTTAGTGTAAATATGTATCATAGTAAATAAGTAGTACATAAGAACAAAAATTGTATAAAAGAAAAGATTTTTGACAATAAAACAGAATTCATTCTTTGGACACCAAACCGCTACGACGTTTTAATTAATACATGGCGACCCTTGCCAGATAAAATTGCGGCAAATTCATTTTGCCTTCCCTTTGTCTAAGCGGCAAGATAGCCACCAGGACATTTCCATCAGATGAGCACACCGTATCAACGTAATACTTGAAAGGACATTTCCATCAAATAAGTACACCGTATCAATGTAATACTTGAAAGGACACCGTATCAATGTAATACTTGAAGGGACATTTCCATCAAATGAGTACACCTTATATTTCATGACAATGCATTCGTTTGGGAGGACATAATTGAAGTGGAATAGCAATACGCGCAACAACAATAACAGCAGAACAGGCGGCATCAAAAGGACTTAATTTTCTGACCAGCAGCAGCAGCCATACAATTTAGAATTAACGTATTTTATTTAATACACACGTATATTTACTAAAACATCTTGTGGCAACCTAACGGCTGCCTACTCAGTGGCGATAATCGAAAGATTTTCGCCTACAATTTTTTTGTTAACTCTTCACTACTAACAATTTAATGGTCAACCAACAAGAGGTTGACGAAATATTTGAAAGGTGGTCGAGATTCTTTATAGAAAGAACTCAACAACCACCGCCAGAAAATTTAAGAGTAGGCCCTTTGCCGATAACTATAGAGGAGTATCGGCAAAGACAACAAAATAACAGAAGGGTGGAGGAACCCAAAATTCCGAAGCCCACAGCCTTCAAACGAAAAAGGGGAGGCAAGGCCTATAAAAAACGAAAAGCCCTTGCCATCACCCACGAGGAAATTAACCTCGCAACAAGCATAAAAGAAAGAAAAGAATTAAAAAATAAATTAAAAACTATAAGAAAAATGTTCAAATAAAAAAAAAAAAAAAAAAAAAAAAAAAAAAATATATATAAACAAATGTAATTAAAATTAAAAGTGGAAATGTCTTTTGTTCTTTTCAAGCATGTCTAGACGTAGAAACCCAATTATTGATTTATCTTACGGAATAGAAGTGAGAGATTTGAGAGATTACGACAGGGAATTAGAATGGTTAAGAAGATTTTGGCGTCGCATAGGAATGACTAGGGAACCAACAATGGAGGACGTTATTAACCCTACAACACGAGTAGAAGAAATTAATCGAATGGGTGAAGTTTTCGGCATTCCAAGATACCATTGAGATTTTTTTTTGGGATAAGCAAATATGGGTGGCAAAACATCCAAGATAGACAAACCAAATGCCAACGTGGTTAATTCCATTGAAGTGGTTGACCATACTGAATCCTTGGATTCTATTAAATTCATTTTGCTCGTTACTGCAATCATTAGTTGCATCAATTTATTTTTAAAAATATACTCAACCCACAACAAATTTCTGAAAAAGAGATACATTTCTCGCGCTAACGATCTAGATAAAGTTTAATTTCGTTTAGCCCAATGGAAACGTGGGACGCAATTTTAAAGGAGCTCACCGAAAATAAAACAAACGCGGAAAAATCGTATAAATGCATATGCAAAAACATAAAAATAAAAACTGAGACAGTAAAGAAGCATCTAAATATTATACTGTTATCATTAAATAATTTAGGAAAGATCATACGCAGGGTAAAAAATACTCTAACAAAAGCTCATCAGATAGAAGCAGAGCAAATATTTTCAAGCGTTAGAGATAAATTAGTATCATCGTTATCAAGATACTACATTGATGTTGATGTGCCAACCTCCCACGAAAAACATTTTGAGATCGATTTAGACACTTGGTTGTCCGAATACGAGGGAGAACAGGAAGTAGAAGAGAAAATTCCTCAAGGCACCCCTCAATCCGCTCAAATCGAAATTGTTGAGCGAGAAGAAACATCTACACAAACTGAACAAAACTCGCCAATAGAAGCGAACATGGCACAAACAACAATAGCATTTATCAAAACGGCGTCATCGATCTTACCAGAGTTCGATGGCAAACCCGAAAACCTACCCAGTTTTCTGGATGCCCTTGATATTCTCGAGCAAATCAAAGAGACACATGAGGCTGTCGCAGTTTCTATCATAAAGACAAAGTTAAAAGGCACGGCCAGAAATTTTATAAGCACTGAATCCTCCATTCAAGCAATAAAACAAAGTTTAAAATCAAGAATCAAAGGGGAATCAGTAGAAGTTTTGACAGCAAAACTAATGAACATACAACAGCGCAGCAAAACTGCAAATCAGTACACTTCAGAAATTGAAAATCTCACAAAATCGTTGGAAGGAGCCTACATATCTGACGGACTAACTCCAGAGTTAGCAACCAAGTATGCTACACAATCAGCTGTGAAAGCTATGTGTAAAAACTGCTCCAACGAAAAAGTCAAAACAATTATGCAAGCTGGAACGTTCACCTCGATGAACGAAGCTGTGTCAAAATTCACAAATAGCTGTACTGAAGTAACTGGAAACCCAAACACATTACTTCACATCCGACAACAAAACTATTACCGCGGTAGCTTCCGTCGAAGTTATCAGAGTAATAATAACAGAAGTAACCAAAGACGCGCGTTTCCCACGCGCTACAATTATAATAATAACAATAACATGCAAAGGCGAAACTTTAGAAACCAAACACGCTCAAATGCTCGCAATAACAACAACAATAACAATAACAATACAAACAGCACACGAAACATACGTAGCTACGATCAACAGGAAAACCAGCAGACTCCACTTCAACAGTAGAGAGAAAAATTTTAGTATTCAATTTACATTTAAACAGCTACATATCTTCCAGGTCAACATTAAATAACTCATTTTCTACTCTCCTAGTAGACACAGGAGCAGATATATCCATTATTAAGAAGGGTCAAATTCAGAATGATGTTTCAATTGATAATTCACAAAAAACAGATTTAAAAGGTATTGGTCAGGGTATAACAAGCACCCTCGGAACAGTTAAAGCAGATTTGAAGGGTGACGATCTTTTGATTCGACATAAATTTCACATCGTAGAAGATGATTTCCCAATCCCATGTGACGGAATTTTAGGACTAGATTTCATTAAAAAATATAATTGCATTTTGGACTATCAAACTAATAAAGATACTTTGATATTACGTCCACATGATTTCCCAGAAGATATAGCAATTCGAATGACAAATGAGCCAACAATCAATAGTATATCAGTACCAGCAAGATCAGAAGTAATTAGACAAATTAAAATTAATAATAATAACGATTTATTTATACCACATCAACAATTAGCCGAAGGTATTTTTATTGCCAACTCAATAGTGAACCCAAAACAAGCATTTGTTAGAATTATTAATACAACAGATAAAAATGCAACTATTCAAAATTACAATATTAATACAGAAAATTTAGACGACTACATTATTGTAAAAAATAAACAGAAAAATGAAGAAAATAATAAAGAAAAACTGGAAAGATTAAATAAAAATTTTCCATCATTTGCTAAATCTCAACTTAATACTTTATGTTCAGAATATATAGATATATTTGCATTGGAATCAGAACCTATAACCACTAACAATTTTTATAAACAAAAACTTTATATGAAGGATGATACCCCAGTCTATATTAAAAATTATAGAATACCAGAAGCACATAAACAGGAAATTAATAAACAAGTAAATAAACTAATTCAAGATGACTTAATAGAACCATCTATTTCCGAATATAATAGTCCAATTTTACTAGTACCGAAAAAATCACTACCAGGTAATAACGACAAAAGATGGAGACTAGTTATTGACTACAGACAAGTAAATAAAAAACTAACCGCAGATAAATTCCCATTACCAAGAATTGATGATATTCTGGATCAATTGGGAAGAGCAAAATATTTTTCTTGTTTGGATTTAATGTCAGGCTTTCACCAAATAGAACTAAGCCCAGAATCAAGAGATATAACATCATTTACCGCAGACAATGGTACATACCGGTTCAAAAGATTACCTTATGGTCTCAAAGTAGCACCAAACTCATTTCAGAGAATGATGACTTTGGCATTCGCAGGTCTAAAGCCATCACAAGCATTCTTATACATGGATGACTTGGTAGTATTAGGATGTTCCGAAAATCATATGATTAAAAATTTAAAAGACGTATTCGCAACCTGCAGAAAATATAATTTAAAATTACATCCAGATAAATGTCTATTTTTCAACCAAGAAGTTACTTATCTTGGACACAAATGTACAAGTCAAGGAATCTTACCCGACCCAAATAAATACAAAATAATTCAAAATTACCCAACTCCCAAGAATGCCGACGAAGCTAAAAGATTCGTCGCATTCTGCAATTACTATAGAAGATTTATACCAAATTTCGCAGAATATTCTAGAATATTAACAAGACTTTGCAAAAAGAACATAGTTTTTAATTGGACAGAAGAATGTGAAAAATCATTCAATTATTTGAAAAAAACATTAATTAGCCCAAATATTTTACAATACCCAAATTTCGATAAAGAATTTTATATAACAACAGATGCAAGTGGATACGCCTGCGGAGCAGTGCTAAGTCAAGAATATGAAGGAAAACAATTACCAGTTGCTTATGCCTCAAGATCTTTCACAAAAGGCGAAATAAATAAAGCAACAATTGAAAAAGAATTAGCAGCCATTCATTGGGCTATCACTTATTTCAGACCGTACGTCTACGGTAGAAAATTCACAATCAAAACAGACCATCGACCCTTAACTTACCTTTTTTCGATGAAAAACCCATCATCAAAACTAACTAGAATAAGACTAGATCTGGAAGAATATGACTTTGAAGTGGAGTACATAGCAGGAAAAGAGAATTATGTAGCAGACGCACTATCGCGTATAAATATACAAGATTTAAAGGAAATGTCAATCGAAGCATGTAAAATATTAAAAGTTACGACTAGATCGGAAACTAAAAAAAAATCCAGTAATAATATAAAAAATGAAGAAAAATGTCACAATGAGAACCCAATAATATACGAAGCGCTTAATAAATGTGAAGTTAAAAAGCTAGCTCAGCTCGTTTTCGATCCCCCGAAACTGCAGTTCAAAAAGGGAAAGAAAATTTGTAGCGAAATGGATATTGATAATTTAATTGTTGAGGCGAAGATTGATTCAGGTCAATCCTTTGCCAGGTTCTCGAAAGAAACCGGCAATTTAAAAGTCAATAATAATGAAATTGTTGAGGCGAAGATTGATTTAGATCAATTCTTTGCCAGGCTTATGAAAGAAGCCGGCAATTTGAAAATTAATAAAATACAGTTGTCCTTAGGAGACAAATTGTTCAAGAATAATTATACTCGAGTAGACACATTTAAAGATATAGGTACCAAAGTTCTCAAAAATTTAACTATTGCATTAACTCCGGAGGTTATGCATGTGACAGATAAAGAAAAAATTAAAAATATTCTTCATAAATATCACGATGATCCTGTTAACGGTGGCCACCCAGGAATCAATCGTACAACAAATAAAATAAAACAAAAATTCTACTGGAAAAATATGAAAAATGACATAAAACAATATATTAAAAAATGCGATCATTGTAATAAAAATAAAACAAGAATACATTTGAAAGAACCAATGACTATAACTGAAACACCAACTAAGGCATTTGATATAGTTCAAATTGACACAATTGGACCATTTCCAAAATCAATAAATGGAAATGAGTATGCAGTCACCATAATATGTGACCTAACAAAATATCTAGTAGCAATTCCAATTGAAAGTAAACACGCAAAAACAGTAGCCAAAGCTATATTCGAACATTTTATTCTCATTTATGGACGTATGAAAACAATACTAACAGACATGGGAACCGAATATAAGAATAACGTTTTTGAAGAACTAAGTAAATTGTTAAAAATAGAACATAAAACTTCAACACCTTACCATCATCAAACGTTAGGCACTGTTGAACGCAGCCATAGAACATTCAATGAATATGTACGTTCATACATATCCATTGACAAAGACGATTGGGATGAGTACCTCAAGTACTTTACTTATTGTTACAATACAACACCTTCAACAGTTCATGGTTACTGTCCTTTTGAACTAATATTTGGAAAACCAGCACCGACATACGAATTTTTACAAGAAGATACAATCAGCCCATTATATAATTATGAGGCATATGATAAGGAAGTTAAATTTAGGTTACAAATAGCCCAGGAAAGAGCTAATAGGTTAATAAGGCAGGCTAAGGAAAAACAAAAAATTAATTACGATAAAAACGTACAACTTAAGGAAATAAATATAGGAGATTTAGTGTTAGTCAGAGACGAAGCAGGACATAAGTTAGACAGTAGATATAAAGGGCCCTATAGAGTAACAAATATTTATAAGCAGAATAATTATAGTTTAACTCCCTATAAGGTAGAAAGTATAGGTAAAAATAATATTAATACAGAAAAGAAAATCATAGTACATAAAAATAGACTTAAAGCAATAACATAGGACATTCCCACTTTTTACATCACAATAAATATGTAAGTATAAAAATAGGAACATAAATGTTCAATTTTAATTTTTATTGAAACGAAATACTCGCTTCATTGAATCCACAAATGAAGCGAGCATTTTTTTTGGAAGGGTGATGTAGAGCGTCAAATGTAGTTACACAAGCGCAAACATATCTACATAATAAATTTCCATACATTGTATTGTCACGCGCTGGCGCTGACTACTTTGTCAGCCCCACACAAATTGTAATGTACACAAAATTGCTGACGCTGCCATTCTCACGCTTCCAATGTTATTCTAAGCCTAAGCGCTCATAGGAGCATACATATGTACATGTATGTAGGTACATGTACATATGTACAATATACCGTGGGAAAGAGTCCCATTATTTTTAAGTACTTAGTGTAAATATGTATCATAGTAAATAAGTAGTACATAAGAACAAAAATTGTATAAAAGAAAAGATTTTTGACAATAAAACAGAATTCATTCTTTGGACACCAAACCGCTACGACGTTTTAATTAATACACTATCGCTATCGCTCTCTGACGACGATGTATCCATAGCGGCCATAAGCGCACCAATAATAACGTTCCTTTCAATTTCCGGCCTTTCCGCCGTGGACTGGCACATCCGACAACTCAACTTCTTTGTTTGCGACCTGCGGAAGGGAGATTACAATTTATATGTACATACATACATACTCAAAGATACATAATAAAATCTGATTTACTTACCTCTTTCATAGTAAATTTGTCCAATTTTAATGTTTTTATGAATTTCAGCTCACCAACGTTTATTTTGAATTTCTATTTTGTAAATTTTTTAAATTGCCAACATATGTTTTTTCATCAGCTGTTTTGCTGCTGGACAAATGTGATGGAAAAAATTTGTCAAGCAGAATTTTGCAGCCTCTCACAAAACTAAACGTCACTTTTCTCTCTCATTTTTCTCTCTTCTGCAATTTTTTTGCGTAAAAAAATGGAAAAAGCGGATATTTGTTGCAAAATTGTAATAAATTGCAACTAATTGCTGTACGCAAGTACACCTACTTGTATGTAAGCGGCAAAACATGCGAAATGTCGATATCGCACGCGCAGTACATTGCAATGAATCCTCTGTAAAGAGATTCTGGGCGAAATATTTGGAAACGGATAGCTTAGCCCGCCGTACTGGTAGCGGACGACCACGGATGACCACTGATCGCGATGATAGGGATATCGTGAAGGTAGCTCTGCGGGATAATTTTTTTCTCCTGAAATTGCTGCAGAATTGAAGGATAGCATCAACATGAATATCAGCATCTCAACAGTACAGCGTCGCTTGAGAGAAAATGATTTGATGGCTCATAGACCAGCAAAAAAGCCGCTTCTCACCACAAAAATGCGTTTCGCCCATCTAACCTGGTGTCGCGAAAGAAGAATTTGCTCAAGATACGACTGGGAACGAGTCATATTTTCTGATGAGTGCAAAATAAATCTATTCAGTTCAGATTCGGGATGCGTCGTTCGCCGCAAAAAAAAAAAACAGAGTGATTTAGTCACAACTGCGTTCAGACAACTGTGAAGCATTATCCGTATGTAATGGTGTGGGGGCAATAACAAGCTATGGAGTTGGTAAAATTTTGTTGCTGGCGGGTTACGTTAACTCCACCGCCTACATTGGCATTATTAAAGACGGCGTTATACCAAGTATTGAGGGCCTAAGCGAGCGTGTAGCAAACACTATTTTTCAAGATGATTCTGCACCATGTCATCGCTCGAAAGCGGTAATCATACAGCCGTAATTAGGCGTATTAACATTTTAATTTTACTCAATTAGAAAAATAACAATGTTTATCTCTTTTAGGTAAATGAATACAAGTCTCTTTCGGGGATTGAGTCGATGCCATGGTCAGGAATTAGCCCAGACCTCAGTCCCATTGAGAACCTGTGGTCAATATTAAAGAGAAAGGTACGCCAGAAAAACCCGAGTAGTCTCAAAAAGTTGAAAGAAATCATTGAATACTCTTGGTATAATGATATTTCACCAGAATTGATCCAGAAACTGTACGATAGTATGCCCTCCCGTTTGGAATGCGCGATTAACGCGAGAGGAGGCCATACCCAGTATTAATATGATTTTTCTTCCAATTATTTCTGCGGAATTAATAAAAGTGTTGATATAATTATAAACTATATAAAAACTCATTGTTTTTTAATGCAGTTAATATTTTTTTTAATTTAAACAACTAAATATGTTATATGGAAACTAATTTTATTTTGATTTTCGCTGAAATACGTCTATAAAACAGGTTTTTGTGGTATGAACACCCTTGAAATGATTTAGAATTAGGAATAGAGAGCTAATATAATCAACTGATAAGAGTTACAAATAAACAAGTATTATTTTTAGTCCAAAACTACGACTTCTACTTGTGATGTTAAAATCGGCGTTTTTTTGACCGTAAGTGTATGTACATATGTATGTATTTATGTATGAACATGTAGATATGTTTGTATGTTATGTACGTACAATATATCAATATCGACGTTATTGGCCGATCCAAACATTCCATATGCCACTGGTTACCATCCAACTAAAATGTCAATGTACCTAGAGGAGGAGTTGAAGAAGCTCCGAATAGTCTCCAATTCAACAGCGAAATACTTTGATTTGGTGCGTTGTTGGTAAGTTTCTTTTACTTTGTTGTATTTTTTTAAACCACTTCTGCGGACCTGATTTCGTTTTGGTTTTGGTTGGCATGCATTTATTTCATTTTTCCGATTTCCCCCAATCTTTTCATTATTTTTCTTTGTTTTTAGTTGTTGCTTTCTATGCATTGTGACGAGAGCACTATGGATTGGTACGGCTTGGAATGTATCGTATTCAACTTCATCTTCTTTCTCCACCTCCTTTCAGGTCGCGTCCTTCTCCATCCCATCATAATCGTCTTGCAGAATTTAACATTGAAAATCACAAACAGTAGCTGCTCAGAGCAAAATAAAAAAATAACAAGACTAGAAAAAATGGCGAGGAGAATCCATTAAAGACAACAAACAATGCCAATGTAGAAGGCACATCTCCACGCCGAAAAATGCGACCGACAATGCGTCAGACGGACCAATGCACAACAATGTGAAAAAGGTTACAGTTTTCTACTTGACTTTTTCTCTTGACATTTAATGCCATTCGCATCATCCGCATACAGTTCAATCGATGATGTACAATTTCAAGTGGCGTGTACTGCAAGCATAATATCAAATATTAACTAACAACTGAAGAAAACGGATAGACGTCGCGTCTCGTCTTCCAACTTGTGACTTCAGCTGGCGGCGCGACCGCCCTGCTCCATTCCATCCAACTAACGTTGGCAAGCTACCGGTCTTTATTCTGCAGCGCCGTATGGAAGTTGCCGAGCTCTTTACTGTAACCGCGAGCGTGTGCCTATTCAATACATTCACTGCCTCTATACCCAGCTGCGCTAACTACATATGTACATACATATGTATGTACAATGTATGCATGTACTATGTATGTACTATGTACATTAGGCATATAACAAATGTTGACGAAAAATTTGGCATACCAAGCAAGCCCCTAGACACTCCGCCTATTTCAAAAAATCAGTTTAACATGTCTTGTCCTCCAATGGAGGATCTATAAGATGTTAAGCTTATAAGAACAGATACTACACTTGATCTAAGCCATTCGGCCGAGAAGCGAATATTGTACAAGTAATGAATATCACTTTTTTAGGTGATTTCGGTTCAAAAACGTTCCGCGCACAGCTGTGTTATTATTATATTGAATCAGAATTTTCTGAAGAAAAATTAGTTTGGGGTGGGTGGGGCACTTCCCTCAGGTCCATTAAAAGGCGTTTGTAATAATAGGAAGATTATTAGTTAAATAAATATCTATTATTATGAAGAAAAACGTGTACACTGCACAAAACTTTTTGTTTTTTTTTCAGCAGTTCTGATAAAAAAGTAATTTCGTTTTGCGCGGAAACTTTTTTGCAATTTCGCAAAAAAAAAAAGCGTCTTGCTGTGCATCTCAAACTGCTCACTGTCATATACACTACACTACTTTCCAAACTGTCACTAACTTACTAACTTTACAGTCTTTCAAACTGTTCGTAGCTATTAACCCTTTCGGTTCTATCATTCGTGTTGGCACTTATTTACTTTCTCTCTGTTTACTTTTATTATCTGTAATAGAATTTTATACTCTAAATATGTCTTGCATATATAAAAACTGTTCTGTTAAAAGTGAGTCCGAGCGTTTCGTGTCTTGTTGGCTGTGTGATGGGTTAGCTCATATAAAATGTGCAGGTATAACAGGCAGAATGCTGGATTTGATTAATGACAGAAAGGGCTTGCGTTGGTCATGCGTGAATTGTAGGTCGACCGAAGTAGATCTTTCTAAACTTTTCAGCCAAACGAGAAGTGGTTTCTCTGAGATTGGAAAAGAGCTACTTTCTTTGACTGAAAAATTCAAGCACTACGAAAATCTGTTTAATTCATTTAAATGCCTAGAACTCTCTTCTTCATCATCGGCATCTTTACCTTCTTTGCTTGGTACGACGGGTGATTCCACTTCTGCACCACGTAATGTACCAATGTTGAAAAATCTTCAGTTAAATCCTGTACAACCACAGGAGGAACTTATTGACTTAGCTTCACCGAATCCGCATACTGTGGGGTCTTGTTCTACAAAGGACTCATCTTCTAATTCTAGGTCTTCTAATGCACCTCTCGAAAGTATTTCGGTACAATCAACTATGCCCGAAACGACTGAACCAATTGTTAATAAGTTGGTTGTCGTTCATCCGAAGAAATCAATATTCGTATCTAGGTTTGATAAAGACACAACCGCGGATGATCTAAAGGGCTATATTTCGTCCAAAATCTCTACTGGAAATATTTTTATCAAAAAATTCAACTTTTCATACACGAGAGACATTTCTTCTTTTAAAGTTGATGTATCTCCTCAAGATTATCAAACTTTACTGAACAGTTCATATTGGCCACCTGGTGCTTTTGTTCGCGAGTTTGAAAACAGGCCTAAAATACATGGTCACAATACGGCGAAAATTTCTCGTACTGCTTCAAAAAACTGAGTATAACCTTAAATTCCGCATTAAATATTTTCTATCAAAATGTCAGGGGCCTGAACACCAAATTAAGTGATTTTTATTTAAAAACGATTGACTGCGTCTATAATGTAATTTCTTTTACCGAAACATGGCTTAAGCCCCATGTTTTTGATTCTGAAATATTTTGTAACCATTATCAGGTGTATAGAAATGATCGCGTAAACAGAATCGGCGGTGGTGTCTTGTTTGCTGTAAAGTCCTCATTATATTCTGACGTGGTCAGTACACCTAATATTGGTGGTGTGGAATCGATTTGCATTCGAATTAAGCAAGGAAAGGATTGGATTTATTTATTTGCTTGCTGTATCCCGCCAGCTTGCAATATAAGCGTGTATATGGAATTAGCATCTGTGCTTAAAGATGTACACGCGCTGATGAACTCCTCTGACTCTATGCTTGTGTTAGGCGATTTTAATCTTCCGTGCATTTCTTGGAGCGTTTCAGAGGAGAATATTATTCCGAACTCATCGAGATCGGACATGAATAGCTTTTTCGATCAGATTGCCGATCTTTCCCTCAACCAGCTGAACATATTTCAGAATGCGTTCGGGAAAATCTTAGACTTAGTTTTTGTAGATGATAGCTCTAAGTATGTCCTTCACCGCTGTGACCCTCTTGTTCTACCGGAGGACTTATACCGCCCTTCTCTAGAGATTACATACGAAATTGTAAACAATATTAATGGCTGCATTTCTAGTTCAGCTAACACAAGTACATATTATAATTTTTCCAAGGCCAACTTTAAAAAGTTGAGTTAGCTAGTTTAACATGGCCAAAATTTAATAACGTCGAGCAAAACGTTTTACTTTTTAATAAAATTATTCATTGCCTATTTGAAAAACTTGTGCCTAAACGTGTGTGTGTGAGTACAGTGAGCCATTACAACCTTGGTTCACAAAAGAGCTTAAAACTTTAAAAAATAAGAAATCCCGATTTTTCAAATCATACAAAAAATCGGGCTTGCATGCCGACTACTTAAAGTATGCTGAGCTTAGACGCCAATACTTTGTGTTAAATAAAAAATGCTATAGAGCTTATATACGTAAAATTAAGTCTAATTTTATTCGTAATCCAAAATCGTTTTACAGTTTCGTAAACTCCAAGAGAAAAGTTAATGGGTTTCCGTCTGCTATGAGATATCAAGACAACACTTCAAGTGATAGTCAAGAAATTTCCAATCTTTTTGCACAATTTTTCAAACATAATTATTCCAACATAGAAGAACTTCCATTTCGTAACTATCCATATGGATTACCTCCTAATACATCAATTTACAAACCATATATATCTGCAGATGACGTGTTATCAGCTTTATTATCATTAAAAGAGTCATTTAGTTATGGTCCTGACCAGATACCAACATGCTTTCTAAAAAAATGTGCCATAAACCTGTTTAAACCACTAACTGCATTATTCAATAGTTCCTTAGAACAAGGCATTTTCCCTATGCTCTGGAAAGAGTCATTCATTATCCCCCTTCATAAAAGCGGGAGTAAGTCCTCCATAGAAAATTATCGAGGTATAGCAAATATTTCGGCTATTCCTAAATTATTTGAAGCAATAGTTACCAGTAGATTGTCTCATTCAACGTCCTCATTAATTTGTGATTCCCAACACAGGTTCTGTAAGGGTAAATCAACCGTCACAAACCTACTGGAGTTTACCACTAGTATTTCTAATGGATTTTCTCAAAACTTGCCCACTGATGTTATATACACGGACTTCAGCAAAGCATTTGTAAAGTCAATCACTCCTTGCTGATTTTTAAACTTGATCTTCTTGGCTTTCAGCCCAGCCTTTTTCAATGGATATCTTCATATCTTTTAAATAGAACACAAACACTGCTATTCCGAGCGTTACCGGAAAATTACTTTACTGGTAATTTATGTTGCTGAAAATTGTTACCGTCTTTTCAATTGGTATTCTGGCACAAATGGTAAGGCTGTCAAAGCATTTCCATACGAACGGAATTGAATCGGGCTGAAAATGATAACAAAATGTTTCCACGTATTGAGGTGGTAACTTAATTCCCTGCTGCCAGAATACGAAAAGGGTGTTTAAGGTACCAGATTCTTCATTTCACCAGTAAAGTAAATTATGTCACCACGCCGGAATAAGGCCGAAAGGGTGATTTTCAAAAATGCTTACTCGTCTATTATTAATGTTACTTCAGGAGTTCCTCAAGGCAGTCACCTTGGCCCGATTCTGTTTTTGCTATTTATTAACGATATAACTACTACAATTAAACACTCAAAAATTTCGTTGTATGCGGACGACATAAAGCTTTTTAGATCAATCTCTTCATTTGATGATAGAACTTTGCTTCAGGAAGATTTAAATTCCTTAGTTTCTTGGTGTGACACTAACTTAATGCCACTTAACCTCAATAAATGTAAATTCATGCGCTTTTCCCGGAAAACCGTACAGCCAGCTTCTTATGCAATAAATGGCTTAGGCCTCGAACAAGTAAATGAGTTTGTGGATTTAGGTGTAATAATGGACTGCAAACTTAGTTTTAACATTCATATTAATGCTACAGCAAATAAGGCAAGAGGTGTCTTAGCGTTTGTAAAACGTTGGTCAAAGGAATTCAGCGACCCATACATAACTAAAACACTCTTTACAACTTTAGTAAGACCTATATTGGAATATGGTTCCATAGTTTGGAATCCATACTATCAGATTCACTCTGATCGCTTAGAGTCAGTCCAAAAACAGTTTTTGCTTTTTGCTTTAAGAAATTTGCCTTGGGATTCTGGTTACAATCTTCCACCGTATACTAGCCGTTTAAAACTCCTTAATCTTCCGACTCTTGCAAGTCGACGAGAAATGTTTGGGGTAATATTTATCGTTAAGCTCTTGAATGGCTTAATTCTTTCTCCTTTCTTGCTAGCTGAAATAAACTTTAACATTCCTTCTCGTTCAACAAGACACTTCAACCCTATCTACTTAAAGCAGTGTAAATCAAACTTTGAATTAAATGAACCTTTCCGTGGTTTATGTAAGAGCTTTAATTCCTATTCCAGCTCTTTAGATATTTCGGACTCACTTTTCATTATAAGGGAAAAAATACTGTCTTATCTTAACACATAGTAGCGATTATTCTGTTATAATTCTCAAGACTAACTTCAAATGTACTATACTCAGCTGATGATTTTATTTCTCTGTAGCTGAGCAGTTTAAGATCTCGACGCTTAACAAACTCCTGCCACTCAACACCTCGGCATTTTATGTAAATAAAAAATATCCGTACGTCATGCGGGTGCGCCTCTCGTGCGGTCGGGCGGGATTGGTGGGCGTGGGTTATTATTATTATATTATTATTATTATAATGGGGTTCATACTTTTTTATGCTCTATTCGACTATGGTATGCCATTTTTCGTATTTGCAAAAATTGTATATGTATTATTTTTGTTAATTTAATAGTGGCATAAAAGTATTGAAGCCAGCAATAATAGTATTTGGGCTGAGAAATAGCGTAGAATAACTACCACATCATCACATCTCAATAAAACAAAAACAAGTATGATATCGTGACAGATTCGCGAAAGAAGAAAGTACCCACCAAAGAGCCGAATTTATGTATTTGTTTATTCTTGAAATAAACATTAAAACATTATTAAAATATTATAAAGATTATATGCATGAACATTTACACTTTTTTAAATGTTGTTATAAAAATTGGCCTTCGCTAACAACTATGAAAATTCTACATTTGTACCCGTTCGGTATTTTAGTGATTAATCTGCATTTGTACCCGTTCGGGTATACAACTTGAACAAGTTATGGAGCATATCGCACTACGCTGCAGCAGCGATGCACTGCGCGACACTTCGCGACGAAGTTGATCAACTAGGCAAAACTGTCGCGCAGTGCATCTGCAGTGCAGTTACGTTGTCGCATAGTGCGGTATAGCTAACTGCACTTCAAAATATAGTTGCAAATTAAATGGAATTTGACGAGGAAAAATTAATTTTCTTCATACCTCGAATTTGAAATATCATGCAACCACATTTTTGCACTTTGTCTAGCATTTTCCACTTCTTTCTTTTCTTCTTCCTCGCATAAAAACGCAATAATAACCGCATCAAGTTCGCTTGTGTCCATTTTTTTCCAATGTTTTTATACAACTAAACAAAAAAATTGCATCGCAGCTGCAGTTGTAGTGCAGTTGTAGTGCGGTATACCAAGAGAACTGCAATTGAAGTTGAATCGCAGTTGCATCGTCGCTGCAGCTAAGTGGGGTTTCACCTTTAAAGTATTTGAAATTCTGCAGCATTGCTTATTGAAACAACGTGATTGTGCCTGCAGAGTGCTTACTAACTGTGTAACCTAAATCAAACGCAAGTCGTCAATTTAACGCACGCACGCAAATTTTTCATATGCGTTGAACCGAAATAGACTTGCGTGCGTGTTCAGATAAAGAAATAGGAAAATACAGAAAATCAGAGAAATTCTTGTTATTTTGTGGAATATGACACGATATCAAAAGTAAGTGTCAATTTTTTTGCAAACAATCACCCACAATGCTTAATTTCAACTGTAACGCAAAACAAAAATTGGGCGTCGAATTTGCTTTTTACGCACGCCGTTCAATTTCGGTTACTCCCATACAAGTTGTATGGGCATGAGAAATTTTTGACAGTAAATTGACGGCGTGCGTTTGATTTAGGTTACACAGTAAGTGTGCAATATGCTTTCTTCAGATGCTGCTGCTTCTTCTCCCCCTATCAACATCTCTCTACTCTGCCCCGTTTTAATGTCATCTATGACGTTTTATCTTTTCGTTCGATCGTAGCTCCCCGGTTAGTGCGTTAACCTCCTACTTTCCTTGGTTATTTTATTTTTACTTGCCATGCAATTCATATCCACAACAAGCGAGGACACAAAACAATAGCGATTGATGTGCGAATATATGTGTAAAAATTATCTGAACACGTTGATAGGTGGATAAGTAGCTTAATTGCTAGAAACTCATTTCCAACTTAATTAAAATTATTGCAACGTTTAGGTCAGAGGCGGATTATCCCTAAGGCAAACTAGGCACTTGCCTAGGGGCGCGTAGTTACAAGGGGCGCGCGAGCTCAGAATTTTTAAACAAATAAAGAAAATAACATATCGACGATTAAGAATTAAAGCTGATCTATAATAGATCGATAATAGATAAATCGATTATATTGCACAAGCATCGATATATTGTGCAATATTGCGCGTTTGTTGCGTCGTCAGGCTTGCCAGTACTGGCGATTTGTCGCCAAATTGGCGATTTTTTACAAACTTTGGCGACCAATTTATGAAAATTGGCGATGGCGACTTTTTTGGCGATTATCAAAATATTAGATTATATTAATAAAAAAGCAATTACTTTTTCAAGCCTTTTACTCAAATTTTGAAAGTTTCTTCATACAAATTTTTGTCAAATTACAAAAAATTTGAGAAATAGCAATTGCTTTTTGTTTATTAATACGACCCATTATCTCCACTTTGCCAATAAATCTTACGATATGTAGAGATCTCTTGAGAAAATAAATATATACTACATACTCTGGCAACCATTTTCTGCACACTTGAGTGCAAACCAAAATTTTGGTCTGCACACTCGCCTATCCACGATACGACGGTCTGTACAACTTTGACACCCTACGGGACAGTGAGCTTCAGCTGACACCGCACGTGCTGTTCTTCGCTGACATATGTTTTGTGCATCGTCGACAGCACTTTCTTAAGGGCCTTGTGAGAAAAGTGATGCCTGGGATGGGAAACTCTACATTTGTACCCGTTCGGTATTTTAGTGATTAATCTGCATTTGTACCCGTTCGGGTATACAACTTGAACAATTAGTCTCTTCTTAGGACATGCTCGAACAAATGCGATCAATTCACTCCATATAAAGGTATGTAAAATTGTATTAGTTGCATGCTCCTTTGCGAATCAGCCCGTGCAAGCCCCGGATTAATCGCATTTTTGCAGTGAAAATACACAGAAGGGAACATGAAAAATAAAACGGTCACAAAAGTTACCGATGCTCTTAAAAATGTGACTGAAACTTTCCCAAAACTTTTGGTCACGGCTCCAAGTCAATTGACCTGGAGCAGATTTGCAGGGATGCTATAACACACACATACATACGTTACATGTATACATGCAATTGTAGAAATGGGCGAAACAATGCCATATGCACTTTTATACTTTTATACTTTTAAGTAGGTAAGCATCTAAACTCACAACTTAGTATATACTATTCGATTTTACAATAGGATTTTATTTTTATTTTTTTATAAGACAATTTCGATCTCTTTAAACATCGATTTGTTGTAAGTAGGTACTTGTGCCAGCGCAGCTACCTACCTTGTGCTGACTGGACTGACTGACGACTGCCTATCAACCATCGATCGCCAGCAGCCACCAGTGGACGGACAATTATATCCAAGATGCGTGGGATAATTCTGTTCTAATTTGTTTCATGCGCGACTTGCCAGTAGAGCTCTAGATACCCGGGTATCGAACAAATCGAATTGATCGTTTTTGTTTGAAGCCCGTTTGTTGCTCAAATGCCCGTACAAACATTCGAGCATTCGAGCTTACAAACAAAAAAAATGTGTATCGAAAAAACAAAAATAAAAACAACTACATAAGAACAAGAAAAAAAAAATAAACAAAAGAAAAAAACAAACTTCAGAATGCCCGAATTGTTCAAATGCCCATACAAACATACGGGTAATAAACAAACAAACGACTGTTCGAGCATTTGAACAACATTTGTTCGGGCTACTCGAAAATGTTCAAAAAAAATCTGGAGCTCTACTTGCCAGGAACTTAAACAAACAAACCATCCACGTACCTACGTTCATATCCATCTGTACATACATATCCTATGTACATATGTACATATTTTATACATAAATGTCAGCAGTATTCCGCGGCGCGTTCCTTTTCTACTCGCAACTTTGTCCCATACCGTTGATTGCGTTGTTGGGGCCAGTTGAAGACGAATGGATCAGTGTGTGATCGATTGTGTGTTGTGTTTAGTTGTTGTTGGCTGATTCCATCGATTTCCAAGCAAATGCATTAAGGTGAAACCCCACTACGCTGCAGCTGCGATGCAGCTGCGATTCAATTTAATATTCTTTGCATGGATTTAAATGGAGCATATCGCACTACGCTGCAGCAGCGATGCACTGCGCGACACTTCGCGACGAAGTTGATCAACTAGGCAAAACTGTCGCGCAGTGCATCTGCAGTGCAGTTACGTTGTCGCATAGTGCGGTATAGCTAACTGCACTTCAAAATATAGTTGCAAATTAAATGGAATTTGACGAGGAAAAATTAATTTTCTTCATACCTCGAATTTGAAATATCATGCAACCACATTTTTGCACTTTGTCTAGCATTTTCCACTTCTTTCTTTTCTTCTTCCTCGCATAAAAACGCAATAATAACCGCATCAAGTTCGCTTGTGTCCATTTTTTTCCAATGTTTTTATACAACTAAACAAAAAAATTGCATCGCAGCTGCAGTTGTAGTGCAGTTGTAGTGCGGTATACCAAGAGAACTGCAATTGAAGTTGAATCGCAGTTGCATCGTCGCTGCAGCTAAGTGGGGTTTCACCTTTAAAGTATTTGAAATTCTGCAGCATTGCTTATTGAAACAACGTGATTGTGCCTGCAGAGTGCTTACTAACTGTGTAACCTAAATCAAACGCAAGTCGTCAATTTAACGCACGCACGCAAATTTTTCATATGCGTTGAACCGAAATAGACTTGCGTGCGTGTTCAGATAAAGAAATAGGAAAATACAGAAAATCAGAGAAATTCTTGTTATTTTGTGGAATATGACACGATATCAAAAGTAAGTGTCAATTTTTTTGCAAACAATCACCCACAATGCTTAATTTCAACTGTAACGCAAAACAAAAATTGGGCGTCGAATTTGCTTTTTACGCACGCCGTTCAATTTCGGTTACTCCCATACAAGTTGTATGGGCATGAGAAATTTTTGACAGTAAATTGACGGCGTGCGTTTGATTTAGGTTACACAGTAAGTGTGCAATATGCTTTCTTCAGATGCTGCTGCTTCTTCTCCCCCTATCAACATCTCTCTACTCTGCCCCGTTTTAATGTCATCTATGACGTTTTATCTTTTCGTTCGATCGTAGCTCCCCGGTTAGTGCGTTAACCTCCTACTTTCCTTGGTTATTTTATTTTTACTTGCCATGCAATTCATATCCACAACAAGCGAGGACACAAAACAATAGCGATTGATGTGCGAATATATGTGTAAAAATTATCTGAACACGTTGATAGGTGGATAAGTAGCTTAATTGCTAGAAACTCATTTCCAACTTAATTAAAATTATTGCAACGTTTAGGTCAGAGGCGGATTATCCCTAAGGCAAACTAGGCACTTGCCTAGGGGCGCGTAGTTACAAGGGGCGCGCGAGCTCAGAATTTTTAAACAAATAAAGAAAATAACATATCGACGATTAAGAATTAAAGCTGATCTATAATAGATCGATAATAGATAAATCGATTATATTGCACAAGCATCGATATATTGTGCAATATTGCGCGTTTGTTGCGTCGTCAGGCTTGCCAGTACTGGCGATTTGTCGCCAAATTGGCGATTTTTTACAAACTTTGGCGACCAATTTATGAAAATTGGCGATGGCGACTTTTTTGGCGATTATCAAAATATTAGATTATATTAATAAAAAAGCAATTACTTTTTCAAGCCTTTTACTCAAATTTTGAAAGTTTCTTCATACAAATTTTTGTCAAATTACAAAAAATTTGAGAAATAGCAATTGCTTTTTGTTTATTAATACGACCCATTATCTCCACTTTGCCAATAAATCTTACGATATGTAGAGATCTCTTGAGAAAATAAATATATACTACATACTCTGGCAACCATTTTCTGCACACTTGAGTGCAAACCAAAATTTTGGTCTGCACACTCGCCTATCCACGATACGACGGTCTGTACAACTTTGACACCCTACGGGACAGTGAGCTTCAGCTGACACCGCACGTGCTGTTCTTCGCTGACATATGTTTTGTGCATCGTCGACAGCACTTTCTTAAGGGCCTTGTGAGAAAAGTGATGCCTGGGATGGGAAACTCTACAATCACAAATACGTCTAGGTAATGATACGAAAAATAAACCTACTGTCAAAAATCCATCTGACACACGCTGGTCAGCTCGAGCAGATGCTTGTAAAGGGTTAAAAGAGTCATTTTCAGAAATTCATGATGCTTTGTTTGCTATCGAAAGCAATCCCGCGCAAAAACGTTCTACTGTATGTGAAGCTAAAGGTATAATGTTGAAATTAGAACTGCTAGAAACTGCCTTCATGACCGTGTTTTGGAGTTTTATTTTGGTTCACATGAACAAAACCAACAAAAAATTGCAATCCGTTGATATTGATATTTGTACTGCTGTTCAATTGTATGACAGTATCATTCACATAATTTCTTCAGAAAGGGGAAATTTTGATAAATATGAACAGCAAGCCTTGGAATTGTCGTTAGTAAAAGAAAATGAAAAGGACACAAAGAGGATACGGAAGAGAAAGCTCACAGCAGATGAATCTGCTGAAGATATAACTACTTCATTATCGGGTCGGGAAACATTCCGAGTGACAGTATATCTAGTAATTATAGACCGAATTGTCGTTGAACTTGAAAAGAGACGAAGAGCGTACAATAATTTTTGCAATAAATTTTCATTTTTATGAAATTTGACGAATTTAAACACCGAAGAAGTTCAAAATAGAGAAAGTTCGTTGCTAACAATGTATTCCAATGATTTAGAAAAATGCTTTGTTGACGAATGTATCCATCTACGTTCTTATTTAACAACGATAGCTCGAGACGGAGAACTGCCCCGAACAACGAACGCGGTATTACAGGTTCTGAGAAATAAAGAGCTTGACACAATTTACCCCAACATTGACATAGCCTTAAGAATGTGCGTATCGACGGCAGTCAGTAATTGCAGTGGGGAGCGGAGTTTTTCCTGCCTAAAAAGAGTGAAAAACTATCTTCGCTCAACCATGACAGATAAGAGATTAAATTCGTTAGCAATACTAAATATTGAATCTTTCTTATTGCTGTCATTAAACTGCGACGATGTTATGGACAATTTCGCGAAACAAAAATGTAGACGCAGAGATTTTAAATTTTTTAAATTTTGTTTGCTCTGTTACTACTTACTTATATTTTTTCTATAAATAATTCGAAACTTATTTTGTTAATTTATTAAATACTAGCTGTTGCCCGCGACTTCGTATGCGTATAATTTCTGTATTGTGGAACGATCTTCCGTCATCCCTTGTCAAGTTTGGTTTGGAGACAAACCGGTTTCGGCTAATATGCGCCATCTTCAGTGTCTTTTTTCGTTCCAAACCAAACTTGACAAGGGATGACGGAAGATCGTTCCACAATACATCGTATTCATACCCAGTCGGAAAAACAAGCAACCAGAAAATATTTCGTATAATTTCTCTTCTATTTTTCAACTCTGTTGGTAAATAATAAGTACCAACAAAAAAGACTGGATTTCAACTCTAAGATGATGCCTTCTTTCAACCAGCTCTTCGCGTCCGTGTTTGAACAGCTCGGCAGGTAGTCCGTCTTTTCCAGGAGCTTTATTGTTTTGGACCCGGGGTATAGCTGTCCTCACTTCATCATAGTCGGGTGGTGGAATGTTTTTTCCATCGTCAGGGATTGTGGTATCGGGTTCGACGACTCCCTCGCAATTTATCAATGAGGAGAATTTATCGCTCCATAACATAAGTACACTCTGTACGTCGGTTACCAGGTAGCCATCATTTTATTTTTTTTTATTTTATTTATTTTATGATTCCATAAGTTAACAAATACAATCAAATAGTAGTTAACTTAATCTATAATCTAGAAATTAATAAATTTCATTCAGATTAATTGACTATATACTTACATAAAATTAACTATATACTTACATAAAATTAGAATAATTAAGGCAACAGCTCATTAAGTAATACTTTAAAAGAAAACTTAGATGCAGAAAAATTAAATGCTAAAGAATTTGAGATCGCATTGAATTCTCGTAAGGCTCGCAGAATAGGAGCGTTATAAGCATACTGGGTTCTAGCACATTCCAAGTAAAAAAACTCATTACTCCGAATGCTTCTTTGCGGAATAAGAAAGCTTATGCGTTCAAGAAGAATTGGAGCATCGATCGTACCGTTGAGTATGTCGAAAATAAACGAAAGAGAGAGCATAGTCCTTCTGGTCTCTAGGGACTTAAGTTTAATTAGTAAGCACCTGGCATTATAAGAAGGGATTGGCTCAGTGAACTTCACGGATCTCAATCCAAAACGTAAAAAAGTTTTTTGAACGCGCTCGAGTCTTTTAATATGACAATCGTAATACGGACTCCAAATAAACGAAGCATATTCTAGTTTGGCGCGAACAAGAGATGAATATAGCAGTTTTAATGTGTATGGATCCGTAAAGTCAGAGCCAAACCTTCGGACAAGTGCCAAAGTGGAATACGACCTCGCTAAGGTTAAATCAATATGGCTATTAAAGAGAAATTTGATATCAAATATTACTCCTAGATCAGAATATTCAGTAAGGGTCCTTAGAGATGACTCCCCTATAGAGTATGAAGTAGGTAATAAGTTACGGGATTTAGAGAAGGATACGTGGACACATTTGTTTACATTCAGATGAAGACGATTTTTTTGACACCAAGCTACAACTGCATTAAGATCACATTGAAGGTTGAAAGAGTCAGAAAGGCAGGAGATAGTATTAAAAATCTTTAGATCATCAGCATACAAAAGAAATTTGGAATAGGAAAAACATGCTGAAATGTCGTTAATGAAAATAACAAAAAGCAGAGGTCCTAGGATACTACCTTGGGGGACACCTGAGGAGGCAACAAAAGAGTATGAGGAGATATTATCAACCACTACAGCACACAAGCGATCAGAAAGATAAGATTCCAACCATTTTAGGAATATTGAGTGGAAGCCGAAACTTAGCAGTTTGGAAAGTAACATCGAATGGCTTACTTTGTCGAAAGCTTTCGAGAAGTCCGTGTACACTGTATCAACTTGGAGATGATTATTAAACGCATTTATGCAAAATTCAGAAAAAACGGCCAGGTTAGTAACTGTTGACCTACCAGACATAAAACCATGCTGATTAAAAGAAATGAAACGTTTAACGGAGAAATAAACTTCTTCCTTAACTATATATTCAAAGAGTTTAGAGGTCGTAGATAGCTTAGAGATTGGACGATAGTTGCTCATGTTATTCTTATTGCGTGATTTAAAAATAGGTGTAATAGAGGTAAATTTCCAGGCCTCAATAAACTCCCCACTGTCCAAGGACTTATTAAAAATTAATAAAAGTGGATATGCAAAAGCCAAACAATTCTTGAAAATAAAAGATGATAGTCCATCAACATCAATTTGAGAAGAAAGCTTTATGCTCTGTATAGCTTCAACAACATATTCAAGTGTGAGGGAGAGCGAACCAAAGTTTAACGGAAAATCAGCTTTCGTTACTGAATAGTTTACAGATTCCGAGTCAGATTCCAAGTTTGCTCTAAAAAAATCGGCAAAAAGATCAACAGACTCTTTAGTCGAAGAGGCTTTAGTATTATTATAAAACATTTGAGATGGGATACTTGAACGTGACTTCTTGGACTTAACATACCGCCAGAAAGCCTTCGGATTAGATTTTATACCACGTTCGAACTTACGTACATACTTACGATGAAGATGTTTATTTAAAGTATTAAACTTTTTTGAGTAACGCAAAAAATTAGCTCTATTAGTGTTTGAATGCGAGTTACGAAATTTCTTGGATGATTTGTTTCTCAAGTTCTTTAGTCTTTTAAGTTTCTCTGTGTACCAAGGAATTTTATAATTATGCTTACGAACAATGGGTATATTCTTATGAAATATATCCAAGATTTTAGCTTTAAAAATATCAAAGGATTCCGCAACATGTGAATCAGCTAGCAAGAAATCCTAATCAACATTTAAAATTTCATTGTTAATAATGTTAAGATCACACCTTTTAAAACAAAAATTAGGCAAACTAACTTTCGAATTTACGCTTTGGAAAATATAAAATTCTAGGCTTAAAACAAGCGGAATGTGATGGACAGTACAACTCGAGAAAGGATCCAAGCATTCATAAATGGTAAAGAGCATATTGTCATTAATGAATACCAGATCTAAAATTTTGGAAAGCTTATTCTTTAGATGATTTACTTGAATTAAATCATAACTTAAAAAATTATCAACTAAATATGACTCAGAACAACTATTAATATTATGAGGAATTAAACCTTGAGTAGTATGATCATCTGACCATTCAATATTACCAAGGTTGAAATCACCAAAAATCCATATGTTGCATTCTGAGTTATTAGAATAAAGCTTAGTAATATTATCTACATGGAGCTTATATAGAGAGTCAGCACAGCCCGGTGGAATATAACTAGCGCAAATTAATATTTTTGTTTTACCATGCACCATTACACAAATTTGATCTAGGAGATAAACCGTTTCGGCAAGTTTAACAACAGCAGAGGAGTAACGACGATTAGCAGCTATAAGAACCCCACCACCTCTGGTGAGACCAGTTCTAAAGGTATCACGGTCCTTACGGAAAACGTTAAAGAGATTTAGACCGAAAAATTCACAGTCACTGAAGTCAGCATTCAGCCACGTCTCAACTAAAACAAAGATGTCGTAATCCAAATGAACACTCGCGTTAAATAGAGCTTTGCTTTTAGTTCTGATACCAGAAGCATTTTGAAGATAAATTTTTAAGTCGTTCTTAATGGACTCGGAGGTGGTAGTTATGTTACCTTCTGAACATCTCCTTCTTCTTGAAAAAACGAAATGGCCTAACTCTAACATACATCGGCCAAATATTCGGATTCATTACCCTTTCAAAGCAGCTTTCAGCAACACCCAATTTGAAGCTAACTTTCTTGATTTTCTTCAGTTCTTCATCAGTACAATCCTTTTTTATGAGCTTATAGCACGCCAGCATTTTACTGTCAATGTTAGCATGCTTGGAAACATATTCCACCACATCAGTATACGAAACAGTGGTAGAGAAAGATGAAATATGCAGCCACTTCAAATTCGACACAACGCTTAGTTCATTATTAGTATTAGAACCAAATAAATATTGTTGTTTAGACTTCGGCTTTCTTTGCTTTTTAGTGATAGTTATCCACTCTGATGAACCCTGCACCGCAGTTGTAGAATTAGCACCTATGGTCAATAATGGGTTAACAGCATTCAAAGAAACAGACGAAGAAGATGATGATTTCGTCGGTCCTGCACATGCAGTGGGCGAAGCTGCAGTCGACGTCGGCGCACTTGAGTCCAATGTCACTGATTTATTTGAAACAGCAATATATGGGTCAGCAGGGTTAAGCACATCAATAGTGTCATCGCGAAAGCACGAGGCGGCCGCGACGCCAGCATAATTACCAGACTGTGTAGTAATAGCGGCAGAGGCCGTTGTGCCTGTGTTGTTGTTAATTTTTTTTTTGCTTTTTCCATTATTAACAGGTGTAGGGTGGGGTTCAATACCACGGTCAACAACAATGCGACGTAGCTCAGTTATTTCAGCTCTTAGCATAGAAATATTCATTTCCTTTTCATCTAGTTTCGTACGTAGGGAGCGAATCTCATCAACCAGATTGTCAGTATTTTGCATAATATTTTTTTTTCATCATTGAGAGCAACTACAAGCGAGAGAATTTGCAAATTCTCGTTTCTTAAAGCAGAAATCAGATCAGCTAAAGCGGTCAGTGACTTATGTATGCGAATATTGTTAGTATCCATCAATTCCTTACTTCTTATCTCATTAGAAGGGGAGGGTACACGGGTCGGCGTACGAATGGAAGATCGGCGATCAGCCGTGCATTTTTACAATAGAACGGCGTATTTGACGATAAAAGAAAATCGAGATCTGTTAACAACAAACCAACACACTCCGTATGAAAATATATGTTGCATTTTTCACAGAGCACCTTATTATTGTTTTTGCGATCAACTTTAACGCCACAAATACACGGCATGACAATTTGGATTAAATAACTTTGATTTTATATTAGCATATGTAAAAGTATGATTTTATGATTTAGTGTAATGATTGAACTTAGAGTCTCTGTCTCTACACAAGTTAAAAACTCGTGATATATTTATAAAAGATTATAAGTAAGAGAGCGAAAACAAACACGTCCGCACAGAACGACGACTACTTGATTTGGATTCTACTGGCTTAATAATGCTTCCCCCAATCATTTTTTTCTCGATATCTGCAATGTACAGACATCGACCTGTTACAATTTTATTATAATAATAATATAATAATACAATGGCGCTATTATAACTCTGACGAGTTTTATGGCCGAGCTTCTCTCCCAATTCGAGGTGTGCTCCTTTTTGTTTTTCCTACTAATTGGGTGGACCTACAGTTTTATGCCGGCTCCGAACGGCGAATGCATTTTTTTTGTGAGAAGCTTTTTTCATGGCAGAAATACTCTCGGAGGGTATGCCGCCCACTGCCGAGAGGTGACCGCTGCTCTTAAAAAACCCAATAATTGGATTTTTTTTTTTTTTTTTTATTATATGTAGAGATTAACAAATTATCTAAGCTTTTACATCATCTATATCTACATCTACACTAATATTATAAAGAGGAAAGATTTTGATTGTTAGGGTGTAAAACAACTAGGTAGTTAAAATTTATAGTATTATGATGGCCATTTATGGTCAGTACTGGGGCGCCGAGAAAGTGGCTGCCTAGGGCGCTCTGGACCTTTAATCCGCCACTGGTTTAGGTATTTATAAAATTAAAAGTACCGATGAAATAGAAGAAATAAGAAGAAGAATTGAGTTTAATATAAATAGTTATTGTTTATTAGAATTAAATAGGTATATATTTATGTACCGAAATTTGCATTGATTTATTTTTATTCTTCTAGATGGTTATATGGTTTTGCTGTATTTTCCAGATCTCAATCTATATCAGGGATTATCACACTAATACTTTCAAACATTGTGCATGTGTTAAAAGCACAAAAGCTCTTGGCTACACCCAAAAGAAACTCAATCATTGCCGAAAACTAAAATTTTTAAATTACATATGGTTAGTATTTTTAATATTAACTTCACAAAAAACCACAAACAAAAAAAAAATAAAATAAAAAATATGAGACGAAATGCAAAATCATGATTTCTAATAAAAATATTACGTAAAAAAATCCAAATAAAAAAACCACCCCCAACACACAATCATTTACAAACATTCAGAGACTGCTCGAGCAACACAACCTGCTAGCTCAACAGCTCTATGCTGACCGAATAGAAATTTGCAAAATTTCTGTGCGTGAACGAAGTGCTTTGACTCGTTGGTGTGAGGCTGTCGGTGTGAAAGCTATAAAAAGCTTCCGCACGCGTGCTTAGGAAAATCAAACTCTGTAGCTGAATTTACTACCCAATTTTAACAACATGCGTTATCGTTTAGCGAACTCAACGATATTTTTGTCACCTTGGATATTCGTTAGCTATTTCCTTAACAACATTTGCGATCGAACAAACAGCTGTTGCCGTCAACGTCAGTGATTTGACGACTTGTAGTTTTGTGTTGTTTATTTGTGAGAAACCTTGTGAGAAAGGTTTAAAGCCAAATATTTTTCTTATATTTGATAAATAGATATCCGGAATTGGTTTTGAATACATATTCAAATAAAATAGACAATAAATTACTTGAATTAAGCAACTTTTTTTAAATTAATTACCTCTTAATAAATGCCTCAGTATTTGATTAAAACATACCCGGAATTGATTTTGAATCAATATTCACATAAAATGGCAGTGGCGTAGTAACGGGGGGGGAGGGGGTTTTGGGGACATTGTGGTAAAATTCCTGCGGTTCTTGCTGTTATTAACATGCTAATAACAGAAAAGTAACGCCAATTATTTAAATTTCAAGTTTTCTTTCAATTACTTATCATCTTAATCAAATAATATTAGTATAAACTACAATGGGAATAAATATGCAATGTATAAGAGTATCTGAACTTGAGATTTTACTTAATGTCTGTCAAAATGGAATATTAAAAAACTAAATTATATAAGAAAATTATTATTTATAACCGTAGCACATAGGTAGAAATATTTTATTGTGTACATCTATTCCAAATTGCTTGTTTAATGCAAAATCTTAATAATTTGTGTTAAAACTTTTAACTTAAAAGTCGATTTTATTGAAAAATATATACAGTGACTCAAAAAAAAAAATCATACGCCAGAGTTTTTAAATTTATTTTAAACAGTTCTGTCGAAAATTTGACTCTCTTATTTTCGTTTAAAAATATAAACAATTTTTCAATAAAAATCGCCTTAAGCAGGATTTCTAAGCTTATGGAAAAATCCGAAAAATCGTAGAAATTTCTAAAAGTGGATTAAAAATTTCAAAGCGCGGCCAGAATTTACAGAAGATTTTGAAGAGATTTCTAAGTGTACTGTTATGTAGCCAACCAATTTTAGTGTAAAAAGTGCTATTCTCAATGCTGTAAAAATTTCCGTCGATTTTAGTAATTTTTTTCTGTAGGGTATTTGCGTTATATGTACGTGAGACCGTTCCAATTAAAATTTCCGAAAAGCCAATGAAATTTTTCAAAAAGTTGAATGTTGCATATTATTATATTACAATTGAATGAGCTGCAAAATTGCATACTCAAAAATCTTCTAAAAAATGTAGCTTTATAATTATTAGCCCCTTTTTATGATAAGTACTTCCTTAACTTTGAAAAAAAAAGTTAACAATAATCGCTGCTAAATATCTGGGTTACTTTCGAGCGTCACCTACATTAACCAAGATATGCGTTAGAAATATAAACATTAAAATTAAATATAAAGCACAAAAAGAAAATTATTGTAGGTACATATGAAAAATCCTGTATCTAGTAGTGAAGTGCGGCTTTGTGCGACGTAATTTTTTGTCGGCTAACTACTAATTGTACTAGATATCATGTCCGAGGGTTAATTTGACTGAGGCTGACAGAGCAACATAACAAAACCAATTTTTAACATGAAAAAGAGTGATAATTTTTTTTTAAATATCCCAACTTTAAAAGCTTAAAACTATAAACTTAGAATTATTGGAAACCAAGGATATTATTGAAAAGTGTTAATAATTACTTGAACCTTTAGGATTCATCACGATTACTTAAATGAAATACTTTAAATAATAAATATTCAAGTTGAAACTAGCACTTAAAAATATGTAAGAAAAAAACAAAAAAATTAACTTCAGATATGCTAAGTTACGACCATCTGGGGCAAGTGCAGAGTATGGGGTCGGAAAAAAAGCGATGAATTATTGTTCCCCATTCTATTTCCAATATGTGGGTATGTTTTTTCTCTGTAATTGTAACAATTTTACAAAATTCAATTTTGGGCGCATAAAACTTGAAAATCTACCTATGCGCGTAGATTTCCAGAAGAGAATATGAGACTTACTTTTGAAGTATAGTTAAAGGCCCTTGGCAACTGACAATCTGGCATGTCAAGTAGTGTGTATGTGTGAGTTTTTTTGTGTGTGTTAGTGCAATCGGCAGTCGTCGTGCTACACGTTCTTGTTCGGGCTCGCGTTGATGAGAATCAAATCTTTTAGATATTTGCGTCAATCACCCGACACTCACACATATGTATACACTTCTTAACATTCCAGATTTTAAGTGGCCAAGGGCCTTAAGAGTTTGATATATGTATTATAAGCGATATTTGTGTATTAAAATGTTAAATTATAGTCTGAAAAAATTAAATTTCGCTAGCTTAGAGTGCAAACTGTGTAAGTCCACTTTTATGAAAAAGTGTATTTTTATGTAGAACGCTAGAAAAATCAAATACGCACCGCGCTAAACAAGTCTGTGACACTTGTCATATTTCTACTCGTTGTTATTCAGTGATACGCAAATTGTGTAAGTCCAAAAAGCGAAAAAAATTGTGTAAGTCCAAAATATTTATATGAACAGAAATTTTTTTTCATTTCGAATTTTTTTTTCTTTTTTGTTTTTTGTCTCTCCTACAAAATTTTAAAAAAGGACTTACATAATTTGCATTCGAAGCTAGCGATTTTTATCATTTGTAAAAAAAATTTTAGTTTTTTTTGGTAATTTTAATTTTGGTAAATTTTTCATATTGGCTGTGACCCCCCCGAAAAATTCTCTAGCTACGCCACTGTAAAATGGATAGTAAATTACTCGAATGAAACCACTTTTCTTAAATTAATTAACTCACATATGTATTATTGTACAAATGTTTTCACAAGCATTTGCAGTGGTACACCACCATGAGGACATCTTAATAAATGCCTCAGTATTTGATTAAAACATACCTGGAATTTATTTTGAATCAATATTCATATAAAATATATAGTAAATTACTCGAATTAAACCACTTTTTTTAATTAATTAACTCACGTATGTATTATTGTACAAATGTTTTCGCAAGCATTTGCATTGGTACACACGCGTGGGGACATCTTAAAAATGCCTCAATATTTGACTAATACATATATATATTAATACTAGTTATATTTACTTACATATTTATTTATATTTATGAAGAAAATTTATATTAAAAAAGTTTACTTTTGCACTTTTGCACATTCCGTTTTGTGCTTTTCGTAAATATCAACGTTTCAAACAGCTGAGGTGAGCAGAGTTTCAGCTTTTTGTCATTTTGAATAAATACTAAAAGTCAGCTGTTTTATGTCGTGAAAAATAAGTTAGCGAATCCTACTGTTGTCACTGCAAACGTCATTGTTGTTGAGCTAACAACTCGATTTGCGTTGTCGTCTAATGTTACTGAATCCATCTACTGATCTATATATATGGCAAGATTTCGAGCCAACCTCTATAAGTAGGCCTTTCATGGGGAAAGCTCATGGTGAAATAAAAAAATAGGTGATATCACGGCCAATGACAGCAGTTTAACGTCTCACCCTTATTCCGGTCATGCATTTGAAGGGAGTAGAAAAGGGGGACAAATTTAGGAGTAGTTTAGTACTTTTTTACTACTTTTGTGTATTTTTATATGACTAAACTTGTGAAAGGGGAATATTTTTAAAATGATTATAACGTAAGCATTTAATTTGGTTTAGATAACAAATTGTTTGTTCCATACTTACCTATGCATGTGGATATGCTTATTATACATCAGAAAAGAAAAAAATTCCAAAAAGAAACTTGATAGATATTGATAACAAATTTAGAGGAATTAAGGGCCTTATTTTGCAAAACGCAACGCGACGCAACGAGTCACCCAGAGTCACTTATTGTCGTGTTCGTATTTTGTATCTCTTTAGGTGACTGAAAGTGACTGTAAGTGACTCGAAGTGAATGTGTTACGTTTTTTGGTGAGTATGTTACGTTTTTGGTATTTTATAAAACGCAAAGTGACGAAAACGGTCACTTTAACTGTCAAAAGAGTCACTTCCTTTTGTTCGAGTAAGCATTCGATATAGTTTAATTTGCAACGGCAAAATTAGCCAAGCAAAAAAAAAACGGGGTATCAATCGACGCGTTTCAATCTCGCGAACCCGAATATGATGCTGAACTAATTTTTTCTTTGATTTAAATAAAACATATATTAATAAAAAACCCTTTTAACTTTTGTCTTGCTTCCTGCACACACACGAACACACAAATTCATCTTATTTTTTAACATTGCATAATACGTACATATATTTATATTTACTGCATTACACACACATTTTTTTAATACATATGTTGCATATAAATAATATATTTTATTCAAAAAAAAAAACAAACTAAAAAGACAAAGTTTATTTTTTTGTTTATTACAATTTACAAAATCTTATATATACATATATGTATTAATGGAGATGTAATATTAACATAGTAAGCTAATTAAAAAAAGTTGTAATTAATGTAATGCACAAAACGATAATTTTCACTGAAAATAACGGTATTTATTCCAACCCATTTTTCGCGCCCCATTCTACTTTGCATTACGTGGAATGGGTAATGGAAGCTCATTCCACTCTACATTACTGGCAATGTGCGAAAGAAGGGCGGGGTGTAATAAGGCCTTTTGAAATAAGGCAACCAAAGTGAGATAAAGCCTTTATTTTGTCATTTTCAAAAAAAGGTCTTATTTCACATTTAAAACGCAACTAGGTCTTTTTTGAAATGTGGAATAACCCCTTTATTTATTTAAGCGAGAACTTATGAGAATTCCAATGAGCAAATAACTGTTTTATAAATAACAGAAGGACATCACCGTGGCGGTACCCACGGCAGTGGCACACGACCGGACTTGGATGGCATAGCCCAGGGTTATTTTTTATAAGCGCGGACGAAGACCGCCAACGCAGAAGTGTTCTGCGCAAAAGCACTGTGGACCGGGCCATAGATATTACTCCGGAAAGAGAATTTTTGATAAGCGCGGCCGGAGTAATATCTATGGCCGGTCCACAGTGCTTTTGCGCAGAACACTTTTCTGCGTTGGCGGCCTTCGGCCGCGCTTATGAAAAATAACCCTGGGCTACACATACGTACCTATGCGGCGGAAAAAGCGACAGCGTGACAAGAAGAGCCAAGTTCGCAGATAAGTGAAGGTTGCAGCAGCACTGCGCATACTCCATCACACACACTCAACAGCGGTGGAACCGATTTGGAGTCCTAATGCGGTGCATCGGAAAAGCTAAGGGCACCGATAGCCATGCGAATTCCGATGAGCTGTATGCCGATTGTTTATTGCTTTGCATGCGTTATGCGGCGATAAAGCAGGAGGCTGATGTTGATGCGGATAAAATATTGGTTGTACTTCAATGTTGCCTTCAATGTGCTCAACTGGAATTAACTGCCGATGACACACGCGGGCAACAACGCTGAAACTAATTAAATAATATTATTACCTTGAGTTTTTATTAGAAAAATTACAATATCTTCTTACCAAAATAATTTTCCATAATTGTTTTCACAATTTTTGTTGAAAATAAATATGGAAATGTCAGAACAAAACCATAATAGAAAAACAATGATGCCTACTCATTTAAATACTAAAATGGGAATGAATATATAATTTTTGTATGGACTTTCGGTACGATTTGTAAAGAAAAAAGCCAAGAAGGGAACATTTTTTATAAGAGTGCGAGTGTTGTCAAAATGCATCGCCATTTTGTATTATTGCAAACACCTTTTCTGTTATTTCACCATGGGGAAAGCTTAACTCAAATTTCCCATCTCAACTAGGCATGGGTAACACTGCGCTGCGCCGCGCAATTGCGCTGGCGCCAACCCTGGTGTTATTGCGCTAAAGCTTAGTATCGACCTCTCAAGAAACGCAAAAGTTTCATATAAAATGACGTACAAGAAATGCTCAAGAAATTTTTCTTGTGAAACTTTCTTGAGCGAGTATCGACCTCTCAAGAAATTTAGTACACTTTTTTAATACTATTTTTCAACGTTATGCGAACACAGCAACACAGGTTTTGCCAAGAAATATATCATCGAGCATTTATTTCTTAAAGAAATTTTGACGTTTGTTGCGTGTTGAAAAAAATCGTGGAAATCCTTAGTGAAAATGGAAAAAAAAGAAACGAAAAATAGAATGCACAATTTTTCAAATGATGCAAGGGCATAGTTGGCATCGATTTCTCATATTTTATTCCAATCCGGCCATCAATATAGCACAGTTTACCAGTAATATAAGGTGTTATTGTTGTTGTTGTAGCCACCAAGATACTCCCCGAAGTTTTTGGGGAGTGTAGGGGATGTGACAGTCCTTTGCCGGATAAATCCGGTACGCTCGGGTACTAGTCCCTTCTGACACTAGCCCGACTGTCGTGCGAACGATTTTCTGTTGGCCATAATCAATCTTCTAGGCCGGTGGATTTTAGTCGCCTCTTACGACAGGCATTCCTTACCACGGGTATATTCTAGACCCCCTAACCCGCTGGGGTCAGTAATATAAGGTCATCCTCGTCGCTTTCGATGATTTCCTGAAATAACAACACAATAAAACTATTGAAAACATATATTTAAAGCTTTTATTTAATATTTTTTAAGAACTTACTAATTGCTTATGTTTACAAAAAGGTTTTTTTTTGTTTACGTTTTTGATGCTCTTCTTGATTTCACTTGGTATTCACGGTGGATTAAGTTAGGTTAGGTTGAGGTGGCTGTCTCCGCAATTCATGAAAGCGGGGACACACTTAGGCCGAGGTGGCCCATTGTGATACCACACGGGAGCCCTAGCTTCCTTATCCCTATTTACAAACCTTTCCGGAAAAATTAGATTCAAAAGTATGATAAGATTAGATGCCCGTGAAGCTAAACCAGCGCGTTTGTTTCATGAAGCGCAGAAAATCTAGTGTCCTTGCATTTTCCATCTCCGCCAGGCACTCGAAAAAGTGTTTATGGAGGAAGCGGTACCTGGATAGCGACAGTGCGGGGCAGTGGCATAGATAGTGCTCAACACTCTCTATTTCCTCCACGTCCCTACAGCTGCGGCAGAAGTCGTTTTTATATAGGCCCATGCGAGAGGCGTGAGTGCCCATAAGACAATGGCCTGTTAGAAGTCCCACCAGCGGACCTATAGAGAGCCGATTCAGATGCAGCACCGATACAGACCTAGCCTCATCCAGTCTAGGCCAGATTTGCCTAGAAATCACACAAGTTGACTCCTTGGCCCATCTAGCGTTAGCCTGTTCAATGGAGCGAGATCTCAACCAATGCTTGCATGAGTTAAGCGGGGGGCCAACCCATGTCGCAGATGTGATATCCTGCAAGCTTGTGCCTTCCCTTGCTAACTCATCTGCAATGCAGTTGCCCCGAACGTTGCTATGGCCTGGAACCCAAATGACGTTCAGGTCGCACCTTTCGGCTAGTTTGTTCAAAGACTCCCTACATTTCATTGCAACTATAGATGTAGTATTGTTACTCTGTAAGGATTTTATGGCAGCTTGGCTGTCAGAGAAGATTTTGATAGAATTTATGTCTGGCAGATCTGTCAGGCGACGAGCTGCTTCCCATATGGCTATGAGCTCAGCCTGATAGACGCTGCAGTGATCAGGTAGGCGCAAACTTACTTTCAGATGAAGCTTTTCGCAGAAAAACCCACTTCCAACTCTATTGTTCAATTTAGAGCCGTCCGTGTAAAGGTGCAGTGTATTAGGGTCGGGATCCCCTAAGTTCTTCCACTCGCTCCTCTCCGGGATTCTTGTGGAGAATTTGTTATCCCAACAGAAGGCTGGTATTGCATAGTCCAGCTTTAGAAAATTGGCAGGGACGTTACTAAGAATTTGAGCGTGCCCGAATCTGGTGTCCCTCCAGGGTTCGGTTGCATTGAGCCTTGCCGCGTTGCAGCTGGCAATGAGTTTCCCCTGTATATCCGTGGGGAGAAGAAATAGGATGGTTTCGAGAGCTTTAGTTGGGGTGGAGGGAAGGGCTCCGCTAATAAGCATGGAAGCCATTCGCTGCACTCTAGTTAATTTGCTCTTATTGGTTTCGAGTTCCAGTGCTGGCCACCATATGGTGACTGCATAGAAGAGAATAGGTCGCACTACCGCTGTGTACAGCCAATGGACGATTTGGGGGTTAAGTCCCCATCTCTTGCCTATCGCTGATTTACATGCGTAAAGTGCTAACATGGCTTTTTGGGATCGTACTTCTACGTTCCGTTTCCAGTATAGTTTTCTGTCTAGAATAACACCAAGGTATTTAACCTCGGTAGAGAGTTTAATCTCCTTCCCATTTATGGACGGAGGTTTGAATTCAGGTATCTTATGTTTGCGGGTAAACAGAACCATTTCCGTTTTCTCAGAGCTGACACTGAGCCCGCATTTCAGAGACCAGGTTTTTACAATGTTGAGTGCATTTTGCAAAAGGTCGCTCAGCACCGGTATATGCTTGCCAGTCGCTGTCAGGGCGATGTCATCGGCGTACGCAATGACCTGGCAGCCCGTGTGCTGAAGTTTAGAGAGCAGGGTGTTCACCGTTAGGTTCCAAAGCAGAGGAGACAAAACTCCACCCTGGGGTGTTCCCCTGTTGGCATACCTAGTTATCGATGAATTACCCATTTCAGAAATAATGGCTCTTCTACTAAGAAGAAGTTCGACAAACCTCACGAGAGCCTCCTCTACCTCCAAGTCCCGTAGGGCGGTGGTAACGGCTCCCGGTAGAACATTGTTGAAAGCTCCTTCTATGTCGAGAAAGATGCCCAGTGTGAATTCCTTAAAGGCTAGCCCCTTTTCTATCTTGGAAGTGATAGCGTGTAGAGCAGTCTCTACGGACTTGCCTTTGGAATAAGCGTGTTGAAAAGGAGATAGAGTATTCGCACAGAGCCTGATATAGACATCCAGCAATCTCTCAAGAACTTTGGGTAGAAAAGAGGTCAGGCTTATCGGCCTGAAATCCTTTGAGCTGCTGTAGGAGGCTCTGCCTCCTTTAGGAATAAAGATCACCTTCGCCTTAGTCCATTCTAGAGGAATGTATAACAGGTTGAGGCAGGCTTTATAGATAGGAACAAGTAGAGGGATTAGAGTATCACTTGCTGCCTGTAATTCAGCAGGAAAGATCCCATCTATTCCCGGAGATTTGAAGGGTTTGAAGGATTTAATTGCCCATTTTACCCTTCTGTTAGTAATTATGTGCTCCAGGTCATTAGATGTCCTGGGGTTAGAGTAGGTTCTATAAGGTTCCGAGGTGCACCCTGGGAAGTGTGTGGTGACCAGGGTGTTCAGAATATCAGTACTAGATGTGGCCCAGTCCCCATTTTGCATTCGGATACAGCTTGGGGGAACTGGGTTAGTAGAGAGGACCTTTCGTAGACGATTGGCCTCAGAGATTTCTTCTATGTCGCTAGCGAAGTTTTTCCATGAGTCTCTTTTAGCTCTTTGGATCGACTTCTTGAAAATTTTTAAGGCATCCTTGTAGGCTTGCCAGTTGCCAGTTGTTTTCGCCTGGTTGAAGAGTTTTCTGCTGTTAAGCCGAAGCTTGGAGATCTCCGGGTTCCACCAATAAGGTTTCTTTTTACCCCGAACTATGACCTCCGGGCAGGCACTCTTGAAAGCAGCGTTACAGGATTTAGTAACAAAGTAAACTGCTTCATCGATTTTTGACGATGTGTCCAGCACACCGAGAGAAACAGACCCGTTATTGGAGATAGGCGCTTCATCAGTTGTTAACGGTAGGCTTAACATACCGAGAGAAGCGTGCTCAAGGAGCGTAGCAGACAGTTTCTGATTAAACAGAGCCCAATCCGTACGCCTCCTGTTCCTGTATCCCGCTCTAAGCGGAGGTCTCAAGAGTAGATTAAAAGTTATATACATATGATCAGAGAAGGAGTTTTCTCCGGACACCTGCCATTCCTTGACATAGTCAGAGAGCGGGCCTGTGACCAGAGTGATATCAAGTACCTCACTCCTGTTTGCGGTGACAAAAGTAGGTTTGCCTCCAGAGTTACATATAGATAAATTATTAGATATAATAAAATCAAAAAGAGACTCACCCCTCGAGTTTACATCCGATGAGCCCCATGTTGTGTGGTGGGCATTGGCATCGGCCCCTATCAGCAGTTGGAGCCCTAAACGTTCGGCTTCCTTAACCGCACCAAGTAGCCGATCTTGCCCAGAAATGGGGCGGTCATACGCCAAATAAGCAGAGGCGACCCATATCGGTTTACCTTTCAGCTCGAGGCTGATGCAGACCATATCTTCGTCGCTGAAAAGAGATACCATAAAGTAGGAAAGAGTTTTGTGTATTAGAATACATGATCTGGTCCTACCTGTCGCAGGTGCTGCCACCACATGGTAGTCCCCAGATTTGAGGCCACAGACCCTGGATCCAACGACCCAAGGCTCCTGGACCAGAACGACCGCCTCAGCAGTCTTGCTGAGACGTAAGAGTAGTGCAGCCAAAGCTGCTTTGGAGTGATGCAGGTTAATTTGCAGTACCTGCATCATTTTGGTCGTCGGAATGCATCTCGACGTCCGCCGCTACTGTACCCGCTCCTTCGGAGACCTCAATGACTGTGGAGTCAAAGTCGGCCTCCTCCGGATCCGAATCCAGCAGCGTGCATTCGTCGAGCATGTTGTAGAACGGGCCTACCAACTCAGACACCGAGAACGTATCGCTCTCGGAGTCCAGAGTGCTGTCTGCCCGTTCATTAGCGGCCCCATGTCCACTCGAGGTGTTGCATGGAGCCCGGACGTCCATAGTTAAGGGGGTAGTGGGTTCGCTCATGGCGTTGCCCCCTACCTCCACAGAAATGGAATTGGGTGCTTTCGTAGAACACCCCCCATCCCCAGAGCCCTGCGGATCGGGTGCGCTCAGGGCGCTGCCCTCAGCCCCAAGGCTCGGAAGACCAGGGTTGTCCTCGTCGGCTACCAATTCATCCTCCTTCTGGGGATCATCCCTTCTGATTTTCGGCGTGATGGTAAAAAGGCCGTAGCGGATTGTACCACCTCGCTTCTCAATCCACGGGAGAGACGCCTCGCTTATGACAAGCCCAACCTGGCGTTGCATCTCCCTCACGTCACCAACACGTACTACCCTCCAATCGCTTGTGGGCACTTCCGCGTTGGAGCGAGAGATGATCCTCAGAATTTTATCCGGATCAGATGGCTCAGCCGGGACCCAGACCCAGGCTCTCGGTCTGTTCGGAATTTCTTCCTTACTGACCGCAACCAAGTCAGACCCGGGCCACAGCTCACGGTGGATTACTAAACGTCAAAATTTCTTGCCTACTACTATTTTTTACTCAAGAAATAAAGCTAAAAATTTCTTGAGCTGTTTCTTGAGAGGCCGATACAAGCCTTAACTCCGATTTGGAAAATGCGCCAACTCAATATAGCGCCAACTCAGTATAGCGCCAACTCAGTATTGCGCCAACTCAATGTAGCGCCAACTCAATGATGCGCTATTGCAATATAACACTGACTCAATTTCGTGCGCTAACACCAGCACCAATATAGCGCTAGTGTAAAATGGCACCACCACAAAGCCAATAACAGCACAGCGTATATGACACCCAGTGGCGTAGCTAGAGAATTTTTCGGGGGGGGGGGGGGGGGGGGGGGTTGGAGGAAGGGGGGCGTCACAGCCAATGTAAAAAATTTACCAAAATTAAAATTACCAAAAAAAAACTACAATTTTTTTTACAAATGATAAAAATCGCTAGCTTAGAATGCAAATTGTGTAAGTCCTTTTTTAAAACTTTGTAGGAGGGACAAAAAACAAAAAAGAAAAAAAAAATTCGAAATGAAAAAAAATTTCTGTTCATATAAATATTTTGGACTTACACAATTTTTTTCGCTTTTTGGATTTACACAATTTGCGTATCACTGAATAACAATGAGTAGAAATATGACAAGTATCTCAGACTTGTTTAGCGCGGTGCGTATTTGATTTTTCTAGCGTTCTACATAAAAATACACTTTTTCATAATGCGAAATGTAATTTTTTCAGACTATAATTTAACATTTTAGTACACAAATATCGCTTATAATACATATATCAAACTCTTAAGGCCCTTGACCACTTAAAATCTGGAATGTTAAGAAGTGTATACATATGTGTGAGTGCCGGGTGATTGACGAAAATATCTAAAAGATTTGATTCTCATCAACGCGAGCCCGAACAAGAACGTGTAGCACGACGACTGCCGATTGCACTAACACGCACAAAAAAACTCACACATACACACTGCTTGACATGCCAGATTGTCAGTTGCCAAGGGCCTTTAACTATACTTCAAAAGTAAGTCTCATATTCTCTTCTGGAAATCTACGCGCATAGGTAGATTTTCAAGTTTTATGCGCCCAAAATTGAATTTTGTAAAGTTGTTACAATTACAGAAAAAAAAAACATATCCACATATTGGAAATAGAATGGGGAGCAATAATTCATCGCTTCTTTCCCGACCCCATACTCTGCACTTGCCCCAGATGGTCTTAACTTAGCATATCTGAAGTTAATTTTTTTGTTTTTTTCTTACATATTTTTAAGTGCTAGTTTCAACTTGAATATTTATTATTTAAAGTATTTCATTTAAGTAATCGTGATGAATCCTAAAGGTTCAAGTAATTATTAACACTTTTCAATAATATCCTTGGTTTCCAATAATTCTAAGTTTATAGTTTTAAGCTTTTAAAGTTGGGATATTTAAAAAAAAAATTATCACTCTTTTTCATGTTAAAAATTGGTTTTGTTATGTTGCTCTGTCAGACTCAGTCAAATTAACCCTCGGACATGACATCTAGTGCAATTAGTAGTTTGCCGACAAAAAATTACGTCGCACAAAGCCGCACTTCACTACTAGATACAGGGTTTTTCATATGTACCTACAATAATTTTCTTTTTGTGCTTTATATTTAATTTTAATGTTTATATTTCTATTCGCCATCACACAAGCGAGGTCGGATCGAACAAAAATGTTTGAATCCATAATGAGTAGTAGCCATACTCGCTAACTGGTCGATAAAAATTTCCCTCTGCTCGCTATCATTCTCATATAAATTTGACAGAAGGAAATCTATAACCAGCAGAGAAATTGTGAATCGAAAGCGGCTAATTTCATATAGTTTCCTTCTACGGCTAACTACAAAATCACTTTTATTTCCGCCATTTTTATCTTTTTGAGTATTTTATAAGACTATACTCAAAGGCACGACCCAGATATTGAAATATATGCCAAAATCCCAAAAATCGAAAATTTCGAGTTAAATCTCTATTGCATAAAACGGGCGATATAAAGAAAAATAATAATAATAAAAAAAAAACAAACTTCAAAATACCCGAATTGTTCAAACAAACAACTCTTCGAGCATTTAAACAACAACTGTTCGGGCTACTCGAAAATGTTAAAAAAAAAATCGAGAGCTCTACTTTTAACACAAATTATTAAAATTTTGCATTAAACAAGCAATTTGGAATAGATGTACACAATAAAATATTTTTGGCCGCATAAAACTTGAAAATCTACCTATGTGCTACGGTTATAAATAATAATTTTCTTATATAATTTAGTTTTTTTAATATTCCATTTTGACAGACATTAAGTAAAATCTCAAGTTCAGATACTCTTATACATTGCATATTTATTCCCATTGTAGTTTATACTAATATTATTTGATTAAGATGATAAGCAATTCAAGGAAAACTTGAAATTTAAATAATTGGCGTTACTTTTCTGTTATTAGCATGTTAATAATAGAAATACCGTATAATAATTGTAGCGTTTGTTGAGCCGTAGGGAAGTGCAGGAACCGTAGGAATTTTACCACAAAAGAGCGAATATAATTACAAAGAATGTAAATTGTGGTAAAATTCCTGCGGTGCTTGCACTTTCCTACGGCGCAACAAACGCCAGAATTATAAGTAATACTTCGTGAAAAAGCGCTAAATTTCGAATTACCAATTTCGAAAAATTACTATTCTCATTGATTTTTTCCTGAAAAAGAAATGTATGCTAATAAAGTCAAAGATGGTTTTATGGTCAAAACGAATCTTTCGGGGGGGGGGGGGCGGGTTTTGTCCCCAAAACCCCTTCCCCCCGTTACTACGCCACTGATGACACAGTCACAATTATGTATGCTAACGCCAATACCGAACCATCGCTAATACGAAAGGGTATTGATATTTTACTTTCAAAAATAAAGAAGACAAAATTGACATTATCTGTGAAGAGGAGAGAAAAATATAATACAAAATAAATTAAATAAAATATTTATTAGCATATAGTATATTTTTGTTAAGCATGGTAAATGGTAAGGGGAAATTTCGATATAATGCGCCCGGACCCGGAATCTTTCTTTTTAATAGGGTGGAGCCGACACTCGTATTTCATAATGAAGATGCCGAAAAACGAGATGCCAGCATATTTTCACAAATATACGCAAATTATTTTTAAAATTAAATTTAATGGTGGCACAATTATTCTGCCAGCGTGTATGTAAGCAGAATTGCGCCAAAAGAAATAAAACGGGTATAGTAGACAGTAAGAAGCGAACAAGTGTTATTTATCGATTATTCCATGGCAATTGCGCTAAAGGTGTTATTGCGCCATTACCCATGGCTAATCTCAACCTGGACAATCGTTCCAATGGTGGGATATGCACATGTATTGGTGGTGGACAAACTGGTTCTTCCAGGGTTGCCACGAACACTTCTTATTGTGAAAATACGTAACACATGGTTATTCGGTGAATTATTATAAAATGTTCTTATGCGCTCTATGCAATTTTAAATTTTACATAGTTCACAGAAAATTAATTAATTATTTACCACATGTTTATGCTATTGTTTCATTAACCAGATTTTACTGTCTCTTACCAATTTTATAATTTGAGCGTAAGACAACAATAACACTGTTCGGCACGCTGATAATTCGTACAATTTGTAAAAATTTTCCTGGAATTTTGTCGAATGGTGTACGGCACTGCTAGGAGAAAGGGCATTTTTACATTTGATTTGCAGAGAAAGTTGCAAATTTTTTACGGAGTCTTTTTGACTCAGTAAAAATTTGCAAGCGTACCGAACAGTAATATTGCCAACGCACATAAAATTTTACAGTAACAAATTTTCTAGGGCACGAATACAATCGACTTTTTTGAGATAGTTTCATGGGAAAAATGCTTGAGGCATTTTATTCCGAAAGTTTTGGTAATTTTTTTTTTGTGTCATGGCAACCGCATTCCATCTCGCTTGTGTCATTTCTAGCGTCATACCATGATATAGACACCCAAATAACAGTAAAATCACGCCACTGAACAAGCGGCAGTCACGCCACTTTTACGCTGAAGACATATCGAGGCGAGGCGACGTGACGCTGCGACAGCGACAGTCTCTGGACGTAAGAACGTCGGTGCAAGTTCAGCGATTAAAGCATAGTAAAATGTAAACGACTGTCACTACATATGCCCACATTACAATTTTTAAGTTACAATTAAAGGTTTTCTTTTGCTTAGATCATAAATTTTCAATTTAAAATAATAAGTTAAATAGCTATATTTATTAATGTAATCCATTAGACTTTATTACGTTTGATTGCGTATAAATACTTCTGTTTTTTTGTAAAGTTCGTCAGATTTATTGATTGATTTTCATATTTCAAAATGTAGTGGCAACTCGTCGTCGTCACCAAAATTGGGAATCAGCCTAAGTTGGTGACAACGTAATTTTGTCGTTGGACGACGCCGCGAGGCATAGTCTTTATTATAATTGCTTCCATGAGAGCGCATGGGTCTTAATCCTGAGAGAATGTCGTTGACGTAGTGTCTTGTCGTTGCGTTTTGATTCTGTTCTCACCATTATCACTACACTACACCACTCATGCCATACATGAACGAAAAAGAAACGGGACTTTTCCAAATGAATACAGAAAAATTGGAAGTATAAGCACGCTGGGTAGTTGGCGAAAATTTTAGTACAGGAGTTGTCAGTTGGAGATAGTAGTCTGAGAAGTGCGGTCATGAAAGTCAGTTGCGGTTAATTTATGGTTGCGGTTGTGTTATGCAGAGGATTGACCGCGCTGCGCTAATTTGACATAAATTTAAAAGAAAATAGCCACGGGCAATTTTAATAAAGTCGGACATTAAAAAAAAAGAGGAGAAAATTGTTAAGAGCGTTACAAACTCAAGTAAATAACACAGAGTGCGTGATTTCATTAAATTTTGTCTTATAAAAGAACATTTAGCTTAGCACGAATTTGCTTTTGGTACTGTAATCGTTAGATTTGAGTGCGTTCGAGCAAATTATATAGATACTGTATGTGTAAATGTGCGCATAGTTATACTCATTTATATTAACGAACGAGGTGGTGTACTTGCGCACGAAAAAGCGAAAGGTTGAGAAAGACAACAAAAAGTGCACAATATAGCACAATATTGAGCTGACGCATTTTCCAAGTCGGAGTTAGCGCAACACCGCCAGGGTTGGCGCAAGCACAATATCTCGGCGCAGCGCAGTGTTACCCATGCCTAATGTCCAGAAATGCTGCAACAAAATTGATTAACGACAAGATAGGTATATCTCCCAATACAAAACCAACAACAACAACGGCATAATCGACACCACAACATCAACAGCAGATTAGGTTTGCCAAAACACCAACCTACAGCCAACGACAGCAATCAGCAAAAAAAAATTTGGCAACAACAACAACAATAGCAACCAGCGAAAAATTTTATTGCTGCAACAACAACGGCAAAGAGCAAACATTTTACCGCAACAACCACAGAACCAACAATTAGTGCCACCAATTGTGCCACGAACCAGCAATAAGTACCACGAATGGTGCACAGCAACAACAATAGCAAATTGGCACCACAATACCAACAACAAACCGGTGACCTCAACAACAACTGTTAAGCACAGCATAAGTGCCACCTCAACAACACCGATAGCGGCACAGCCGAAACAACAACAGCAAATTGGGTTTGGCACAACAACAACAACAGCAAATAGAGAAAAATTTGGCTCGACAGCAACAACAGTAAATTGGGCTTGGCACAACAACAACAACAGCGTCTCAGACAGTGGCCCAACAACATCAACAGCGGCGCACAGCGGATCGGTGACACCACCACCAAAGGTGTACCGCAGCGGGTGGTGAGTCCCAAGGGAATGCACGAATTTCCTTAATATTCTTTTTTTTCCATTCACTACAAATAGTTACGTATGAATTTCAGATAATTTAATTACTAGTCTCCCATTGTAAATCCGCTTATGTATGCATACATATGTATGAGTTATGGGTATGGGTATTTTCTTTTTAGCGCGCTGTAGTTTCGAGGTAGTAAATGTTCTTTTTTTTATTTAACCAGAATTTCCTTACGTGTCCGGTAAAGAAACATTTAGTTCGAATTAACCACCGATATATTTTGATTAACGATCATTTCTTTTGTCTGATGCCCATATGTAATAACACGTACATATGTACATATATAGTCTCCCGAATATTGTCAAACCAATTCCTTATATACTGAAATGAGAGTGATGTAGAACCAGAATTAATTATAAATAAAAAAAGGGGGCTGAATATTTAAATAAGTTGAAGCGGATTAGGAATTTAAGGAATATATATAAGAAAGGGAAAGAGGACTTATATTAAAAAAAAGAGGAAGGGGATAAGAAAAAAAAATATATATACAATAGTTAGATGTAATAGGACGGGTTACCGTGTAGGGAAATATAACCCAGTCAGCATAAAATTAAAGACAAATGAAATAAATAATAAAGATAATATATATACAGGCCACCAATAATACAACATAAGAACCAATAAAAGAAAAGTTTCCGTCACTTAACCAAACGCACCGGCGCTGCAACAACATCAGCAACGCCACCCCCTTGTGAGTTCGGCCTTCAATTTTTTTTTATTTTCCATCTATTTTAAATTTCAGATTTCTTATGTATTTTCAGGTCCCCGGTCGCTCCGGTTGATTCAAATTTCAATTTCATGATTTTTTTTGTGACATGTGTTCAAGTTTAATACTCATTCGAATTCAACGTACATTCAAATTTAAATTCCAATTTAACGATTTTTTTATTCTCGATATATATGCAAATTTCAATTCACTTTGACAGTTCTTTTTAGTGTTTATTCAAATTTGATACACATCGATTTCAACGTGCATTCAAATTTAAATTTTGGTGTAACGATTCTTTTCTCTTCGAGTATTTAAATTTAACGTCCGCTCATCTATTTTCAAATTTTTCCGTTGAGTGTCAGTATTTCCGTCCGATTTAAATTTTCGTTTAAATGTTTTGCTAACGTGCGTCTGACTTTAACGTACATTTTAAAATTCATATTCAAATTTTAACGACATTTTCTTTCGGTTTGCATTTATTTAAATTTAACTGACGTCTGGCCTCTTGAATTTGGATTTTCCGGGTTAATTTGAATTTTCGAATTTTACAACGGTCCGTCCGTGGCATCCGGCTAAACCGGATGTTGTTTTATTGCGATTTTGTTCGTTTTTTTTTTAAAAGGCATGATATGAATTTTTCTGTTTATGGCGCAGGACAGCAATGTAGGCAAGGACCTCGCCCAGCCGACAATGACTAGCCACAGTGCAACCCCAATCGTAAGCTGTACCATAACAACCCCTTTTAATTAACATTTCTGCTGGCAAACAAATTTTCACTACTTCTCCTTAAATCAATTTAACGAAATTTTTACGAATAAATATGTATACCGATGTAGCAACCAACCCAATATTGGATGCGAAACGCATAGAGGTAGAAAATTTTCAACTTAGCTGCGTTCGAATGCGTGTTCGAAATCATCTTCGAACAAAACCGTAGCGAGGGTGAGGCAACCGAGGCATTTGGCTCGGGCGCCAATAGAGTAGGGGGCGCTGAATTTCGGTAATATGAAACAAAATTTCGCAGAAGTATTTTGAAAAAATATAATGAAAAATAGGCGTTCGTATGCCAGGAACCCGCAAGATTCTCACTTGATCATCAGATTCATAAAAATTTTTCAAAAGTAGGTAATATGTAGGTACATTAGATGAGTTTTTCCTCCGACACCGGAATATGAAAATAGGATGTCTTAGAGTAACTAAACTGAAAAAAAAATTTCACTTTTCCAAAAACTGGATGGAGCTATACCGAAAACCGCGCCAATTCCCAGAATTTTAAGGTATGTTTAGATTTATGTATGAAAAAAGTTAGGATTTTGCACGAGAAAAAAATTGATATCCATCAATACGTAGAATTAACCGCTAAATCGAATGACGTATTCCGTTTTTTGGCACACTACCCATGTAATATGGCGGTCTAAAGTGATCATTTTCTTTTTTTTCTCATGAATCTTCAATTTCTTGCCCTATACTCTTCCCGAAATCGGAAATTATTTTTTAACTAAATTTCACGGTAGGCTGCGTTATTTAATGCGCTTCCAGAAATGTATAGCTATTAAAAATCTAATAAAATTTGGATGAGTTCATCAAGTTTAAATGAAGTAAAGTTGGGTATAAATGGGTAACATACCTTAAAATTTCTTAAATTTTTTAACAATTTTGCTCTTGAAGGCGGTTTTTTTGAGTTATTCGTGATTTTTTTATGTGGGTGGGTAACTCTACAAATGTAAAAAAAAATACAAAGGTCGAGACCGTGGATAACGGGCAAAAAGTGGAGCCGGATAGCGCCAAAACATATGTGGGCAATATGGATATCAAAATAAAGATTTTAAGCGCATTAAATAACGCAGCCTACCGTGTGATTTAGTTGAATAATAATTTTCGATTTCGGGAAGATTATAGGACAAGAAGTTGAAGATTCATGAGAAAAAAAGAAAATGGTCAGTTTAGGCCGCGTTATTACCTTCCCTGGGTAGTGTACCAAAAACAGGAATACGCCATTGGATTTAGCGGTTAATTCTACGTATGCATGGTTATCATTTTTTTTTCTTGTGCAAAATCCTAACTTTTTTCAGACATAAATCTAAACATACCTAGAAATCCTGGAATTTCCTCGGTTTTCGGTGTAGCTCCATCCAGTTTTTGGAAAAGTGAAATTTTTTTTCAGTTTACTAGCTCAAAAAATCCTATTTTTATATTCCGGTGCCGGAGGGAGGATCTGAGAAGGTTTAAAGAATACCATACAAAAAAAACTCATCTAATGTTCATATATGGGCGCTCTTTATTTTTAATGTAGTGAAATTGAATGAATATTTAAATTAGAATGCTTATGATAGTCGATTAACTCATACATTTATTTGAAATTTATGATTACCGATAAAGTGCGCTCATGCGTGCGTGTACAAAAAATGTACGTACATTTACAAAAACTGGCAAAGTAATGTAATAAGAGCAAGAAATCTCGATAAATAGAACATTTCTTACAACATTAATGTAGGAAAATATTAAGGAGTCGACTGTATATTTATGCATATAGCGGCGACACCTGTTTGTCAACAATCACCTATCACGTCCGAATAATTACATTGCTGATTGGTCGATTGCGCAACCATTTCGCGTCGTTACGAATGTAACCAGTATTTAAAAAACTGCACGCGTTTTCATTCTATTGCTTTTGAGGAAATTTCAGATTTCAAGCACGCAGCTTTGTCAATCATCCCTGATCGTCTCGAATCCACGACTGTTATATAACTACTTCAAATGATTCAAGATTAGGGTTTAAAAGCATCATACCCAAACGTTGAAACTGCTTTCAGAATTTTTTCGACGATTCCTGTAACAATCGCCAGGTGTGAACGTAGCTTTAGCAAACTCAAACTCGTTAAAGCTTAGTATCGACCTCTCAAGAAACGCAAAAGTTTCATATAAAATGACGTACAAGAAATGCTCAAGAAATTTTTCTTGTGAAACTTTCTTGAGCTAGTATCGACCTCTCAAGAAATTTAGTACACTTTTTTAATACTATTTTTCAACGTTATGCGAACACAGCAACACAGGTTTTGCCAAGAAATATATCATCTAGCATTTATTTCTTAAAGAAATTTTGACGCTTGTTGCGCGTTGAAAAAAAAAATTGTGGAAATCGTTAGTGAAAATGGCAAAAAAGAAACGAAAAATGGAATGCACAATTTTTCTAATGATGCAAGGGTATAGTTGGCATCGATTTCTCATATTTTCTTCCATTCCGGCCATCAATATACCACAGTTTACCAGTAATAAGGTCATCCTCGTCGCTTTCGATGATTTCCTAAAATAACAACAAAATAAAACTATTGAAAACATATATTTAAAGCTTTTATTTAATATTTTTTAAGAACTTACTAATTGCTTATGTTTACAAAAAGGTTTATTTTGTTTACGTTTTTGATGCTCTTCTTCATTTCACTTGGTATTCACGGTGGATTACTAAACGTCAAAATTTCTTGCCTACTACTATTTCTTACTCAAGAAATAAATCCAAAAATTTCTTGAGCTGTTTCTTGAGAGGTCGATACCAGCCTTAAGAATTATTTGATAACAACAATGGGCCAAGAATTATTGTCGAACTTGGCTATTTTATCGATAGAAAACGAAATTGCCAGTAAAATTGATTTCGACGATATTATTGACGAATTCGCTTCTATTAAGTCAAGAAAAATTCACTTGTAAATGTTAGAAGAACATTTTTTTAACACAGTATTGTATGATGAATACTACAGTATTAATAAATATATATATGCATGAATAACACTGTAGGTAAATGTTTAACTTTTGAAATATCACAGCGAAACGCCGAGACAACCCAACCTAATTTTTGGCTGTAGAATACGATAGCGTTTTCAGAAAGTCAAAGTTAGCTCTCGTTTTCGAGAAATTTAGGAAAGAAGTTTCAGAGCTCTGAAGGTAATTTATTTTCTGTCTATAAACTTTACTTAGGTTTTGAATCATTTTCCCACGTAAAGATTTTGATGGTTGTTCTTACTTAATTGGGGCATTCTAAATTCATCATTATTTTTCCAAACTGGCTCCGATTTATGAGATAACGGTATTTAAATATTACCATCAATTTGGACCTTTTTGTTAATAACTCAGTCAGTTTATGAGTTAAATTGCCCAAACTTTGCACATGACCATATTTTAGCATTGCCTTAACTTTTTCTGAAAATAGTTGAAATCGGGTGACTATAACATATAGCTGCCATACAAATGATTGTTCAGATGTGGACATTTTGGGGTATAACTTCGCTATTTAAACAGCTAAGGACATGCAACTTTGGAGAATTTTTACCTGTGTTGACCTTAATCTATTCCGTGAAAATTGTCAAGATCGGGTCACTATAACATATAGCTCCCATACAACTGATTGTTCAGATATATGGTTTTGCACTTTTATTTTTTTATAACTCCGAAAATAGTCATTCTGCGTGAAAAATGGCGCTATTATAACTCTAACGAGTTATATGGCCGAGCTTCTCTCCCAATTCGAGGTGTGCTCCTTTTTGTTTTTCCTACTAATTGGGTGGAACTACAGTTTTATGCCGTCTCCGAACGGCGAATGCATTTTTTGTGAGAAGCTTTTTCATGGCAGAAATACTCTCGGAGGGTATGCCGTCCACTGCCGAGAGGTGACCGCAGCTCTTAAAAAATCCTATAATTATATTTTTACTAATTAGAAAAATTGTTTTGGTGTTTTGCTCGGACCGTGGTTTGAACCCGAGATCTCTGGCATAGCAGGCAAGCACTCTACCCACTGCACCACAGCGGTCATTAAGTAAGAACAACCATCAAAATCTTTACGCGGGAAAAGGGTTCAAAACCTAAGTAAAGTTTATAGACGGAAAAAAAATTACCTTCAGAGCTTTGCAATTTCTTTCCTAAATTTCTCGAAAACGAGAGCTAAGTTTGACTTTCTGAAAACGCTATCGTATTCTACATATTTTGACCTCCCTACGGTGTAATTTGTTCAAAAAAATTTGCAATTTATTCTTATATTGAACAAGTTTTGTTGTCCTGCATTTCTAACAGGGGGCGGGGGAAAAACAAGCTTGCCTCGGGCGCCATAAAAGCTCGCTACGGCACTGTCTTCGAATTTTCTATGATGTGGTGCGTTTACATCGGTGCCACTGGAGTTTACCTCATTTAAACACAGGTATGCAACACGGCTGTCAGTGACACGCACACGCATACGCATCTGCATACCGTGTGTCGACGACGACGACTTTTGGCAAAATGAAAACACACTATTTAAGATTTAATATTGATTTAATTAACACGTCATTTAATTAGAAAACATTAAAGAACTAGTACATTTAACATATAAAACTTATTGTCGTTTGACTTATTAAATTGCTGATTATGTCGAATTATGTTGGCGTTGTTTTAAAATTGCTGTGTCTGCTACCGCTTTGTCGGACAAACTCGATCTAACTCCTCTCTGCTCATCATTTTGCTTTGCCTTCCTTCGTTGGTGAACAAGAGCAGAGTTGCATTGTTACTGCACTTGTCCCAATTCAGTGTTCGAAAGCGACATCCCACTCCGCGATGAATCCTGTGGGGATTCACTAACACGGAAAGCGGCTAGCTTACTTGCTGGTCGACGTATAACGCCGGAAGCCGTACGTAGTGCTGCGGTTCTGACCTGCCCATCTTTGCCAGCGAAAACCTCGACAATCCTGTCACGTTCCCACTGACTCCTTGGCCGAGCAGAGTCGCACACGATGACCAATTGTCTAGGTTGGAGAGGTTCCACCTCCTCTCTCCATTTACAGCGTCGAAGCAGCAGCGTCAAATATTCAGCGGTCCACCTTTTCCACAACCTGTCCTTCAAATTCTGCGCGATACGCCACTGCTTACGTAGATATATCTTTTCATCAATTGGAGCAGGTATTTGAGTTGAGTTAAGGCACCCTAACAAAAAATGGTTTGGCGTCAACGGTTCTTCATCCTGAGGCGTTACAGCTAACTCTGTTAATGGGCGACTGTTAATGATGTTTTCCGCCTCAATAAATACGCTGTGGAACATCTCTCGCGGCGTCTCTTCACGCAACACCCTATGCAAGAAGCGTTTTACGCATTGTACGAGGCGTTCCCAGCAGCTGACGGATTCGCAGGGCAGTTGAAGACCAAATCAATGTTACGATTTGCCATTTCACTCTTTATGGCGTTAAAGTCAAATAAACGATTTTCAGATTTCAGTTCCTTTTGGGCACCAATAAAATTTGTGCCATTATCGCTCCTACCCTGCAGTAAATTTGTTTCACTGCTGAAGGATCACTGATGATTGCTTGTTGAATATTCATCACTGTCGTCATAACTCAGTATATTTTTATTTGTTTTTGTTTTTTTTTCTGAGGCAAGCAAACCATTTATATGAAAAATTCAGCAGTCTTTATATGAAAGTATTCACTGATGCCTCCTCGTCATAGGTGAATTGCATCAGTGATTCATTAAGGATTCATTGCGGATTTTTACTGCAGGGTAATTGTTACTGGTGTGCCTCTGCGGTTAACAAAATTGCGCAAACAAAGTATAAAAGAGTCAGTTGAGAGATCGGCGGCTAACTCCAAATGGACTGCTCTAGTCGTCAAGCACGTAAACAAGCTGACCCATGGCTTTCCTTTTCGCCGGCCAATAGCAACAAAAAATGGCCCACAATAGTTGACGCCAGTAAATGAGAATGGGCGCACATATGGCGTGAGACGTTCCATCGGCAACTGACCCATATACGGAACTGCTGGTTTTGCGTTATTATACACGCACACGGAGCATTCCCTCTTTACTGACTTAAGCGAAGCGCGCGCGTGAGGCACCCAAAATTTTTGTCGCATTTCATTGATCTTAAGGCTGTCATTCTGGTGGTGTAGTTGGCGATGATATTTTTTCATAATGAGGCGTGCAACGTAGTGGTTTTGTGGCAAGATCACCGGTCGTCTCGCTGTAATTGGTAGGCAATAGGCGGCGTCAATTCTACCGTTTATTTTTAGCAAACCATCGACGTCAATAAACGGCGTTAACTAGTACAAAGAATTTGACCTTTGGTGACACCCTTTCTCCTTGATAATTTCGATTGCAGTGGCAAATGACTCAAATTGTATGCGGCGTAATACTAAGTGTTCAGCTGCTGCCATTTCAACTGAACTCAACTCTCCACTCCTGCTTCCACGGGCCTTCGCATTATGCACAAAACGTACCATCCAGGCAACGACTCGTGTAATCGCCAGAAAGAAGAAAAATTAGTAAATTTAATAGGATACTCGCTTGTTTTCAGTATGATGATACGTTTCGCAGTTTCTTCCAATGCACATTCATCTGACGTCAACTCATTGATCTCTTGTGGCCAAATTGATGGATCTTCATGGAGAAATTGTGGTCCTGCAAACCGCCTGGATGTTATGTTATACTCAAATGAAGTGGAGGCTCGCGTTGCCTCGTCTGCAACATTGAACGATGTTGAAATCCAACGCCACTGATGTATTGATGTTGTACTTAATATTTCCGCTATACGGAATGCCACAAACTGCTTGTAGCACCGGCTGGTCGAGCGAATCCAAAGTATTACTGTTTTGGAGTCGCTCCAAAATGTAGTGTTGTTTATTTGAAAATCGTGGACTCGTTCAAGTGACTCCTTCAAACGACAACCCAAGACTGCCGCTTGCAATTCAAGGCGTGGAATCGTCAAGCCTTTGAGTGGCGCGCACCTTGCCTTGGCACACACCATCGTAACGGTCACTGCATCACCCTTTTGAACGCGTAAGTACGCAACAGCGGCATAAGCAGAGGCGCTGGCATCGACGAAAATGTGAAGCTGGATATCATCAGCATTTGGTAATATTGTGGAATAGCACCGTGGTACCGAGAGACGTTTGATGGACTGGACATTTTTCCACCACTTAGACCATTGTTCTGCCAACTCGTTCGGAATTTCATCGTCCCATTGCACGCCACGTCTCCAAAGCTCTTGCACCAACAATTTTAGGCATATGGTTGCATTTGCTAAAAATCCGAATAGGTCGTACATCGACATTACTATTGCCAATAATTCGCGTTTGCTTGGGGTTCGTTTGCCATTGAGGACATCTTTGGCTACTTTGTGAAAACAAAAATGAAACTCCAGCCTGTCGCTGGCAGTGTTCCAGAACATTCCCAACACTTTGTCTGTTGTCGCTTGGCGTTCCATACTAATGATCGCTTTATCAGTGAGTTTACTTTCAATATTCAGTCTTTGTTGTACCGATTTGTCATTGGAAATAAAGTTGCGAAGCTTAAAATTGGCAACGGCATTGATTTTGATTGCTTCATTTACCACCTCAACCGCTTCCTCGGAATTATTGAAACTTATGACCAAATCATCAACATATCGCACACTAAATCAAAAAGCGTTACAACTCAAAATTCAAAAATTTTCAGGGGAGGCAAAAAACTTTTTAATTTTTATATGCAATGATATGGGAAAAGGCTACGTATAATAGTTATTTCTCAGTTAAAAAAGACTCTGATGGAAAAGATTTTTTGGCAGCCGCTAGAGATATATTCTGTGTACCAATTTATGGAAGAAACCCGATTTCGAAAAATTTTGAGTTGTGACGCTTTTTGATTTAGTGTGCGATATGTATACTCTGTTACGGCACGTGCACCTCTTGGCATGGTGGACTGAAATTTCGCCGCATTTTGGTTTTTTATATGCTCTGCACAGCACGGCGAACAAATGGCACCAAAAATCATCATGGTCATCTCGAAAAAATCTGCTCAATATAACCTGCCACTGCGACGACTCCCTTTAGAAACTTAAGGCTGGTATCGACCTCTCAAGAAACAGCTCAAGAAATTTTTCGCTTTATTTCTTGAGTGAAAAATCGTAGTAGCCAAGAAATTTTGACGTTTATTATTCCACCGTGAATACCAAGGGAAACGAAGATCATCAAAAACGTAAACAAAATAAACCATTTTGTAAACATGAGAAATTGATAAGTTCTTAAAAAACATTAAATAAAAGCTTTAAATAATTGTTTTCAATAGTTTTATTTTGTTGTTATTTTAGGAAATCATCGAAAGCGACGAGGATGACCTTATATTACTGCTAAGCTGTGGTATATTGATGGCCGGAATGGAAGTAGATGTAAGAAATTGATGTCAACTTCCGCTTTACATCATTACAAAAATTGTGCACTGTATAGTATATTTTATATTATTTTATTTATCTATTTAAACCCTTCCAACTTTAAACGAACTGAATCCAAACTTAACTAATAGATTTACGAATTGGCTGAAGTGCAGAAAATTTATAAGTTCGCATATTAGTCCAAATGTGAGCCTTAAATCACCCGCCGAAGTGGAATATGCGATAATTGACTTCACAAACTTACTGCAAGTGGCAGCAAAGGTTTCAACGCCATTACGTCCTAACACAACCCAGCAGCAAAGCTTTAGTTCTTTCAATGAAAACTATATCATTGAGCTAGTTTCCAAGAAAAGGCAACTTAGGAGAGACTGGCAAAGGTTGCGATTTCCAACTCTGAAAAACGAGCTAAAAAAATGCACGAAAGAGCTCCAAATGCTCCTAGAGGAGAAAAGGGGAACAAAATAGAATTAAGTCCCTCACGGCCACATCCTGTACAGATTATTCCTTGTGGCGCTCTCTCAAATATCTAAAACGGCCGGTTCAGTAGGATCCTCCAATACGAATGCAAAATGGTGAATTTGCTCGAAGTGACCACGAAAAAGGAATAGCTTTTGCAACCCATCTTTCAAATGTATTTACTCCAAATGAAGGCCAAAATGTTCTCCAAGAAAATACTCCACAATTACCAGCAATACCACTTGGATTTAAACTAGACGACTTGAATAAAACTATATCCAAAAACATAGAGAATAAGAAAGCACCAGGGTATGACAGAATAACAGGTGAAATGTTAAAAGCTCTTCCCATAGTAGCTATTAAGCAATTACTATACATCTTCAATAGTATCCTCCGATTATGTCACTTTCCTAATCCATGGAAACTATCTGAAATTATTATGATTCCAAAACCAGGCAAAGACCCGACAATAGTAGGCTCTTACAGACCAATAAGCTTAATCTCCATCTTTTCCAAACTATTCGAAAAATTATTGCTGAAAAAAATTCAGCCTATCTTAGAACGGCACGAAACCATACCAAGTCACCAATTCGGATTTAGGGAGCAACACGGTACGATAGAACAAGTGCATAGAATAGTTTCAGAAATAAGGTCAACTTTTGAAACCAAACGATACTGCTCTGCCCTATTCCTAGATGTGGCACAAGCTTTCGATAAAGTATGGCTAGAAGGGCTCTTGCATAAAATAAAACAAACACTTCCTTATAATCTCTGCGGGATCCTAGAAAGCTTTTTACCAGGTAGAAAATTTCGAGTAAGGCACAAAAGTTTTACAACCGAAAGCCATCCAATTTCTGCTGGAGTTCCACAAGGTAGCGTTCTAGGGCCTGTACTATACTTAATCTACACAAGCGATCTGCCAACCAACGCGAGCCTTGTCACGTCTACCTTCGCAGATGATACGGCTATACTGAGTGTGCACGCAAATCCTACAACTGCTACTATCCAACTGCAGAGACAGATAAAAACTTTAGAAGAATGGCTTACTACGTGGAGAATTAAGGTCAACGAATCTAAATGTGTACAAGTAACTTTTAGCCTAAAAAAATACACATGCCCACCAGTCCCAATAAATGGAAAAATGATAACTCAGAAAGACTTCGTTACGTACCTTGGAGTCACATTGGATAGAAGAATGACTTGGAAAAATCACATTGACAAAAAGATTATGCAAACCAAGTTGAAAATAAGCCATCTGCAATGGTTAATTGGTCCAAGTTCCAGACTGGGATTAGATAATAAGATATTAATATTTAATATGGTTTTGAAACCAATTTGGATGTATGGAATACAACTATGGCGCTCAGCATCGAAATCTAGCGTAGAGAGAATTCAAAGGCTACAGTCCAAGATATTAAGAACAATATGCAAAGCTCCTTGGTATGTAAAAAATTCAATTATACATAGTAACCTAGAGATAAATACGGTGACCGAAGAGATAGAGAAAATGCAAACAAATTATGCAAAAAGATTAGCCAACCATCCTAATTCATTAGCAAAAAGTCTCCTAAAGCAAAACTATCCTAGGCGGTTAAAAAGAAAGGATGTAAACCTCAATTGTGCATAAGGTCATATTCTGTTAGACCAATATCTCGAAAGTAACGTAAAGATAATGATGAACGTCGCCGAAGCGACCGACCAATGGCCATCGCGATGAACGGCACCTAGTCCCTGGCGTTCATAGTACAGGCTAGTGGAAATAACGTAAAATACAATAAACGTCGCCGAAGCGACCGACCAATGGCCATCGCGATGAACGGCACCTAGTCCCTGGCGTTCATAGTACAGGCTGGTGGAAATAACGTAAAATACAATAAACGTCGCCGAAGCGTCCGACCAACGGCCACCGCGATGAACTCACCTAGTCCCTGTTGTTCATCGCACGGGCTAGCGTAAATACCGAACAATACAATAAACGTCGCCGAAGCGTCCGACCAACGGCCATCGCGATGAACGCACCTAGTCCCTGTTGTTCATCGCGCCAACCCGCGCGAAGACAAACACCTCTACGATCACCATGCTATGGCTGTACATATAAATGTAAATGAAAACATAAACAGTTCACTTTTGAGAAAAAAAAAATATAATAATAATAATAAATAAATAAATAAATAATAATAGTGACCTAGACCAAGATAAAACTCCAACACAACTAGGTTAATATTACACTCCTAGGTTAAGATACATGCCATATGTGTATATGTAAAAAGACTCTTTGCCAACTTTATTATTTGTAGCATTGGCAACAAATAATTTATTGTATTAGTTTGTAAGATTTGCGAAATTATTGTTATTTTCTAAGCAAGAAAGATTCAAGAAAAACAAATATGATGAAAAAAAAGAAAAAATTTTATTTATAAATTCAATAAATGTTTTCTTGATGAAAATTAAAAATCCAATAATACAATTTTTATTTTTTTTGATATACCAAAATTTCAATGAATAAAAGATAAAGTATTTAACAAATAATTGAAAGTAATTACTTAACAAAGTAACTCATACATATACTCCCCCTCCAATAAAAATGGAAAATCTAATAATACAATTTTTATTTTTTTGATATACCAAAATTTCAATGAATAAAAGATAAAGTATTTAACAAATAATTGAAAGTAATTACTTAAGAAAGTAACTCCTACATATACTCCCCCTCCAATAAAAATGGAAAATCTAATAACACAATTTTTATTTTTTGATATACCAAAATTTCAATGAATAAAAGATAAAGGGCCGTAGTCATAGTCGATTTAAAACAGTGTTTTAACACACTTAGAATGATGCTAGCATAAACGTCATTTTATCTCTGTCATAGTCGACTTAAAATCGGTTTTATCACTAAAACAGCGTTCTAACTTTAAAATGAGGTGAATGTCATTTTAAAATCTTAAAATATTGTTCTAAGCTGGGAATTCGTCATGAAAACTATAAAAGTAGAAAGAGAGTACGTGAATACAATAAAAAATAAATAAATAAAACGTATAAAGAAGACACTTTAATAAATATGCAGGTGGCACTCAATGCTTTCCCGCAGACAAGCTTTTTCTCCTGCGCTCCAGTTCGGTGCACGAGACCTTGTTTTTCCCTAAAATCACAAATTCATTTTGATTTATATGAAGTGTGTAGTTTTATCACAAAATTTAACTCACTATTAGTTGTTTTTTAGCGTATTTTAAATATACGATTAAGTTAAAGTATGCAAACGTCAAAAGTCGAATAGATAGATACTTTTACTTTTCAATTACTTTTTTCTTTTCAATTTACAAGTTGACACAGGGTGAACCTTTCAATTTAAAAGTTGACACAGGGTGAACTTTTAAAACACTCGAAATTTCTCAAAATTACAGAGCGATTCTTATTATTTTATAGGGGTAACCCTGTTCCGTTTCATTTTAGCAAAAACGTTGTTCTAACTGGTCTATGACACACCACTCTTTTAAACATCATTCTAAATTTAATACCGATTTTAACTAAAACCGATTTTAGTGAACGACTATGACTACGGCCCAAAGTATTTAACAAATAATTGAAAGTAATTACTTAACAAAGTAACTCCTACATGCACTATATTTTTTCCGATTAGTTTTTCCATTTTCACCACCATTTTTATCAACATGTAACAAAAGTCAACAGACGTCAAAATTTCTTTAAGAAATAAATGCTCGGTGATATATTTCTTGGCAAAACCTCTGTTGCTGTGTTTGCATTATGTTGAAAAATAGTGGTAAAAAAGTATACTAAATTTCTTGAGAGGTCGATACTCGCTCAAGAAAGTTTCACAAGAAAAATTTCTTGAGCATTTCTTGTACGTCATTTTATATGCAACTTTTGCGTTTCTTGAGAGGTCGATACTAAGCTTTATGTGTAATAGCGACTAAAGACTGTGCCTGTTCCGGACCTCTTAGTAATTCGGCATTTAGTGAGGTACCATTCGATATAGCAGCTGCATCGAAGACAACTCGGAGCTTCTGCGGCTTGTGAGGGTTAGTGACACCAAAATGTGGGAGGTACCACGTCGTCGGACTTACTGAGTCGACTTCAGCGGAAGTAAGTTGCCTGGCGTAGCCCTTGTCCAAATACTTAGAAATTTATCTTTTGTAGCTGTCAGCAAAGACGGCATCTTTCTGCATGCGCGATTCAATATTTAGCAATCGTTGTTTGGCCCTCTCCTCGCGCCAAAGCAACCCAACCTCGTATTTTTGGCCTAAGTCCTGTGTGGTATCGGCCAATATCTTTCTGGCTCGCTGATGAGAATCTGTTTCCAAAACAACATTACTTCTAAAGGCTGGTATCGACCTCTAAAGAAACAGCTCAAGAAATTTTTAGCTCTATTTCTTAAGTAAAAAATAGTACTAGGCAAGAAATTTTGACGTTTAGTAATCCACCGTGAATACCAAGTGAAATGAAGAAGAGCATCAGAAACGTAAACAAAATAAACCTTTTTGTAAACATAAGCAATTAGTAAGTTCTTAAAAAATATTAAATAAAAGCTTTAAATATATGTTTTCAATAGTTTTATTTTGTTGTTATTTTAGGAAATCATCGAAAGCGACGAGGATGACCTTATATTACTGGTAAACTGTGGTATATTGATGGCCGGAATGGAAGAAAATATGAGAAATCGATGCAAACTATACCTTTGCATCATTAGAAAAATTGTTCATTCCATTTTTCGTTTCTTTTTTGCCATTTTCACTAACGATTTCCACAATTTTTTTTTCAACACGCAACAAACGTCAAAATTTCTTTAAGAAATAAATGCTCGATGATATATTTCTTGGCAAAACCTGTGTTGCTGTGTTCGCATAACGTTGAAAAATAGTATTAAAAAAGTGTACTAAATTTCTTGAGAGGTCGATACTAAGCTTAATGCCGAAATTTTCTAAGGAAAAATATTCCTCTAAAAGTTTGTGCAAATTACCCAATTCGTTGGCTTTGCGAACGTGAAGAACTCTTGGCAAGACGGGTGCCTCATGGCAATATGGGCCGTATACGACCCAACCCAACTTCGTGTTGATGGCGACTGGTTGATCGTATTTGGCTGAGACAGTAGGCTTGGCACACCTAAATGACAGTTATCTAAACCAAGTAATAGCACAGGTCTTACCTCGTCGTAGTTCTCCAACGGCAATTCTCGTAAATGTGCATATTCAGACTTGTTGAACGATTGTCTCGGCAAGTTGAGACCTTTGATTGTATGTATGCATTTCAGAGCGTAGCTAGAACCATCTACGCTTTTTTTTATATCCAACGATACGGGTTTGGAATCTTCGGTTATTTGGCTATCTCCATACCATTGTAGGGTGAGTGGCACGGCACGTCCTCTCAACCCCAATTGTACAGCCACGTCTTCCTCCAGCAGTTCGACCCTTCGTCGAACATGGCATATACTTTGACACTTCCATGCGGGCCGACCAAAATTATAGGCAAAATTTTATATAAACTTACTTCATCTCCTTGGCGACAGTTCAGAACACGTTCATTATTGGTGAAGTAGTGGCGAGTGCATGCGTTTGAACCCGTTGACGTTGCATACTTTGCGGCGACAACAGTCAGACAAACCATGACCTGGTTTAAGGCAACCAAAACACACACGCTTTTGTTTCACTAACGCCCACCTGGCTGAAAAATTCATATCTTCAAACTTGCGACACCCTGTTAAGAGATGCGACTGACTGCAACACAGACATAATGATTGCTCTTCGCTGCTATGCATGTCTCAACGTATAGGACCACCACTTGACTGCGACTGGCGATTAGAATTGTAATTGTTTTTGGTAACTTGTCGCTGCGTTGACTGCGATGATTGATTAACACGTAGTGAAATGTCGGAGACACCAGGCATAATGGACACGACCTTCGCTAGATCAGTCAGCCACTCGGCAAATGTAACTACAGTTGGGAATGGTGAAACAGTACAAGCATGCTTGCTCCACTCAAACTGCTTAGAGGGCGGCAACTTTGACACTAACTGATCTAAAAGTATAGGGTTTTGCAAATGGTGCTCGCACTTCGCCGACTTAAAAAACGCAAATATATTGCGCACTTGATTTGCAAATTCCAAAAATTTGTTCTATACGGTTGTCATGGATGAAAGGAAAATGTTGTACTCGTTGCAATTGGGCGCGAATGAGTAGATCCGGCCTACCAAAATTGAATTGCAACTCGTCTATGACCTTTGGCACATCATCCGGATGTATCCACATGGACGTAACCGCTCGCTTAGCGTTATCCTGTAATGCCCTTTGCAAACGCATAAGGTTTTGCCTGTTACCATACCCGAGCTCAGCAGTGGTGTCGACATAATTTGCGTAAAATAAAGGCCAATCCTCTGGATTACCATCAAAGGTTGGCAACGGGTATAGTTTGGCGGCGGACCCTTCAATAAACGTTAATGCATTTGATAATTGGCGCGCAGGAGGCGGTACCACAGCTTGAGCTAACTGCTGCTGCGAAAGCTGTACGTTTGACGAAATATTGTCGGCAGGGCCAACTGATGCTACTGTATGTCATGACTGCACTACCGGCTGTGTTGGCGGAAGCACTTGTGTAGGTTGTTGTTGCGCACCGATTGTTGTTGTATTTGTTGTATCCTGCTCTATACGCTGACGAAGTTGGCATACTTCCGCTTGGCTACGACTAGTCTCGTTCTGCAAACTCCTGTACACTAGCACTAAGTGTGGCAATACTCGCAACTAATGAAGTAATTGCTTCACTACTAACATGTGCCTGCGCTGAGGTACCCTGGTCTTCAATGGGCCGTATTAATAAAAACCAAGCAAATGCTTTTACTCAAGATTTTAAAAATTTGACAATAATTTGTATGAACCAAATTTCAAAATTTGAGTAAAAGGTCTGAAATCTTAAGCAGAAGCAAATGCTTGGCTTTTATTAATATGACCCAATGTTCACTGCAGTCTCATTTCCCTCATTATCTGAGCTACTGCCGCTCGCATCCGCAGAAGCCGCTCCTGCCTGACTTCTAGTTGATGGCATTACAATTTATTTATCACTTAGCAAGGCAGGGCATTGTGGTAAGCCCAATACAAACCAAACCAAACAGCAATTGTTTTATTTTATTATTTGAAAACGGCAAAATAGTTGAACGTCAAATCTCTGTGTTTTACAAAGAACGGCAAAATCTTTTTTCCCCGGTGAACGGCAAATACTTGTTTTACTTAGACGGCAAATATGTTGTTGTAACGAATGGCAAGAAATGTCTTTGACGCAGACGGCAAAATATATGTTCTTGTGACGAACGGCAAAAAATGTCTTTGACTCAAACGGCAAATACTTGTTGTTGTGATGAACGGCAAAAAAATGTATTTTTCTCAAACGGCAAATTTCCAGAGGTGACACCAAATATGTATCCAATTGCCGGAACACAAACACGGACAAACGGCAGCAAGGCACAATTTTAAAAACGAAATGTCGACGACGACGACTTTTGGTAAAATGAAAACACAGGGCCGTAGTCATAGTCGATTTAAAACAGTGTTTTAACACACTTAGAATGATGCTGGCATAAACGTCATTTTATCTCTGTCATAGTCGACTTAAAATCGGTTTTATCACTAAAACAACGTTCTAACTTTAAAATGAGGTGAATATCATTTTAAAATCTTAAAATATTGTTCTAAGCTGGGAATTCGTCATGAAAACTATAAAAATAGAAAGAGAGTACGTGAATACAATAAAAAATAAATAAATAAAACGTATAAAGAAGACATTTTAATAAATATGCAGGTGGCACTCAATGCTTTCTCGCAGACAAGCTTTTTCTACTGCGCTCTAGTTCGGTGCACGAGACCTTGTTGTTCCCTAAAATTACAAGTTCATTTTGATTTATATGAAGTGTGTAGTTTTATCTCAAAATTTAACTCACTTTTAGTTGTTTTTTAGCGTATTTTAAATATACGATTAAGTTAATATATGCAAACATCAAAAGTCGAATAGATAGATGCGCTTACTTTTTTCTTTTCAATTTACAAGTTGACACAGGATGAACTTTTCAATTTAAAAGTTGACACAGGGTGAACTTTTAAAACACTCGAAATTTCTCAAAATTACAGAGCGATTCTTATTATTTTATATGGGTAACTCTGTTCCGTTTCATTTTAGCAAAAACGTTGTTCTAACTGGTCTATGACACACCACTCTTTTAAACATCATTCTAAATTTAATACCGATTTTAACTAAAACCGATTTTTGTGAACGACTATGACTACGGCCCACACTATTTAAGATTTAATATTGATTTAATTAACACGTCATTTACTTAGAAAGCATTAAAGAACTAGTACATCTAACATATAAAACTTATTGTCGTTTGTATACTTTGGAATAAGCGGAAAAATCTAATTAGCTCATACAGCGGTGGTAGATGTGATAGCTATTTTGAAGAAAAACCACTTTCTTCATCATCAGACATCTTTTCGGGAGCACACCAGGCTTTGAACCTACGCTCCAACCATCAGTAGTCGAATATTAGCGAAACGCTAAGCACTGCGGCTACCGATGGTCCTGCTGAGCTGTTTGATCTTTCACTTATATATGCCATTACTCTATTCAATCTAACCCCACTTAGTGTACGATTTTCGTACATCTGCTATGCAAGTGTTGAATACTGGTTGGCAGCTGACGGACAGCGGGCGCTGTGTACAGTAGTTGTATGTACAACAGCACAATTTTATAATTTAACATTAATAGGTATGTTAGTGTCTAGCACGAAATTATTATTTTTAATTTTAATTTTTATACTTTGGAATAAGCGGAAAAATCTAATTAGCTCATACAGCGATAGTAGATGTGATAGCTATTTCGAAGAAAAACCACTTTCTTCATCATCAGACATCTTCTCGGGAGCACACCATTGTCGTTTGACTTATTAAATTGCTGATTATGTCGAATTGTGTTGGTGTTGTTTTAAAATTGCTGTGCCTGCTACCGCTTTGTCGGACAAACTCGATCTCACTCCTCTCTGTCGAAAAGGCTGCACTTTGCTCATCATTTTGCTTTGCCTTCCTTCGTTGGTGAACAAGAGCAGAGTTGCATTGTTACTGCACTTGTCCCAATTCAGTGTTCGAAAGTGACACGGTGCATTAGAGTTGTACTATTTGCCCTTATCTTCAGTTTGACATAAAATAGCATTCTGCCCAAAATCTCACAAACAGACCTAGTATTGGGGAGGAGCAATTATGAAGCCAGAGCAAGAAATGGGATTTATAGCCATGATACAAACAAACAATGTAGTTCCATTTCACTTTGACTTTGTCATTTTTGATTATAATATGGATTATTGACGTCTTATTTTAATTCAAAAATTTAGGATAGCGTTGCCCAATCAAAAGTTTTTGGCTGAGGGTATATTTGAACAAAGTATTGGGTATTTTAAATGAAATGGTGTTTTTCACATATGCTAATCAACAAAACAAATGAAAGACAACAATCAGCCGATGTAATGAGCATATTTTAACATTTTAAATATATTGAAAAAAAGCTTTTCAAAGAAATTAAAAAAAAGTTATTCATAAAAAATAAAACAGATTTATGCAGTTATTAAAGTCGAAAAATTTCATCAAAAAGTCCTTTATACAATATTTGAAAACTTTTCGATTTTTTTATAGTATTTCACATTGAAGAGTTAATTAGAGTTAAGTGGCCATTTCGAGTTAACCACTTAACTCTACTCTTAACTCTGAGTTAACCATACAAATTATTTTGATAAAATCGCCTTTAACTCCAATTAACTCTACTTTCATTTGGAGTTTGTTTGTAAGAGTTCTTGATTTTCTTTATATGTATTATTTATTGTGTACGTATATATATATATACATATTTGCTTTCAATGTTTTATACAAGAATATTTCCACATTTAAAAAATATATTTATTAACAAAATTTTTTAGCTGTTATATAAGAATGTAATTTTAATTTAAATTTTTATGTTGCAGTTTTCTTTAGTTTTTACTTGCGTTACTAATTTTATTTTCCTTTATTTTATTATTTACCTAATTCTGAAATAGATTCTTCGCAAAAAAAATCTTTTTAGTATCTTTTCATCTAAATTAAATATTGTATTTACTAATAAATTTTGCATATAACCATGCCATCGACCGCACTTGTTTTTTCGGTTGCAAGTTCATAAGTCGTGCCAGTATTCATAATTTCTAAACCACTGAAATTTTTCAATGAAATTCACAGGAGGTGTAGTGGGATTGTAGTATGTACTATACATATTCCACAAACGTGCCGCAACTTATTTTAAGAATAAATCTTATTTTTTATATAATTATCTGTGATCTGATATTATGAAGAATTTAACACGTTAATGTACGTATTTATATATATATATATATATCAATATTCAAATTAAAAAAAAATCGGTTTGTTGCAATCGATACCATGGTTACCATGGAAATAAAAAATAACATAAATGGAGGATTTTTAGCACTGAGTATGGCAGCACGAAATGTCATAATCCATATAATTGTCAGGTGGTTAATATGGCGACAAAAATTTGACGTTTACACTACCTTCTTTCTTGTATCATGGTTATAGCAAGTGAGGTTTAGAAATATTCTACGAGGGTGGCAATAGGCAGAGTTTGGTGATGTTGCGAGTGACCACTCCGGATTGGGTTCGGATGTCTACTACACGAACATGTTGATCTGGGACGGAATAAATTTGGTTATAAGACCCAGTCGCCACTCATTTGGCGGGAGAAGATCGTCCTTTATGACGACTAGATCGCCTTCACGAAGGTTAATTTCCGAGTATTTCCATTTATAGCACTTATGGAGTTTTTGTAGATACTCCGACTTCCAGCGCTTGCTGAACTGGCGATGAAGTACCTTTAGCCTTTGCCATTTATTGATCAGGGAGAGATTATCAGAGTTTGGCTCGGGAATAGAAAGAAGTGGGGCACCTATGAGAAAATTACCTGATGTGAGAGCCTTCAAGTTATCGGGATGTTGTGACATCGGTGAAAGCGGTCTAGAGTTTGAGATCCAGCAATTTTAGTGAGATGTGTTTTAAAACTCTTTATTGCTGCTTCCCAGAGTCCTCCCATGTGAGAGGCATAAGGAGGAATGAATTGCCATAAGAGGCCGTGTATCGTATATTTTTCAGGAACTTCGGTTGAGGCTTCCTGGAGAAATAATGCGAATTGCTCCAATAAATATTTTTCCATTATCAGACATAATTTTATGGGGGATGCCTCGGCGTCCGACGAATCTGGCGAACACGGCTTTGAACGCTTCTGTGATGAGATCGGAGCACATTTTAAGATGAATAGCCTTTGTAGAGAAACACACGAAGGCACATATGTATGCTTTAGAGTGAGAAGAAACGGACCAACAAAATCGATACCTGTGGGTTGGAATGGGAGTGAGTACGTAGAGCGTTCGGGAGGTAACGCCATTGTGTAAGGAGAACAGTGAAATGACTCTGGAATGTGTTTAAAACAGGTCGAACAGCTGTGCTCAGCTGATTTTGAAGTTGTTGTTATGGCCCAATAACGATCGTGAATGCAATATAAGTTGCTTTTCTTCTTTCTGTTTTGTAGGTTGTTGATTGTACACTCTTACACATGTTATTCGTGAAATGGCTGGCGTTTACGCCCTCTCTGGGAATTGCGTTTTAGCAACTCGGTCTTAATTTCTTTTCGGAATTATGAATTGGTTTTTTCAATTCCCAATTCCAGAATTGCGTTACTGTCCTGCTTGCTACGACCATGTCATTATGGTCCCTTTTCATACAACAACCACATCCGGCCGCCATGCTGGTCTGCCCACCATTTTGACATTTGGCGATTCCACATCGACCATATATCGACTTTTTTAATCGATTTTTCGATGAGTTGGCTCACTAGACGTTTTACACTATGGGTAACGCCGCCATCATTTGTGACCTCATTTTTTGTGAAATATTAGCAATTGGTAAAGATATTTTCGATTACTATCGATAAAATTTAGAAAAGAGACCGATTGCAGAGTAATTTCGTGAGTAATTTAGCCGAAATGCGCATTTCAAGGATAATTTCGGCAGCCATTTTTGCAAACGTACGTTATTTAAGGGTAACCAACGCCGAAAAACGTTTATTGCCTAAATAACCCTTAAATTTCGCCAATCTGAACATGCTTTTACCCTTAAATTACGCCAATCTGTGGGCCTATTCTGTAAGGCACTCTGCACACGGAGCGTACTGCTTTAGACGCGTATTAGATACTACAGACGAAAGCTGTACGCTTTGATGTCGCGCACGTATATTTCAATTGAGGGCTGCACACGAGTCGTCAGCTTCATGCATTCGTCAAGGTATCCTGACTACATGTCGCCTGGCGTAAAGCAGTGCTGGTAGCTAGGCGTACTACGCTTAGAAAACAGGAAGAAGAAGATGTTTGTTTACATTTTTCCACTTGGTGGAATTTATGAGAGCAGTAAAATTTGTGTAAAAAATCGGAAAAAATGAGCGTATAATGAAAGAAAATTGAAGATTCCGTAAAATTTTTCATCTTTTCTATTTAAAGCTTCGAAATTTAAAGCAAATGCCGTATTATTAATTTGTTTGTTTGTTTTGTGCAGCGAAGTTTCATGTCGCTTCGTGTGCAGATATTGAGGCGTAGGGAAATCGACGCTACATGAAATGTCTCGTACGCGTCTATGACGATACGCCTCGTGTGCAGAGTGCCTAACAAATTTGCGACAATTTTCGTATCGGTATCGTAAATTTGCGATTATGCTATTCTATACGATTTTTCGGTCGAATTCTATGGTATATTTTCACAGATGTTTCCGATATTCATCGCAGGGGTATCGAGGGAAATTTTTGTGTCGGTAGATTTAGCGATTATCGGTCGCAAAATAAGTTACAGAATTCCAGCACTGAACCATCATTGCCACTTTTCGTACTTTTGTACCAAATCCGGTACGCTGAAATTGATTTGGTACGTTGCTTTTGATTTTGGTACTTTTTCCTTGTTTGGGAAAACAATGTTTATTTATTTCCATCTATTTTTTATTTTTATATATATTATTTTTGTTCGTCCACTAAAAGAACAGTAATTATGTTGATTAGTTACATCGCCAACGCGCGATAGGTATCCCAAAGCCGTAGATGTTATGAAATCGATACAATTCTTGATCACTAGCATGACCCAACTATACCGGCCGTAGCATTAATTAGCAAACAAATTGTATGGAGGGAATAAGGTAACTCAGTTTGACCTTTGTATGCAGTAACCAATTTATAATTTAGGGTGCGATATATTGAAGTTATTTTTCCATTAAAAAATAATAAATGAGAAAAAGGGCGTTTGTCTACTACGACTGTAAAGCTGATTCCACATAAAACTTTTTCCGCTTTGCGTTACGCCGCTTTCTATGTCAAACAACGCAAAACTGAAAAACTATGCCACATTGAACGCTGCAACATCACTCAAAAAATATTTATTTTCTGAAAAATCTCTCATTCTCCGTTTTATTTACAAAAAAGTAAATAAGAAAATAAAAATCTATTAAATTATTTTTCAATTGTGTGAAATGTAAATATGTTTATTTACTTTTGAATTGAAGTGAAACTGAAAAAAAATTTCAACGCCCCCAAAAGTTGAGAATTGGGCAACTGTGCTTTACGTAACTTCGGCGTTGCGTTACTTTTTGTTATGTGAGAAACCTCATATAGATACATGTATTTTAATCTCAGCTGTCACGCAGAAAGTGTCACGTAGCGCAACACAAAGCTCCATGTGGAATCAGCTTTACCACGAAACTACCCTGTAAGACAGGAATGATGGAAACTCCAGCACGTTCTCAGCAAACACTAACACATATAGCAGTGATAGTCATTTGATACATCATTTGGAGAACACGATTGATGGAAAGAGACACGGACACAAATGTTTTCATCACATTTTTCACACCGTCCATATAAAAATGATGGAAACTTGTAGGCAGTGTGTGACAGAAATTTCCATCAAACGTGCACCTCAAATGATATATCAAATGACTATCACTGTCTTATAGGGTATCTTTATGGTACCCAGCAAAACCCGTTGATGGAAACTAACACATGCAAAAGTTCCACACTAATACATTGACACACTTTTTTATCATCTGTGCGAGGACAGGGTTGCTTTTTTCATAATTCGTTTAAAAAAATCAAATTCGTGGACGCTAGTTGAACGCGTTCTTTCGTGTGCTAAAATATAATTTAATAGTGAATAAGGATAATAAAAAATAATAATTAATAACCGTTTTTTAAAGAATAAAGATAAGTACATACATATTTAAGTAAAACCAGCTTTATTATGTACATTTACATATATATTTTTTTTGAATTCAATTTCAGATGTCTTCCAAGAAGTCGACTCCATAGAATTCGAGAGAGGCGTATGCAAGACTGTCGAGCTTAGCCATCACCGCGAGCAGTAAAAAGTATATTTTTTGTGTTAAAAATCTAATTTTATTTCATATACATATGTACATAATATCTGTGTAATGAATATATTAAATATAGACTATGATAGATTTGTTTGTGGCTCATTTTTGAAAGGTTCAGGCATCAAATTTGATGGCTCAGCTGTGATAGATTCGTATATCAAGTGTGATGGATCATATTTGACGGATTAATATATCACGCTTGATGGATCATATGTGACTGGTATTTACATAAACATTGAAGGGTATAAAGTGAGAGAGGAAAGAGTTCAGCTATATATAGAAAATCATATGATTACGCATAAGTGGGAGCGAGATGCAAAGTCACACGTATACACTTCACTCCATCACATTTTTCATATTGCCCTTAATAATGTGATAGGAATTCTTGATGGAGAGTGATGGATCACATGCATGGAGGAACAATAAAGGAGAATGCATAACGACATACCTTCATACATAGTGGGCCGAGAAGTGTCATGCAAAGAGGAATGTAGAAGAATTTGACAGATGTAGGGGCCACACAAATGCTAGGGTGCGTGTGTGTGTGGAATATGTCAACAAAAAAATGCTTGTGTTCGTGTGTGTTTATGAAGATTGAAGAAGAAGTCAGCTGATCTTATGCATTCTCCTTTATTGTTCCTCCATGATCACATGTGATCATCAATTGATTGGTCAAATGTTTATCACGGCGCTTGCAGGGTACTCTCAAAAGCAATTTGGTACGAGGAAAAATATGTGAGCGACCTCACTGGTCTGAACATGCTTTTGTCGACGTCCAAACACGGAGACACGAAGTTGAGCAACCCGCTGCTTTTGTTCGTTTGTTGGTGAGAAGGCGACGAGGAAAGGAGGGGGGCACCAAGTCGTCGGTGCTCGGACAACACGCTTTGTGCAACAATTCTTATCGCCAGTGACCAATCAGAGCGTTCGAAGAATGCCAGAACAAAACATAATGAACAAAAGTTGGCCAGCGACGAGTTGATGTGTTTGGACAAATGGAAGACAGAACAGCGGCACAAAAGAGAATCGTTGGATAATTTCGCGGCAGAGTTGCTGTGTTTGGACACGGACATTGGAAATGATTTAATTTGAGTGTAAAACATGTGAGACAGTGAAGTTAAACTATCAGTGATGTATCAAGAATTATCTATTTGGATAAACCTTGGTGATGTATAAACATACGTATATGTATGTATGTACATAAATATGTTCATATAACAGCAGTTTGGCAGGCATATGAATTTACGTACATATATGTACATAGTTTACTAGAGCCCGTAGTGTCAATGTAATTTTTTTCATTTGTCATTCAGATTAACTCTTTAGTTGTATCTGTAAAATTTGGTTTGAAGTTTTATTCATAAACAATAAATTAACCTTTTTATCTCATGCTGTGGAAAAGTCGCTGAGAAACCAATATATTAATCGGTTATCATAAAGTTTGCATCAACTAAACAAAGGGCATTGTAATAAAACTAAAAGGAAAAAATTTGAAGAGATTCTTGGAGTTTTGCCTTTTGTTGAAGCCTGATGTCTTCTAGTCCATTAGCAGATGAGGAAACATCCTCCACGGAACAACCAGAAAATAAAAAGCTTAAGCTGACGTCTACCGACAAGCTCACAAATAAAGTAATTTATACCAAGTGCTGCAAAAGTAAAAACAGAGACAACGGTGAAGGTGATTGCCATTATAACGAAAGTGGTGTGGAAGGAAACGACGTTGAAATTCCATTAACGTCGAATGCCATCGTGCCATCTCATTCGGCTACGAGTGACTGTGACAACAAAGCTGGTGGTAGATTTAATATATTCAGCTCAAATTGCAGTTCTACTGGAGGGAAAAGTAACAACGGCAATATTACTGAATATGAAGGTGGCAGTACATTGCTAGCAGTGAAGAAAATAAGCGGCCGAAGTAGGAGTAGTGATCAAAGCGCAATTTTTGTTTCTGAAGCTCTTGAGAAAAAAACTATAGTTGAAGCGGTGAAAAATTTGGAAGAATATTCGAAAGTAAACACCTTAGCAACGACTTCAGCATCAGTTGGCGCCGTTAACGCCAGCGATTATAAATCTAACTCAAACGGGAACATAACTAATACGGTGGGAGTAGGTAGCGGAGAAAATATTCAAATGGCTGGTGGAAAATCGACTAGTGATTCACGTTCTGATATAGATGAGTCGCTATACTCTCGTCAACTTTATGTTCTTGGTCATGATGCAATGCGTCGTATGGCCAACTCTGACATATTATTGTGCGGATTAGGTGGCCTCGGTTTAGAGATAGCAAAAAATGTAATTTTGGGAGGCGTGAAATCGATTACACTACATGACAAAGCAAATTGCACAGTGAGTAGAAATAAATCTTTACATAGAATAGTTTTGGGCTAGAGTTTCGACGTCGATATCCACTTTTTGAAAATGCGAAATAATGGCAATTTCACCACGAAAATCAGTTGGAATGTGACTAAAATGCAAGTTCTAGCTTTAATTTAACTAAATAAATCATTTTTACAGATTTTTTAATTACACATTTCATGTAATTTATTGTTAAAGTCACCATTCCCAAAAGCAAAATTTCATGTGGGAAAATTGATTCAACTGCCTTTGGAACGATACTTTTTATACAAGTTTTCACTTTTATAACTTTTAATTACATTTAAACTTCCATTTTATTTATATTTTCGGGGGAATTTTACGTTTTTATTATAAATAAAAATAGGTAAAAAAACTTTTTAAGTTAAACGGTTTTATGTTATACATACATTGCAATGTTTAAGATAAATGTACTAAAAACCAAAAAATAATAAAATAGATACAGTCGTGGGAATTATAAACATTTGCATAGACTAGACTAAAATAAAACCGGGGGCACGTCAATTGTCTACAAATTATCGACTTAATGTGCGATAGAAGAATCGTTTAATTCGTCGTTAGGCAGTTGGCCCGCAGACGGTGAGGAAATTACTTACTATTTTCTTGCTCATGGAAATTCCAATAGTTATACACTCCATGTTAATAAAAGAGATGTTTCAACTAGTTTATCGTTGGACATTCACATGAGGAATCGTTTCACTGCTCGTAGTTTGTCTTTAATCGACAAAACATATGATAAAAGTACTACTCGCTCACCACTATGAAACCCTAAAACTCGCTTATAATCGAGCTTGCTAGCTTTTTTCCACATTCTAGCCCTACTTATCACATGTCCATCGTTGTCGGTTGAACAACTGCCTAATTATAGTGTAACATTACAAAACAAACATTTTAATCAACGATTGTAGACAATTGACGTGCCCCACGGTTTTATTTTAGTCTAGTCTATGCAAATGTTTATAATTCCCACAACAGTATCTATTTTATTATTTTTTGGTTTTTAGTACATTTATCTTAAACATTGCAATGTATGTATAACATAAAACCGTTTAACTTAAAAAGTTTTTTTTACCTATTTTTATTTTCTAGTTTTTAGTTTTTATTTCGCATTCTGTTTAATTCATTTAGTGCTTCATTATTGCAAGGTTTCTTGCCCGTTAGTTTATTGCAGTCCAACGCCTCTATACGTAGTCTTTGCAAAGTTCTTAATCTACTAAGAGCCACGTAGGCTTGACCTTCTTCAAACAGTTTCGCACCTAAGTATACGACCGCGTGATCCACAGTGCTGCCCTGCATTTTATGTATTGTAGAAGCCCATGATAGTATTAAAGGCAACATTCTTCTTTCAGCCGTCCCGTAATTGTACTTAGCTGGAAACTGTATGGCTTTCGGGTGTATAAGATGTTTAACTTAAAAAGTTTTTTTTTACCTATTTTTATTTAAATAGAGCGACTCACGCGCCACCTAGCGGCTCCAATTTTTTTTTAAACATTTGTAAATTATTTGAGTAATACACATGCTAAATATCAGCCAAATCGGTCCATAATTAGGATTTTCAGTTTTAATTACCCCGATCTCAGCTCCACCTAGCGGAATTTTTTTTTAAGAAAATATTTTTATTTTCAAGGTAGTAATACATGTTCCGAATTTCAGCCAAATCGGACCATAAATGCGATTTTTGTAAATATAGCGACCCACGCGCCACCTATCGGAAGTTTTTTTTTAGGAAAATATTTCCTTTCAAGGTAGTAATACATGTTCCGAATTTCAGCCAAATCGGACCATAAATGCGATTTTTGTAAATATAGCGACCCACGCGCCACCTAGCGGATTTTTTTTTTTTAAAAAATTTCTTTTCAAGGTAGTAATACATGTTCCGAATTTCAGCCAAATCGGACCATAAATGCGATTTTTGTAAATATAGCGACCCACGCGCCACCTATCGGAATTTTTTTTTCATAATATTGCATTGTCATCGGGGTTATACATGCCTACAAAATTTCAGATTAATCGGTTGACAGGAAGAGGGTGAAATTTGAATTACTAAATTTGACCCAAGAATAAATAATAAATAATAAATAAAAAAACAAACGGGGTGAGCTAAATAAAACCGTTTAAAAACTCGCTTTTATTAATTTGTTTACATTTTTTCACTAACCGCGACGAGTTATGTGTGCTTCTGTGTTTCTGACTACATGCAGGGTTGTATTATACAGTACTTTTTGTGTTGCCATATCGAGGTAAGTAAGTAAGAAAAAGGCACGTAAATATGAAAATGTTTAATAACAAATCGCGCGGTGTACTACGCAGAAGGATATCACCATGGCGGTAGCCACGGTTGGGCAGTATGTCCGGACTTTGGTGGCGTAGCCCAGGGTTATTTTAAATAAGCGCGGCCGAAGGCCGCCAACGCAGAAAAGTTTTTGATAATTTTTATTTAAATTTGGCGTTACACCATTTTTCCCCCAAACGGCAACCCTGGCGAGTGTTCGGTGAAATTTATATGGGAAATATCGGAACTTTAACGACGTATATCTCAGGAACCATAGGCCTCCGGAGGGTGGGGTCTTCAGTTTTGTGATCCCCTCCGCCCCCCCCTACCCCCCTAAAAAACAGTTTTTTTCTAGCCGGGGTATCGACGTCTAAAATTTTACCATTTATTAAATATATTAGTGATATACGTGCTGTGACTAAAATAAAGGGTGAAATTTGTTTTGTAAATGAGGAATTGGGGTTGTTATTGGTAAAAATTTAAAAACTTTAACAAATTCCGGGAAAACTAGGTACGTCCGGCGCCTGAATTTAACTGATTCAGAACCTACTCCTCCTCCCCTACAACCAAGTAAAAGTCGCTTTTCTCGGAGCGTGTGACATTGTTGGAAAGCCAACCCCTTCAATTATAACCCTGCAAAAAATGCGATTAATCCGGGACGTGTCCGGGATCAATCACATAGGAGCATGCGACTAATACAATTTTACATCCCATTATATGGAGTGAATTGATCGCATTTGTTCGAGCATGTCCTATGAAGAGACTGATTGTTCAACTTGTATACCCGAACGGGTACCAATGTAGATTAATCACTAACATACCGAACGGGTACAAATGTAGATCAATCGCTTTCATCCCGAACGGGTACAAATGTAGATCAATCGCTTACATCCCGAACGTGTACAAATGTAGATTAATCGCTTTCATCCCCAATGGGTACAAATGTAGATTTTTCCAAGTTGTTCGCCAAGGCAATTTTTAATAACAATCTTTAAAAAATTGTAAATATTCATGCATATATAAATAAAGATTATATAATGTTTTACTTTTGAAAAAAAATCTCAATAAATAAATAAATAAATAATAGCTTAAAAAAACTAAAAAACACGCTTTAATCTTAAAAATCGTACTAAAAATTGAGAAATAATTTAATTAGAAACAAAATGATGAACGAAAATATAAGTATTTAAGGAAAAGCGTGGGGTGCTCAGTATGTCAAAAAATATTTAATCGGTTGTTTTTTTTTTTTTTTTTTATTGATTGTTTACTTATAATTAAAATTATAAGGCAACAGTTTATGGAGCAATAGCTACTGAGGCCTTCAGCTCGCAGAATTTAATTTAATATGTGTGTACAATGAGTGTAATTGTTCTTAGTATAATAAATATATATACTACATACATATATATATGGTTTCTTATATAACATAATAGAGACGAGTGGATTTCAGGAAAGATATAATTTTGTGGAGGTTATCTATATTTGGAGTCGATAGCATCGTTAGGGGATTGTTGTTGAGGAAGGATTGGGTACGTTGTATTTGGAAATTCGGACATTCGGAGAGGAGGTGAGGAATGGTAATTGGTACTCCTGAGTTGCAAAAATGGCAGTCTTTGGGTGGCACGTTTTCTATATGATAGCTGTGTGTTACACGTGTGTAACCTAGTCGAAGTCGGGTGAATTTTATAGCATCTAGTCGGGAAATGGGTTCTATGATCCGGAAAATTATATTTGCGTTGGTTTGGTCACTGTTTATAAATTGGTACCACGGGGATGTTTGAGAGAAAGTGTTTTTATGGATTTCCCTATATTGGGATGTGATATATCTTTTAATGTCTTTTTTATTCAAGTTTTTGGTTGCAATAAGTGGAATTCTGTGTCCAGTCTTCGCAGTTTGGTCTGCAAGCTCATTGCCTTGAATATTTGCATGGCCGGGAATCCAAATTAAGATAAATTTGGTGTGGTATTCTGTCAATAAAGTTCTGATGTTATGGGTGTAGTATTCATAGTTTTGTACGTTAGTTATAGCGTCTAGTGCTGAGAGGGAGTCTGAGCAGATTGGGAATTTTCCTGGGATATTTATGAAGTGGGTTAGGGCACTGTAAATGGCTATGGTTTCAGCTGCGAATGCTGATGAGTATTCAGGAAGAAGTGAATTGTGTATGGCCTCGGACTCTGTTGTGATGCTAAAAGTGGTAGAGTGAGTGGTCTTAGACCCGTCAGTGAAAATGAACTTATAGTCTTGATACTTATTTCTGATTTCTGTAAATAGTTGCTGATATACTGATGTTGAAGTTGAGGTTTTACTGTGTTTTCGAATAGAAGTGTTTATGTTCGCGCATGGAAACTTCCATGGTGGTATTTTTTCAATGAGCGACGGTTCGGGAAGGTAAGGAAGATCATGGTAGATGCACTGGGTTATTGTTTTCGATATTACGGATGTCACCTTTTCGTTATGTGTGTGGTTCGAAAGATAGTTAATTATGTTATGGATGGGGGTGTCGTGGCTGGTGAGTAGGTTCTTAAAAAGATTAGTTATGATAAGGTCTCTGTTATTTTTTAATGTCAGTAGATTAGCTTCATACATAAGATTATTTATGCGAGTGGTTCGGAAGGCTCCAAGCGCTAAGCGGGTTGCAGAGTTTAGTATTGATTGTAGTTTTTTGATGTTATTTTCTGAAGTGTGGCCGTAAAGGTATAAACCGTAATTTAATTTTGATACAATGAGTGATTTTATCACAGAAATGAGGGAGTTGGTGTTGCAGTTATACTTGCTGCTTGCTAAGCATTTTATGATATTCAATCTACTATCTAGTGTGAGTGCTAGCTTATTTACGTGCGTGTTCCACCTGTATTTAGAGTTGAAAGTAATTCCCAAAATTTTGAGTTCCTCTACTTCGGTCAGGTGTATGTTATTTGCTAATATGGTACAATTGCAATTGCGTTTTCTGCAAATATGTAGATGTTTGCATTTTTGTATGGACAATTCTGCGCCGGAGTAGTCACACCAGTGGGAGATTTCGTTTTTTATGGGGTTTATATTGATAGTTTGGTTTTTTTTACGGTTAAGTTGTGCAATGATATGAAAGTCATCTGCGTAGGCGCAGAATGTTAGCTCCCTGTGCATGGATATTATATTTGCGAGTTTGTTGTAGGCTATCAGGAAGAGTACGACTGAAAGTGGTGATCCCTGGGGGATTCCGTTATGGAGGCCAGTTGTGTCGGAGTATTTGTTACCTACTCTGACCTTGATTTTTCGGTTCTTCATGAAATTTGCCACGTAATTTATTATTTTCTTTCCAACCTTCCATTCCTGTAACTGTTCTATAACGGAGTGGAGACCCACTCTGTCGAACGCTTTCGCAAAGTCTAGGGATATTACGGATATGTGTTGTTTAGAGGATAGAGATTTTGTTATCATGAAGTCTAAGTAAATTAGACTGTCAGTAACTGATCTCCCCCTTCTGAAACCCATTTGATGGCTATTGAGTAGTTTGTTATTAGTAACAAACCACCATAGCCTGTTAGATATGATTTTGTCTAATGTCTTTGCAAGTACTAAATTTAGCGATATTGGTCTGTATGAGCTGATAGATGTCTTATCAGTGTTTGGTTTTAAGATTGGGACTATTGTACTTATTTTGTACAGTTGAGGTATATAATTGTCAAGAATTTTATTGTATAGGGAGGTTAGTCGTATTTTTGTTGAGGGTGAGAGTTGTTTTATCATCTCATATGTGATTCTGTCGAAGCCTGGTGTAGTACCTTTTAGTTTATTTAGAGCCATATGTAATTCTGTGTAGGAGATGGGCTTTTCGATTTCTATCGCTCTTTCATCGGTACTGTAGTTAGGTATGTTTGCGTGGAGAGATTGTTTTTTTATTTTGTATGTTTCTGGGAAGTGTGAGTCATCGGATTGCTCTGACCAATAGGTGCTAAAATTATTAGCGATTTCTTGGCAGTCTGTTGTGGTTGAGTTGTCGTGGGATAGGCAGTGGATACCAAAGCGTGGTTTTAACCGCAAAACCGTCTAATGTTCGACCATACTTTACTGGGAGGAGTAGAGGGTTTTATATTAGACGTGAAGTCAGATATTGAATTTGATTTTGCTATTTTTATTTCTCTTTTAAGTGTGGATGATGCCTTTTTATAATTTGTGACATTTTCGCTAGTGATACAGCGTTTGAGTTTTTGCCATAGATAGTTTTTGTGCAGCTTTAGCTCCTCTAGCTTCTTGTCCCACCATGGTACTGATTTCCTTGGTATATTGACGGATGTTTCGGGTATAGACAAGTTAGCGCTTCTTATTACTATTTTTTGTAAGTTTGCGGTTTCTTTGTTGATATTTTCGGATGTTGGTATATCTTCGGTAAACTTTTTTGAGAGGTTATAAAATTTATCCCAGTTTGCGCGAGGTGTAAGAAATTTTGGTTTTATTGTATTGTTCGAATTGTTGGTAGAGTGGAATAGGGTTGTCAAGATGGCAAAATGGTCACTTCCTAGTAAATGTTTTTCGGTTGTCCAGTTTGCATATATCGCCAATTGTGGGGAACAGAAGGTGAGATCTAAATGTGAGAATGTGTTGTGTGTATTAAAATGAGTAGCAGAGCCATTATTGAGGAGAATGTAATGATAATTATCTAGGAAGTTTGCAATTATATTTCCTCTGGTGTTATTGCGAGGTGAGCCCCACTTTTGATGCCATGCATTAAAGTCACCGGTGACTATGTTAGGGATCTGATTTGAGGTAAAGGCCTCTGTTAAATCAGACGATACAAGTCGGATGTTGTGCGAGATGTAAGTTGAAATTATGCGGAATTTTATTTTTGAGTGGATTATGGCTGCTATTGATTCGAAGCTAGTATTTGTATTGGATTCCTCGTGTTGATTTTTCTTATGGATAAGTATAGCAACTCCACCATATGTTGATTGAGATTGGTTTTTGTGTAGGAGGGAAAAATTTATGGGGATTGGTATGTTATTAGTAGTATGGAGGTGGGTTTCTTGGAGTGATATTATATGGGGGTTATGTTTTTTGATTAGAATTAGTAGCTCATTATAGTGATTGACGTAACCGTTTATATTTCACTGTATTAGCCTAAGTGACATATATGTATTATTATAATTGGTAAGTATAGCTAGTCTACTTATTATATTTTGGATGTTTGTTTTTATTGTTGTTGATTTTCTTTAGTTGTGTTCTTTGCCGTTTGGAAGTTTTGTTGGGTAGTATTTGGATCGTGGTAGTTGTTTTTGATGATGTACTGGTGGGTGGGTTCTGGTTCTGGATCGGAGTCAGATTCGGTGGGAAGGTCAGGGTAGTTTATGGCATTTCGTCTAGCGGTAATAGGGGCTGGTAGTTGTAGTTTCGTGGATGTGACGTTATTGGTGTTGATGAAACTTGTCTCATTTGGTGTGGTTGCTAGCGGGGTATTTTGTGGATTATATCGTGCTACTGCTGCGTATTGTTGTTGTTTGTGCTGATGTTTTTCTCTATAAATAGCTTTGGCGGTTTTGTGGTCAACCTTTGAATTGTTTTTATTGCCTGGATCTCTTTTTGCTGTATAAAGATTGGGCACTTCTTATCATTAGCGGAGTGATTGTTGGGATCTAGATGTTCACTGATGCAATTGATACATGTATTGTCATTTGTACATTCTTCTTGTGTTTCGTCGTTGATGTGGTAGATATTGGAGCATTTTGGGCATATTTTTTCATTTTTGCATATTTTTGCTGTGTGCCCGTATCTGTGACAGTTCTTGCATTTCATTGGTAGTGGGATGTATGGTCGTACATTAATTTTCTCATAGCCAATTTTTAATTCTGTTGGTAGGGTTGTGGTTCCAAATGTTATTATGACCAACCCTGTTTCGATTAGGCTGTTTCCTACTTTCTTCAAGATTTTCTTTACTTCGGTTACATTTTGTGATATTTCGGCGAGGATGTATTCTTCTGGTAAGCCTCTTAGGTCGTTACAGTAGATTACGCCTTTCGATTCGTTTAGGGATTTATGTGGCACAATTTCTACTGTGATATTGTTGGTGAGCTGTATGAGGTTCGTAAGCTTGTTTGCCTGTAGGTTGTTTCTCGTTTTAAGCAGGACGATTCCATTTCTGGTTTTTTTGCATTCTTCTATTTCACCGCCGCATGTTGCGTCTACGGCTTTTTTTAATAAGAAGGGTGACACGTTAGTTAATGTGTCTTCACTGCCCTTTCTAGACATAATAAGGTATATGGGTTCATTTTTGCTAAAGTTGGATGTTTTGCTATTATCCCACTTTAAACTGGGAATATTATTGGTATTTGTCCCCTCTTTGTCGGGGGGTTGACCCATTTTGGATCTTAAAGTCTTGATTTCAGTTGTAAATTTAGTAAATTTATGTATTCGATTATGAATAACAAAAGTAATCTAACACGTGGTTTATTTGCTGTGTATGTATATACGAATGGTGCGTCGAAAGCGAATAAGAAAATATATATTGACTATGTAAGAGCACAACCGTTCACTATGCTTGTTAGTAGTCGACTGTTAATCGGTTGTTCTGTAATCAACAATATTCTCATGTCACGCAGGGTATAGCCCTGTGAAGTTGGCACATCCAAATGCGATTTTTTTGTAAAAACTATGTAAATCGTTTGCTCATCGTTTGCTCAGGTTTGCTCAGAAAATAGTTTCGTTTGCTCAGGTTTTGTTGAAAAGTTATTGCGAAAAAAAATTGTTTGCACTTTTTTTTGCACAGCCAAATGCGCATTTTCTCGAAGGAATACGTAGATAAGTACGATTTTTTGGCTAAATCGTTTGCTCATCGTTAGCTTAAGATAATACAGGAAAAAATTTCTGATTCGCATTTTTATATAAAAAGTTATTCAAATAAATAATACCTTAAAAAACTAAAAAACACGCTCTAATCTTAAAAATCGTACTAAAAATTGAGAAATAATTTAATTAGAAACAAAATGATGAACGAAAATATAAGTATTTAAGGAAAAGCGTGGGGTGCTCAGTATGTCAAAAAATATTTAAAATCGGTGTTTTTTTACTAATAATTTTATTTTGACTTTTTTGAGATTTCATATATCGTACTCTTTAATTTCGCAACTAGGTATATTTTTGTACTAGTTGTACGAATCGAATATTTTCATGTTCAAATATTATTGAGCACCACCACGCTTTTCCTTAAATACTTATATTTTCGTTCATCATTTTGTTTCTAATTAAATTATTTCTCAATTTTTAGTACGATTTTTAAGATTAAGCGTGTTTTTTAGTTTTTTAAGCTATTATTTATTTTTGACTTTTTAGTGAAATTTTTCATTAAAGGATGTATTATGCGGACGCAAGAATAAAAGTAAAAAGAAGTCTGATGGGATGTGGTGTTCTCCGAAATAGATCTACATACATATGTATTTATAACTTCTACCAAAAATCCCAATATGCAGTGAAGTAAACTAGCTTATTATGCAATATTTTCCAAACCCTTTTATTCAAGGTTTTCCAAACTAGTTTGGAAATACAAAATTTCCCAAACGTTTTGTTATATTTTACAATCAGAAAGTGGAGAGAAGTTGAGGTGAAGCATTTGAAAAGAACAAAAAAAAAAAAAAAACCTGATTGAATAAATTCGAATTTAAACAATAAAGCTCCGAATACGTTTGTAGCGTAATGGTAAGGTATGCTGCCTACGGACCAAGGAGCTCAGGTTCGAGTCCCGAGTGGCGCATTTTTTTTTTTTTTTTTTTATTTTTATTTTTTTATTTTTAGAGAAATTTTTTTCACCTCACATTTACAAAACATTGTATAAAAATGTAATTAGGGTTCCTTTTCGTTGATTCAGCACTTACTATTAAATGAATTACAAACAAAACCAGTTCTTGCTTTGCATACATATGTATGTACATGCCATTGTTTTTATTGCAAACAGTGTTGCCAGAATATTTTGGAGCTTATAGCTAGATTAAAAGAAAAAAATAGCTAAAAATAGCTAAACAATTTTTTTCCAAGCTAAAATTAATAGCCAAAAATATTTTTCTGCAAAAATAGCTAAATAATTATTTACATACTTAAAACGATACTAATTTTCTAGCTCCAATAAATTTTGGATGAGTGGATCTTTTAAAAATTCCACTCCATTAATTCACATAGTGGTAGTCGAAATTTTTTCCACTAATTCAAAATACTGGTAGTGAAAATTTATTGGATCAACATTTCATTCCACTAAATAAAAATATCAGAATTGACATAAAAGTAAAATAGGCACTCTACCAGAGCGGATCATACATACATAAACATATACATACGTTCCACTTGCATGAATAACGTGAAAGTTTTATTACAAGTTTAAAAAATTTTTGATCTAGTGTAGTAATTTTTTTCGTAAACTTACTAAATTCTATTTATGAAAAAATATTTAAAACTACTTATTTTATTGTTGGTAGTGCAAATGCTTTTTAATGATTTCGTGGATAAAATTTCCACTACCACTCTTTTCGATTTAGTGAAGAAAAATATGGGCAATCAATTTGCTTAAATATTCTAGTTAACTGCCATCTGTATGTACCGATAAGCGTTAAAATAAATACATAAGTAGGCATGCCGGACTACAAGTTTTTGTTTGGTAATCTTAACCCGATCAGAGAACACATGGCTTCATTGTAGCAATTGATGGAAAAGGGTATACTGCAAGGCAATAAGATTCCATTTCGGCTGTTTGACGGCTATTTTGCATTATATTGTAACGCTCACAGTGGCATCGCATAAATCCAACAATTTTTTTAATGAATCAATAGTGCACATCGTGTGAAATTTTTAAAATGAAATTGACACATATTGCTATGCCCGGTATAGAAATGTTGCCTTGTAAATTGACTCTATATTGCTTTGAAAATTGCTTCTCATCTTGCCCGTATATACTTCGAGTAAGGAACAGTACATTCTATAAAGTCTTGATAAACAAAAAATCATAATATCTTGTGCAAAAGTGAGGAAATTACAAAAAAATATTATAGCTAAAATAGCTAAACTGACTAAAAAATAAGCTAAAGAAAATAGCTAATAGCTAAACGTAAATTTCTATAGCTAAACGTCGAAAGTAATAGCTAAATCTAGCTACAAAATAGCTAAAGTGGCAACACTGATTGCAAACACAACAACGACAAAACAGAAAGCTTGTTACACAAAACACAAAACCAGTTATTGCTATGCATACGTATGTATGTACATTGTACATGCGGTTGATTTCATTGCAAATACAACAAACCCAAAACAGAAAGCTTCAAGCTTCATTTTTGAGTGAATTTATGCATTGAGTTTATCGCCATCGCTATGAGCGATCGCTGGCTGTTGTGCGTTAGTTCGCTCGCTATTTGAGTGGTTATACGTTTTTCTTTGAACATTTGTTTGTGATTTGAGAAGAATGTATTTTTGAGCGTTCGTGAGTGAGTTTTTCCGTACCCTGCAAGCTTGTTACTTATTGGCTTGTATACGGGAGTGAATTGAAATTCATAGAGGCTATTTCGAAGAAAGGTAACATAAAAGCCGCAATGAAGCATAAAATATAATGTTGAATGTCCTACTATATGATGCCGTTGGGCTGTTGATGTCATGTTTCGAATCCGGAGGAGAATAGAAATAATAGAGAGAACACAAAAAAGTGAATGTTTGAAAGATATAATAATTTAGTTAAATGTTGCAACTTTTAGGATGGGATGAAGTTACATACATACATACATACATACATACATACAGGTGAAGCTAATAAAAGCGTGTTAAAAACAAATTTTTTCGGGATCAGCACTTTTCCCCAAAAAACCGAAAAAAATAATTTTTTTGGCTAAATCGTTTGCTCATCGTTAGTTTAGATTCGCTTAGGAAGAAATTTCCTTCTGCTATCAATAATCTAAAGGTTATTGAAAAAATAAAATATTTCGGGATTAGAGCCAAAAAATGAAAAATCTGCAAAAAAAATATTTTTTTTTGGATAAATCGTTTGCTCATCATTAGTTCATAATAATTCAGTAAGAAATTTAATTGTTCAATGCTTTTTTTCAGAGTTATAGCAAAATGAAATTTACGCTGCGACGTTGCCATGTAAAATATGAATTTTCGCAAAATAATACGTAACTATATACGAATTATTGGCTAAATCGTTTGCTCATCATTAGGTAAAGATATTTCAGAAACAAATTTCATTTTCCTATGATTTTATTCAAAGTTATTGCAAAATAAAATATTTCGGGATCAGCATCCCGAAAAAAAATTTAACAAAAATTAATTTTTTTTCGGCGAAATCGTTTGCTCATCATTAGTTCAGAATCACTAAGTAAGAAATTTCGTTTTCCGATTCTTGTTTTCAAAGTTATTGCAAAACGAAAATTTCGATGTGGCCTTGGAACAGCCAAATGCGAATTTTCCGCGGTGGAATACGTAATTACGTACGAATTGTTGGCTAAATCGTTTGCTCATTGTTAGCACCAGATATTTCAGGAAGATCTTTCTTATTCACAGTTTTACAAAAAAGGGTATTGCAAAAAAAGCCTCAGCTCACCTAAACGAGACACCGAAAAAAAATTAATTTTTTTTTGTTAAATCGTTTACTTACCGTTTGCTCAAGATATTTCGATGTAAAATTTGCTTTTCTAATATTTACATAAAATTTTTTTTTTCCAAATGGCTTACTAATACATAGTTATTTCAGGCGTGGTAAGGAGCAAAAAAAGTTAGATTTAAAAAATTCATGCAAAATACGAGGATTTATTTATTGTACATACATACATTCACAACATAGATGCATACATATGTATGTACATACATATATGCAATTCTTTTATATTTATGCTCATTTATCTTTGGTTTGTTAAATTAAAATTAAATATAGGTAGTATACATATATGTATGTTAAATATAGCTAGTATATACATACTTATGTATGTTCATAAGTTAGGCACTTCAATTTTTAATACTTTTTTGCTGTGGTATTTAATGTACTATATTTTGAATTTTTGGTGAGAAATAAATGAAATGAAAATTATATATGTATGTACATATGTATGTCTGTGTACATATGTACATTTACATATGTACATATACATATATACATATTTATCTATGTTTATTAGATGTTATTTTCCAAATTTTCATGTTTTATTTTGAACGTAATTTTATATATGTAAATAAACATATCGCACCCTAAATCATAAAGTGACACAACTCAAAATTTCTTGAAATCGATTCTTTTTTCATAAACTGGTACATAGAACATATCTCTAGCGATTGCCAAAAAACTTTTCAATAACTGTCTCTTTTGACCGAAAAATAACCATTATACGTGCGCTTATGCTATACGATTGCGTGTAAAGAAAAAAAAGTTTTTTGGCTCCTGAAAATTTTGGAATTTTGAGTTGTGTCACTTTATGATTTTGGGTGCGATATGTGCAAATGAATTTATCAATAATCTTTAGATATGTATCCTTTTTTTTTAAATTTACATATGCATTTTCATTTCAAATTTATTTAATATTAAACTTCATACTGCTATTATTATAGATATTTATCTACATACATACATATATTCATTAGATGAACTATAACAAGCGCACATACATACATATGTACATATCGCTAGCTTAGAGTGCAAATTGTGTAAGCCCATTTTTTAAAACTTCACATGGGAGACAAAAAACAAAAAATATAAAAAAAATCGAAATGAAAAAAAAATGTTCTGTTCATGTGAATATGTACACATTTTGGACTTAGCCAATTTGCGTATCATTGAATAACAACGAGTAGAAATATGACACATATGAAAGACTTGTTTAGCGTGGTGCGTATTTAATTTTTCTAGCGTTCTAGGTATATAAAAATAAATTTTATCATAAAAGTGGACTTACGCAGTTTGCACTCTAAGCTAGCGATATATATATGTACTTACATAAATGTGCTGTTAATACATACATATTTACATATTTATTTTAAATCCTAATATATAACAGTTTTTCAGCATTTATTGATGGGAGGTTTTCATCACCGACTGTGAGTGGTTTCCTTTTTAGATCATCCTTTTCCACCCACGTCCCTAATACATTTCTACAATAAGCTGTAAAATGATTAGTTTTATGGCAAATAATACCTCCTAACACAAATTCTTTACCACCGATTGTGATTTTTTGTGGTATATCAGACAATGGGATTTGTTGGTGGTATTTCGAATAATTGGTACTCAAAAAAATTTGTGTGTCAATTAAAATAAATTGACCTTCCGTAATTGTTATAGTTTTAATTTCCTTAAATTTTTTACATTGAAGATTCAGATGTTGCGAAATGAATTTTTTTAGGTATACCCCAAAGCTCAGTCCCCCATCGAACCCATCTAGGTCCAAAACAGGAATTTTTCTATGTTTTGAGCTGCACTTTTCACATTTGCTATATACCTCAAAACAGGGAACATTGTCCAAAAGTTCTTTATATAGTACGTGGTTGCTACTAAAGCAGTTCAGAAAACCATTATCGATTTTAAAAATCATTGATAGGATTTCTTCTCTAAAATTGTATAAATGGGAATCGATTCCTTCATTAGCAAATTTAATGATAAATGAAAAAAATAGCATTTTGGATTGCGAATCGACAAAATATTTAAAAGTTGTGTAATTCGAATAACAATGAGAAAAGAGTTCAATCATTGAGTCAAATGTGCAAGTGTTTTGTACATAAATTTGATTTCCTTCAATGGAAGCAGGATCGCACTTACTTCCGTTTTGAAGGTTTTCACCTTTTCGTTTACGGAGTGGTTTACCGTAATAGAGCTCCAGTTCTGGGAACGGTCTCAAGTATTTACCTCGCCTAGATTTGATTTGTGGTGAAAGTGAATCTTTGCTATCATCAGAGGGTATTTCTTTGCCCGATTTAGGATTTTGTTCTTTTTCGAGGGTCGAAGTAAGGAATGAGTTCGGAGAAGTGTGAGGAAATTCGCTGGAGTCTGTGACATTTTTATTTATTTCTATTTGCGAAATTACATTGCTTTCATCAGAGGGTATTTCTCTGTCCGATTTAGTATTTTGTTCATTATTGAAGGTCGATGTAAGGAATGAGTTGGGAGAAGTGTGGGGAAATTCGCTGGAATCTGTGACATTTTTATTTATTTCTATTTGCGAAATTACAGAAATTTGAGAATCTTTTTCATTTTTGTAATTAGTGTATTTATCCGATTCATCTAAAATATCCATTATATTATTTGAGTCTTTTTTTAGAATTTCTGTATCTTTTGCTTCGTTATTTACTCCAAACCAATTTTCTTCGGATTTTAAGTGATTGTAATTGTGTTGATTGTTGAAAGTATCGCGCCCTTTTAAATATTTATTTTTTGGTTTTGATTTTAATTGCAATGCGCGATCTAATTTTGCAACGCTTTCTATAGAGTTAATGTGCTTGGCAATAAATTTGTCAGCACGCATAGGCTGGTATGATGGACCCAAGTCATTATTTTTCAACATGTTGAAATATGATTCGCAATGTGCGGAGGTTGCAACTTCAAATGACCGGGTAAAATAATTTCGCATAACATTTGTCCATAGTGGAAAATGCTTTGCGAACCTAATGAAATGCTCAATTATCCCTGGGCAATAGAAAGCGTTTAAAAATTCGCTATCTTTAATTGATTCGATTTCTTTTTGTGCACTTTCGCGGATATTTTCAACAAAAGAGTCAACATGATCATTTTCAACACCCTCTAAATGATCTATTTCGTTATCATTTTCGATTTCATTTATTTCGCAATTAGTAAACGTTTTTATTCTGTCAAACAAATATTTCTTTTTAATTGTACAAATTAATTCCTCCCCGAATTCATTTGTACCTTCATATTCGCTACCAGAGACAATGAGAATAGATCTCAATAGATTTTTAAATTCGTCAATATCCCCGCACGTAGACATTACTCCTAAACATCGAACATAAAAGTCCTTAACTTTAAAATGTTTTCCGTCAAAAACTTTTTTTCGGCACATGATCTTAATTAAATGTGCGATGTCTATCCTTATGAAACACATGAATGTATGGGATTTATCCCCTAGTAACCAACGGAAACAATTGAAAATATACGTATTTAAACTCCTTTCGTTAAAAGCCAAACAGGTGGCATTCAAGAGGGCCATGGAGTAGTCGCATACTACTTCTGGAGGACAAGGAGCTCCATCTCTAAGAATTTCTCTTAGCCAATATGTAATGTAATTTGCGTCATGCTTTTGCGACAGCACTGAAAAAAGTGGTAAAACCCCATTGTCTGTTGGAATTATAATCTCGTATTAAAGAGTACAGCGTTTCTCGCTTTGCCTTTTTAATTTGACGCCAGCTGCGTTCGAATTTTTTACAAATTTTTTTTAATAGGAATAAGGTCAATACCTAGAAATATTGATTTTGATATTGTACAGCTTTACTTGTTTAATTTGACGCCGGTCGCGTTCGAAGTTTCTAGATTTTTCGTTTTATGAAAAAAGTAATTTTCTGATCACTTTCGAATGCTGGACTTTTTGACTTTCCAACTAACGCCAATCCGATATACATACATACATATGTATGCACATACATATGTATGAGCATAGGTACCCTGCAAAAATCATTGGATTATATGGTCCATTTGTTTTAGGTTGGAGTACTTTCAAAGTGACATAGGCCAAACAACCGATTCATGTATCTGCATCGGTTCGTAGTTAGCCGAACATGATAACAAAAACCAAATGTTTATCGCGATGACGACGAAGCATATGTATACACACCTATATACATATGCAGTTATGTTAAGTACTCCAGCAATTAATCCAACGTAGGTACTCTATGGATTAATTTGATGTATGATGCGGGACTGGAGTAGGTAGGTATATACTCCATTGCAATCACATGCAATGTTAATTGGACCATATTTTTTGTATGAAATGTGGCAGGTTTTGGTGTACTCGGAATTTGTGCAGGGTACGCATATGTATGTATATATGTACATGCAAATGTGTCAAAGTGTCCTGCAGGGAAATCAATAACTAGTGAACACAATTTCTGGTCGAGAACTAGCGAAAAGTTGTCAAAGAGGCGCCAGTTCAATTGCCGTCGGCTTTGCATATTTCTGCAATTCTCAGATTTTTCGTGAAGCATATTGAACAAAGAGTATGTAAAATTTCCATCTTCACTTAAGGAAATGAAATGTTCCCCTAATAATGCTTTTCCGATCCCTCAGGCTTATTTTTAATTTTTTTAATTTTAATATTTTTTAAATATTTGTTTAAAATTTGTATTTAATAAATGAAAAAAAAAATAATTAAAAGAAAATTATCATTCGCCTTGGCACCGTCAGGATTCCAACCCGCGTTCGCCAGATTTTAAGTCACACGTGTTAATCACTGTGCCATCGCGCCACTTGCTTTAAGTCTGTCAAAAGCTGCACTTAATTGGCAGATGTAAAACTGTGGAATTTGTAGAAATTTTTAACTAGTTCAGAACTATCGAATAGGTAATGCAGCGGTGGATAATTGAGACCGCCAATGATATCGCCATGTTAAATTCGCCAGTTGCTAACATGCAAAAGAGATTGATCTCGCACTTGTAGTGTCGAAAAATTATCTAGCTGCGCATCAATTATGAACTGGAGATTTTCCCCACAGGGTGTTTAAGCAGTCTATCTATGTGTATACATTAGGGTGTTCCCCAAATGTATGGAGACGAATTATTATTATTATTATTATTATTATTATTATTATTATTATTATTATTATTATTATTATTATTATTATTATTATTATTTATTTATTAACAGCCATATGGCCTATAATCCTTTTGATTTTACATAATTCATATTAAATATGTGTTTTACAATAATTATACAATAGCTTTTTAAATTTCATCAAATTATTGCATGTTTTAATATGCACAGGTAGCTCATTATACATTTTCAAGCCTTTATAATACAGATCCAGCTTTGCATTTTCTGTCTGGCAACGTGGTAGTGCGAAATTGTTTCTATCTCTGGTAGGGTAGGTGTGTGTATCACTGCTGTAGCTTAAGTTCTCTCTCAAGTATTCCGGAAGTGCTCCTGCTTTAATGTTATATATAAATTTCATTGTGTGAAAGGAGATTAGTTGTTTTATGCTCAGCCATTTAAGAGTGTTCAGCATTGATGAAATACTTGTGTCATACCGCGCGTTGAGTATATGTCTCATTGCTCTATTTTGCATTTTTTGTAATTGTTTAATTGTGAGTCTGGTGTGATAAACAAAACACTGGCGCAATATATAAAATGTGGTTCAATAATGGATTTATAAACTAGTATTTTATATTTCCTTTTTAAATATTTGCAAGTTCTTTTCATAAAACCAATTTTCTTTGAGATTTTACTCACTACGTAGTCAACGTTATCACAGAATTTTAATTTATTGTCAATTATGACACCGAGATATTTGCATTTCTTCACCTCCATAATGGTTTCGTTTTTTATATTTAAAGTAGGTATGTGGTTCTATATTTATTTTATTTGATGTGGATATAACCATGTAATTTGTTTTTGCCACATTTACCATTAATTTGTTTTTACACAACCAAACGTAGAGTGCATTCAAGTCCTCCTGCATTTTTGCCAAGGCCACATCTATAATTTCTTCGCTTATTGTCAACAGAGCATCGTCTGCAAAAAGTTTTACTTTAGAGTTCTTTATTGACGAGGTAATATCATTTATATATATGTTAAACAGGATTGGCGCTAAGACTGAGCCCTGTGAAAGTCCTATATTGATCGGCACGCTTTCTGAAATTGTTTCATCAATGACTGTATATTGTTTTCTATTTGATAAAAAGCTTTCGAACCATTTCAACTCAACACCTTCAACTCCAATTCGTTTCAATTTATTTACCATCAGGTTCCGATCAACAGTTTCAAACGCTCTTTTCAGGTCAATGAATACCACTAATATAGTCTTTTTTCTTCTCATATCTTCTTTCCACTGAGAAATAACCCATGTAAGAGCTGTTTCACACGAGTGTTTAGCACGAAAACCTGATTGCTCTTTAATAAAAATATTGTTTCTTTCGATATATTCAGTTAGCTGTTTTTTTTACCACTTTTTCTAAAATTTTGTCGGTATTTGGCAAAGTATTTATTGGTCTAAGTTCTTCAGGCTTAACAGTGTTCTTTACTTTTTTCACAGGTACCACTTTTGCGATTTTCCATTCTTCCGGTACTTCTCCTATTTTTAAACTCTCGTTGACGACTAGTGAGTAGAAATAACCTAAGTAAGGCACAGTGTCTTTAATAACTCCCTCCGTTAAAAGTTTTTTTCCACCAATCTTGTTGCTAAAACTTTTCACAATTTCCTCTATATTTTCTGTATTTACTTCAGCAAATTTAAAATAAGTGTTAGTATTATAGTGATTACATTCGTTGTTCTCAATTATCTCAATACTTTCATTTATTTGTACTATACTTTCCACAAAAAATGTATTTAGCACCTCAGCTATACGATTTTTATCATCAATACGCTGACCTTCGTACTGTATCACTGTTATATTGTCTTTCGTATCTTGATAGCATATAGTTTGCTTCAAGTACTTCCACATTAACTTGCTGTCATTACTGTTGGTTATAATTTTATGCTCCATATATTTAATTTTTTTAATTTTTATCATTTTTTTGTATTCTTTTTTGATGCTAGTGTAATCAGACCATTCTCCATTAGTTATTGCTGTATTGTAAGCCACCAATTTCAGTTTATGTAAATTTATGAGTTCATAATCGTACCACTTGTTTTTTATTTTAATATTTATTTGTTTAACTCAGGTTAGTTGTTGCATACAATGTAATAAGCAAAGGTTTATATACTTGACCATGTCATTTTGATTTTGATTCACTATTCCTGAAAAGTTAACATTTCTGAGTAGTGCTAATATGTTTTCACTACTATATTTTTCCCATGATGTCATTCTGGACAGCGTTCTATTTGGGATCTCAGTTTTTATATTAATACTGAACATAATTGTCTCGTGGTCTGATATTTTATAATTATCAAGACTTTTGCACATGTTAGGTTCTTCGTTTGAATATAGTAGATCAATTTTGGTCTGAGAGCCTTCTGCTATACGTGTGTTAAAGTTGATTTGTTGATGCATTGAAAATGAGTTAAATAGCTCGTTTAGCCTCAGACTATATGTTGATTCTCTATTCATATTGATATTAAATTCACCAATGATTGCATTGTTATACGTTGTATCACATATTTCCGCCACTATTGTTTCTAGATAGTTAATAAAATCTGAGTCACTGGTATTTGGCGAGTGGTATAGTACTCCTATTTGCCACTTTACTTCCACGTTTTTTAACTGGACAATGATACACCAAATATTAGCATCAATCGCTTTATTATAAACTAATCGAAATTTTACTGAGTTACTAATGTACATTACAACCCCTCCTGTGTGTCTGCTGTGTGAATCACATCTTATTGTTGTAAACGATGTCAGGCTTATTTCTGCATCACTGATTACATCTGTTACACACGTTTCGGAGCAAAGTACAACTTTTGGGTTAAGTTCTTCCACCATTCTTTCAATTTCAAGTTTATTGTGCACCAAACTGTTTACATTTAAATAAATTACTTTTAAGTTTTTATTTTTCTGTATTATTCGGTTTGATTGCTAGTACCCTACCCGCTGCTTTTCTATCGCTAGTTTTCTTTGGTAGACCGGACATTCTTTACTAAGTATGCTATGCCCAGTGTCTAGCTTAAAGCCGAGCTCTCTATTAGCGTCCACACAATTGCCACAAACAGGGTTGGTTACTTCTTCACTACATTCCTCATATATATGTTCACCCAAACATCGTCCACACCTTTGCTTTTTAAACCCTAAACATTTGTAGCATCTCTTTACATTTTGTCCATCGTATACCCCACATTGGTCCCATCCAATATTAAGTTTGGCATGATTAATCACTTCTGAATATTTCTCATGATTGATTTCAACAATTGCAGTATAAGAACTTCTCGGGCTATTATTTTTCTTCACTTGATAGACTTTTACACATTTAATGGCGTTTTCTTTTCTCGAAATAATGTTGCCCTGTTTGATTTTCTTAGCCATTTTGTAAATTTGTCTGGTCCTTTCACCAAATATTGGCTTCTAACTAAGTAAGAGGGCACCCTTATCTACAAATTCAGCCATTTTATAGAAAGTCAGGATACGTAATTCGATAATTGGGATATAGGAGGGCAACATTTTTTCGTAGAAAAGAAAACGCCATAAGATTTGTGTTTTTAATAAATTCATTCTGCGCTTTTATCTTGGCAACTATTTCATCATCGCTGTATTTCTCACTCATGTTGGTAATTCTAATTTTGGGATTAACTACTTTTGACTCTTTGATTTCATATACCCCAGAGTCTAGTTTGTTTTCTAAAACACTTTTGATTTTGTCTTTTTCTGAGCTATCACTTGCTTTTATGACCACAGATCCATTATTTTTGTGTATCACCTTATTGATCTTCATATCTTTGGCGTCAATCTTATTCAAATCTTTCTTTTTTAATTCCGCCGTTTGTTTAGCTTTTGGTTTTACAATAATTGGTGGGACACCCCTTAGAACAGTGGCATAGGGCATCTTATTATGAGCTATATTTACATTTTGATCATTCACTTTACGCACTTCTTGTATTATTTCCTCTTTTTGTTTTGCCATACTATCAGCAGATTTTTCATTTAACTCACATAAGTTTTCCACTCTTTTCATCAATTCATCTTTTCCTTTATCTGCTTTATTATTATTGTTTTGTTCGCCAGCTTTCCGCACTTCTTTTATTATATCTTCTTTTTGTTTTGTTAACCCTTCCAAGTTATCTTTACTTAAAATACAAAAGTTTTCCAGCCGTTTTATTAATCCATCCTTTTCTTTATTTGCTTTTTTCATATTTTCCATCACTTTATTTATTTCTTTTTCATTGTTATTAATTAGTGCACTAATTTCCTTATTGTGGTTTTTTATCAATTTTTCAAATTCGTTTTTTTGCTCCCGTATATTTACTTTATTGCTCTCTGCTATAACCATCATTTCTTTTAATGCATAATCCACATTCGAGATGTATTGCATACAATCATCACACATAAAGCACATAAATGGGCAATTAATGGAACATATTCATCCACTCCTGCACACTGTATACTTTTGTGGTAGATTTTCCCACACACACCCTTGCAGCGTATGCCAGTTTCCCCTCTTGCAGACATTATGCCTTTTTGGCATTTGTGACACTTGTCCGTCATTATCTTATTCACTTCTCCTCTTTTTATCTATATTTGTATGTATTTATTTTGCGCTACAACTACACCGCGTTTTTGTTTACCGTTTGTTTACTTATTCACTGCACTTTAGTTTTATATTGTATTTCTTTTTCAAGATTTATTGGCATAATTTGTTTGGAATTTATTTTTCACTTAATCAATTTTGTGTCCTTTCGCTTTGTTTATATGTTTTTTATATGTTCGCCAACATTAGGCTATTTATTCACAATTTTAACCGTCTTTATCACTCATTTTATCGGAGCACATTACATTATTATATGTGTGCAACTTTTTGCCATATAAATGCTTCTCACAAAGTAAATGACCCTACCGGCCTCCTTATATACATACATATGTAAATATATACGGGAATTGGGATAAATTTTATTTTCCTTCTCTACCTCCATCAGCCTGATTGTCGCTCAAATACTTTACTACTTTTGTATAGCATTTCCTAAACCTCACCCCATAGGTCGATGCTAATATTGACGAAGATACCACAGATGTCGCACAGGGATCAAAGATCAGATTAGGTACCATATAAAGATAAGAAAATTAAATGAAATATTTTTATTCCTAATGCCCAAAATCGATAGTCCTGTACTCAAGGATACCAAACATAAATTTTGGATAGGGGCCAAGATGGTTAAGTGATGTCGCACAGGGGTCCCATATGATAATATGAACTTTGACCCCTGTGGGACACCCCTTTATCGTCTCACCCCGGGACCAAAATTTAGATGTTATAACTTTGACCAGTATCCAGTTTTTTTTTATTAAATATAAAAAAAAATAAAATACATTTTAGAGTCTTCATATGGCACACTCAAGTTTGATTCCTGTGCGAAACCCTTTATCTTTACTGTACTTTAACCGATTTTGGGGTAAGCCTAAATAAGAATGTTCGTTTGATTTTTAAGGACCACCCTAGTGTACATATATTTGTAGGCACAAGAATATTTTTATATGCAAAATATACATATATACATATGTAACTTATCGTCTGCATACGAACGATCTCCGTGGCATGCGGCAAAGTAAAAACAATGCCCTTGCTTTTGGAAACTGTCGCCCTTCACACCCGAAGGTAATAGAATTACGGAAGCAAGCAAATTTTGATTTTCTTTCGAATGCTGCTGGTGCCGACGCAAAAAAGCAAAGTATGTAACTACGTATATACAAACTCAGCCAATCACAGCAGCCGCAGTTGGCGCCCTTAATCCGAACTTGGTTTCTGCTTTGGCTGCGACATTTTTTTTTTGTACAGTACGTAACCTAATAGCGGTGGGTTACTGTGTAACCTAATAAAAACGCAAGTCGTCAATTAACTCGACTGTAGATTCAGAATATTATCCAACTGGTGTTTCAAAATGCAAAAACTTCAACTGCCCTCTCTTATTTTATAAACTAGTTATTTTAGAAGAGGACTGGGAAAAGATTTCCCCAGTGCCAAGGATTTATGAATCGAAAAATGGAAAGAGGAAATGTTATCGCGTTTTGAGAAATGGATGGACTGATCTCATTGCAAAACAGTTTTTTTTAAAACCCAAAATTCCCTGTGCATATATATTTCAATACGGTCGAGTGCACGAATCTGCAACGGCAGTCTTTTCTAAGAATTCGTGCTAATTGTAAAGAATGTGGATCAACTTTTGACGCTCACACTATTAAAAAACCAGATCCTGGAGATGGGATAATACTCGAAATTAAGACGTATGACACTAGAGGCGTACCCCATAATGCGAAACGTCCCGTGAGAGGTAATACTCGTCGAGTTATTGGGGAGGAAATTATACAAAAAAAACCCAGACAATGGCGAAACGAACAAATTAGTAAAATATCTTTCGGTGATCCGGTACCACCATATTTACCCAAAAACGCGGCTGCTAGAAAAATAAAAGAAGATGCAATTAATTTTCAATTAGGAATTGAATCAAATTTTGGTGCTATTGATTCTTTATGTAAAATGAAGTATGAAGGAAAATATTCGGGGTATATTAAAGAGATAGGAAAAGATAAGTTTTATTGCATGTACTGGTCCAGCATGCAAATCCATTTGTACAAAGATTTGATTAAAAAATATCGAAAAATAGAGTTAGATGCAACTGGGGGTCTTGTGAAATCTTTCACTACAGAAAATAGCGAGAAACGCTGTACTCTTTTATACGAGATTATAATTCCAACAGACAATGGGGTTTTACCACTTTTTTCAGTGCTGTCGCAAAAGCATGACGCAAATTTCATTACATATTGGCTAAGAGAAATTCTTAGAGATGGAGCTCCTTGTCCTCCAGAAGTAGTATGCGACTACTCCATGGCCCTCTTGAATGCCACCTGTTTGGCTTTTAACGAAAGGAGTTTAAATACGTATATTTTCAATTGTTTCCGTTGGTTACTAGGGGATAAATCCCATACATTCATGTGTTTCATAAGGATAGACATCGCGCATTTAATTAAGATCATGTGCCGAAAAAAAGTTTTTGACGGAAAACATTTTAAAGTTAAGGACTTTTATGTTCGATGTTTAGGAGTAATGTCTACGTGCGGGGATATTGACGAATTTAAAAATCTATTGAGATCTATTCTCATTGTCTCTGGTAGCGAATATGAAGGTACAAATGAATTCGGGGAGGAATTAATCTGTACAATTAAAAAGAAATATTTGTTTGACAGAATAAAAACGTTTACTAATTGCGAAATAAATGAAATCGAAAATGATAACGAAATAGATCATTTAGAGGGTGTTGAAAATGATCATGTTGACTCTTTTGTTGAAAATATCCGCGAAAGTGCACAAAAAAAAATCGAATCAATTAAAGATAGCGAATTTTTAAACGCTTTCTATTGCCCAGGGATAATTGAGCATTTCATTAGGTTCGCAAAGCATTTTCCACTATGGACAAATGTTATGCGAAATTATTTTACCCGGTCATTTGAAGTTGCAACCTCCGCACATTGCGAATCATATTTCAAAATGTTGAAAAATAATGACTTGGGTCCATCATACCAGCCTATGCGTGCTGACAAATTTATTGCCAAGCACATTAACTCTATAGAAAGCGTTGCAAAATTAGATCGCGCATTGCAATTAAAATCAAAACCAAAAAATAAATATTTAAAAGGGCGCGATACTTTCAACAATCAACACAATTACAATCACTTAAAATCCGAAGAAAATTGGTTTGGATTAAATAACGAAGCAAAAGATACAGAAATTCTAAAAAAAGACTCAAATAATATAATGGATATTTTAGATGAATCGGATAAATACACTAATTACAAAAATGAAAAAGATTCTCAAATTTCTGTAATTTCGCAAATAGAAATAAATAAAAATATCACAGATTCCAGCGAATTTCCCCACACTTCTCCCAACTCATTCCTTACATCGACCTTCAATAATGAACAAAATACTAAATCGGACAGAGAAATACCCTCTGATGAAAGCAATGTAATTTCGCAAATAGAAATAAATAAAAATATCACAGACTCCAGCGAATTTCCTCACACTTCTCCGAACTCATTCCTTACTTCGACCCTCGAAAAAGAACAAAATCCTAAATCGGGCAAAGGAATACCCTCTGATGATAGCAAAGATTCACTTTCACCACAAATCAAATCTAGGCGAGGTAAATACTTGAGACCGTTTCCAGAACTGGAGCTCTATTACGGTAAACCACTCCGTAAACGAAAAGGTGAAAACCTTCAAAACGGAAGTAAGTGCGATCCTGCTTCCATTGAAGGAAATCAAATTTATGTACAAAACACTTGCACATTTGACTCAATGATTGAACTCTTTTCTCATTGTTATTCGAATTACACAACTTTTAAATATTTTGTCGATTCGCAACCCAAAATGCTATTTTTTTCATTTATCATTAAATTTGCTAATGAAGGAATCGATTCCCATTTATACAATTTTAGAGGAGAAATCCTATCAATGATTTTTAAAATCGATAATGGTTTTCTGAACTGCTTTAGTAGCAACCACGTACTATATAAAGAACTTTTGGACAATGTTCCCTGTTTTGAGGTATATAGCAAATGTGAAAAGTGCAGCTCAAAACATAGAAAAATTCCTGTTTTGGACCTAGATGGGTTCGATGGGTGACTGAGCTTTGGGGTATACCTAAAAAAATTCATTTCGCAACATCTGAATCTTCAATGTAAAAAATTTACGGAAATTAAAACTATAACAATTACGGAAGGTCAATTTATTTTAATTGACACACAAATTTTTTTGAGTACCAATTATTCGAAATACCACCAACAAATCCCATTGTCTGATATACCACAAAAAATCACAATCGGTGGTAAAGAATTTGTGTTAGGAGGTCTTATTTGCCATAAAACTAATCATTTTACAGCTTATTGTAGAAATGTATTAGGGACGTGGGTGGAAAAGGATGATCTAAAAAGGAAACCACTCACAGTCGGTGATGAAAACCTCCCATCAATAAATGCTGAAAAACTGTTATATATTAGGATTTAAAATAAATATGTAAATATGTATGTATTAACAGCACATTTATGTAAGTACATATATATATCGCTAGCTTAGAGTGCAAACTGCGTAAGTCCACTTTTATGATAAAATGTATTTTTATATACCTAGAACGCTAGAAAAATTAAATACGCACCACGCTAAACAAGTCTTTCATATGTGTCATATTTCTACTCGTTGTTATTCAATGATACGCAAATTGGCTAAGTCCAAAATGTGTACATATTCACATGAACAGAACATTTTTTTTTCATTTCGATTTTTTTTATATTTTTTGTTTTTTGTCTCCCATGTGAAGTTTTAAAAAATGGGCTTACACAATTTGCACTCTAAGCTAGCGATATGTACATATGTATGTATGTGCGCTTGTTATAGTTCATCTAATGAATATATGTATGTATGTAGATAAATATCTATAATAATAGCAGTATGAAGTTTAATATTAAATAAATTTGAAATGAAAATGCATATGTAAATTAAAAAAAAAAAGGATACATATCTAAAGAATATTGATAAATTCATTTGCACATATCGCACCCAAAATCATAAAGTGACACAACTCAAAATTCCAAAATTTTCAGGAGCCAAAAAACTTTTTTTCTTTACACGCAATCGTATAGCATAAGCGCACGTATAATGGTTATTTTTCGGTCAAAAGAGACAGTTATTGAAAAGTTTTTTGGCAATCGCTAGAGATATGTTCTATGTACCAGTTTATAAAAAAAGAATCGATTTCAAGAAATTTTGAGTTGTGTCACTTTATGATTTAGGGTGCGATATGTTTATTTACATATATAAAATTACGTTCAAAATAAAACATGAAAATTTGGAAAATAACATCTAATAAACATAGATAAATATGTATATATGTATATGTACATATGTAAATGTACATATGTACACAGACATACATATGTACATACATATATAATTTTCATTTCATTTATTTCTCACCAAAAATTCAAAATATAGTACATTAAATACCACAGCAAAAAAGTATTAAAAATTGAAGTGCCTAACTTATGAACATACATAAGTATGTATATACTAGCTATATTTAACATACATATATGTATACTACCTATATTTAATTTTAATTTAACAAACCAAAGATAAATGAGCATAAATATAAAAGAATTGCATATATGTACATACATATGTATGCATCTATGTTGTGAATGTATGTATGTACAATAAATAAATCCTCGTATTTTGCATGAATTTTTTAAATCTAACTTTTTTTGCTCCTTACCACGCCTGAAATAACTATGTATTAGTAAGCCATTTGGAAAAAAAAAATTTTATGTAAATATTAGAAAAGCAAATTTTACATCGAAATATCTTGAGCAAACGGTAAGTAAACGATTTAACAAAAAAAAAAAATTAATTTTTTTTCGGTGTCTCGTTTAGGTGCGCTGAGGCATTTTTTGCAATACCCTTTTTTGTAAAACTGTGAATAAGAAAGATCTTCCTGAAATATCTGGTGCTAACAATGAGAAACGATTTAGCCAACAATTCGTACGTAATTACGTATTCCACCGCGGAAAATTCGCATTTGGCTGTTACAAGGCCACATCGAAATTTTCGTTTTGCAATAACTTTGAAAACAAGAATCGGAAAACGAAATTTCTTACTTAGTGATTCTGAACTAATGATGAGCAAACGATTTCGCCGAAAAAAATTAATTTTTGTTAAATTTTTTTTCGGGATGCTGACTGAATAAAATCATAGGAAAATGAAATTTGTTTCTGAAATATCTTTACCTAATGATGAGCAAACGATTTAGCCAGAAATTCGTATATAGTTACGTATTATTTTGCGAAAATTTATATTTTACATGGCAACGTCGCAGCGTAAATTTCATTTTGCTATAACTCTGAAAAAAAGCATTGAACAATTAAATTTCTTACTGAATTATTATGAACTAATGATGAGCAAACGATTTAGCCAAAAAAAAATGTTTTTTTTGCAGATTTTTCATTTTTGGCTCTAATCTCGAAATTTTTTATTTTTTCAATAACCTTTAGATTATTGATAGCAGAAGGAAATTTCTTCCTAAGCGAATCTAAACTAACGATGAGCAAGCGATTTAGCAAAAAAAATATTTTTTTTTTTTCGAAATCCCGAAATTTTTTTTTGCAATAATTTTGTTTTTAAAATTTTAAAAATTAAATTTCTTCCTGAAATATCCTCAGTTAACGATGAGCAAACGATTTAGCCAAAAAAGTCGTACGTAATTATGTATTTCTACGCAAAAATTCATATTTTACAGTGCCAACGTCTCACCGTAAATTTCATTTTGCAATAACTTAAAAACAAAACGCATCGGAAAAGAAAATTCCGCTTTATTTATTCTCAACTAATGATGAGCAAACGATTTAGCCAAAAAAATATTGTTTTTGTTTTCGATTTTTCATTTAATAGTACCAATCCCGAGATTTTTTTTTTTTTCAATAACTTTTTGAGTAATAATAGCAGAAGGAAATTTCTTGCTAAGCGAAGCTAAACTAACGATGAGCAAACGATATAGCCAAAAAAAATTATGTTTTGTGATTATTTTTTTTCGGGATGGTCATCCCCAAATTTTTTTTTCGCAATAACTTTTTATGTAAAAATGGGAAAACAGAATTTCTTGAATAATCTTAAGCTAAAGATGAGCAAACGATTTAGCTAAAAAGATGAAAAAAAATCCTACGTACCTACTTATTATTTCAAAAAAACACCTATTGAGCAATACCGAAAAATTTCATTTTCCCATAACTTCAAAAATAAGAATCGGAAAACAAAAATTCGTATTGATTTATTCTTAATTAATGATGAGCAAACGATTTAGCCAAAAAAATCGTACGTATCTACGTATTCCTTCGAGAAAATGCGCATTTGGCTGTGCAAAAAAAAGTGCAAAAAATTTTTTTTCGCAATAACTTTTGAACAAAACCTGAGCAAACGAAACTATTTTCTGAGCAAACCTGAGCAAACGATTTACATAGTTTTTACAAAAAAAAATCGCATTTGGATGTGCCAACTTCACAGGGCTGCAGGGTATAAATCATATGTTTGCATTCTCCTATGTATACATAACAAGCAGACTTAAATATTAGACCTCTGCACAATACCATTTGCCTCTTCTATATTTTCGAATTCTCTATGCATTGTACAATTAGTCACAGCACAATTTCAATGCAGATACGAATATAACCCATACTTTTCATTTGGAATACAAATACTATTTCTATTTGCTCTGTTGGAGCGATTAGTGTACACTATTCGCCACGATAGAATAGAACATAATAATAACCATGTTATGAAGTATTCGCAAAACCTTGTTGCTTCTTTGGTTTGTTTGTTTATTTAATGTGCATATGGCATTAAGGTGGACCAAAAAATAAAAGCCCAACAAACATGTTCCATTTTTTAATGATAAGAAATGTTTTTCTTGTTCATTAACCCTTTCGCGCCTACTGGGACAATATATCCCAGCTGCATTCAAAATCATATATCTTTTTGTTTTATTAATAAAAACCTCTATCTGAAATGTCACAATGAAAGATTTGGGTTTTGTTTATGATAAAAATCCCCCATCGCGTGTTTATCCTTTGCCATTTGGCAGCAATTGGCAAGTACTCTAGCAGATGTTAGGAAATTTCGCCGATTTTGCAGGACAAAAGCTGTCAAAAATGTGGTTTTGCCGTTAGCCACGTTGTCTAAAGCAATATAGTATATAGATTTTGCCAATTTCTGCCTACATTCTACCTAAAACACTATAAAAAATACCAAAAAAGGCGAGTTTTATATAATTTCTCAAGTCTTGGGATATATTGTCCCAATATGTGTTTTATATGGGATTTATTTGTCCCAATACCGTTTTTAGCATATGTTGAAGAATATATAGCCAGCACGAAAGTTCCTATAATGAAGATTTTTTTACTTCTGGAAGCAACTTCATCTGAAGATGAAAATATAAGAGAACCTGGTGAAGGTGACAGCGATGTTTTTCTGAATCCGTCGAAGAAGAAGAAGACGAAGTATGCGAAAATTCGGAAGAGGAAGATGAGCCATTTGAAGATGACGCAAATGAAACAGACCCCATTGCTACCTGGAACAACCTTATGGAAGACGTAAATTTTGAACCTAAATTTCAAATTCTTTTCGAAAAAGAACCCCAATTTCTGATAACTTTACCCCGGAGTTCTTCCGAGTTCAATGTTCTTAGAAAGTTTTTTTGCAAAAATTGTGCGAATTTTCATTGCACAATGCACAAATCAGCGAATAAAAACTCAATAGAGAGAAGAAAACTAATAGGGCCCTAACTCAAAGTCTTTCTGGCACATTTGGAGAAAGGTTTATTACCAAATTAGCTAGTACTACCCCTGATAAGGAAGTAGTTATTGCATTCGAACGATTTTCACTTCAATATCATTAACGAAACACACTTCTTTTCTGGCCGTTGGAACATATATGCGGAATCGAAAGGAAACACCGGATTTCGAGTTCCGACAAGTACGTAGACAAAGCCAATTCCAAATAAGCTGGAATGGAAGTTCCTTGTAGTTTTCAACTGTCACAAACAAGTTATTTAGACAGAAAACAAAAGCATGGCAAAAATAAACTTTTTTTTGGCTATTTTGGACTACAACCCTATAAAGGGCGGTGTAGACCTGGCCGATCAAAGATCAGCCGTAAATGATATCAACCGAAAATCCAAGAGGTGGTGGAAAAAGAGATTTTTCGAAACTCTGATGCTTTTCATTGTAATTGCTTAGTTTTTACATATTGACTGCTTTTCTCCCTATCATAAATCAGCAAATTATCGGCAAAAAATAAAATAAAACCGTTTTCTAAATAAATTTGCAAACTAAAAATTAATGTCCTTTTCAACATTTTGTGTTCATGCATCATATTGGGACATATTATCCCAGTATAAAACCTTATTGGGACAATATGTCCCAGGATAAAAAAGGACATAGGGATTTTTAAAGTATGCAGAACACATTATTTTAAGCATTATTGTAACGTTTTGAAAAGTCATGCCGAAAAAGTAGTCTGGGAACCGAAAAAAAACTCCGGCGCGAAAGGGTTAAGGACTTTGAAAAAAATTATGTATCATCACTGATATGAAAGGAGAAAGAAATTTGGAGGCATTTGCACGACCTCTAAATTTTAATATATTAAGGAAAAATTTTAGATATAGATTTCCGTATTATATTCCAAATCGGGTTGTTCCGCGAATTTCGGGAGAACTTTATTTCCTTCATAAAACCACCTTAATATGCCAAATAAGTTTCCTAACTAATGCCGAAAAAATCAAAAGAATCGAAGTATTGGTTACCGAGTTATTTTAAAATATATAGAACAGTTGCAAATACGTAGATCGTAAAAAGCTCTGGTTCGAAATTTATTTTAGACATATGGTTTCACGGGCAAAAAAGCTTGAAATTACCCAAATTTTTATAATTGCGATGTGTCCCTGTTAATTTTTTTGTTGGCCCCTACCAATCGACCCGCCCTAGTGTGTATGCATATGCTCATACACACTCACACCAGCAGCGTAATTTTGCTGAACACAACGTCTGGATGTGTGTTTATGAAAATATGTATGTACATACATTTATTTCGATTATATTCGAAGTATTCGCAAGTAGTGTACACTATTTGCAGAACCTTTTTAAGGTCATGTAATTGTCGCTACGAATAAGTAATTGTATTGGTTCTGTTTATGGTTGTGCTCTACTTGCGTTTATTCTAAAACGACAGAAACAAGTAGGTACTGTAATTGGACGGCCGCGAATATTTTGTTGGCCATTTCGAATCCATTCGTGCAGCCTTCTATTAAATATGTACTACATATGTATAAGCACAGTAATGTACTCTTCAATATGTATATACAGCACAATAACGAACGGTACAATCAGACCATATAATGTGAAAATATGTACCTGCATGACTTTTGTATTTTTCATTGGTTCAGTCCACTGGTTTATCGACATAAAATTGGTCCTTCGAGCCGGATTATTTGCGAGCGGAGATATAATTAAATTTCAGTTTACTTTTGCGACCAGAATGCAGAAGTTGAAAGCTAAGCGTTCTATGCTAAAGGGAGCAGTTACACGTATCTTAAATTTCGTTGCTACCAATGGTGATTCTCCAGTATCAGATTGGGAGTGCCGTTTGGAGCGTATTGAGGAGATATGGGCTGAATACCGTGGCATTGTTGAGGCCATGATAGAGAAAAGCGATGGCGAGGCGGAGGCGCTGGGGGAGATTCAAGAAGATGCGATTGAATTCGAAGAGCGCGTGCTGACCACGAAAAGCAAACTTAGGGCATATATTACTGCGAAACTGCACGCACCTGTCCAATCAAATGGCTTTGAGTCTACTCGTGTTGATAGCTCGGTCGCTGATATCTTGTCGTCGCAAACAGAAGTGTTGAGTAATTTGGCCAAGCAGGTGTCTACTCGTGGTGATAGCTCGGTCGCTGATATCTTGTCGTCGCAAACAGAAGTGTTAAGTAATTTGCCCAAGCAGGTGTCTGGACCAAATTTAAGTTTCATGCCGAAATTAAAAATCAAGTCATTTTCTGGGGAGTTAACTGAGTGGAAATCTTTTCACGATTCGTATGTAACTTCTATTCACAACAATTCTGTGTACTCGGAATGCCAAAAGTTTCAGTTGCTAAAGAGTTATTTGACGGAGCGGACGAGGTTGTTCGGGGATTGCGCGCATTGGGCGCCCAAGCAGAAAAACGAGACATTTGGTTAATACATATTCTACTGGGTAAACTCGATTCGACCACTGCAAGGGAGTGGACCAAGTTCAAAAAATCAGACAACGACTTTCCGACATTAGACGAATTTTTAAAGTTCTTAGATGACACATGTATCGCGTTGGAAGCTGTTACGCCGACAACCACATCGCGTACGGGAAGCCGTCCAGTTGCAGTTAAGACACATTAAACGACGATAGAAATGAGAGTGAAATGTCCAAAGTGCGATGGTGAACATGAAATGCATGCATGCAGTGAATTTCTTAATATGAATATTAAAGCTCGTAGAGAATTTGTGGCCTCATCGCGTATATGTTACAATTGCCTTAGAGTCGGTCATATATCAAATAATTGCCGTTCAAAATTGTCTTGCCGTAAGTGTCGAAAACGACATCACAGTCTTCTACATGAAGAAAACGAGCAGACAGGGGAATCAGATTCGTTAGTTCACTCATCAGACTCCACAGTTAATGTAAACTTTCATGCACTGCCGGCGATAAATACTCTACTGCCGACAGCGGTATGTCAGGTAGGCGATAGCTACGGGAATAAACAACTGTGTCGCTTGCTCTTGGACAGCGGATCGGAGAAAACTATAATATCAGAGAGCACCGTCAGTCGCTTAGGGCTATACCGCAAGCATGCAAGAGTTCCAGTACATGGTTTGGATAACTCATCCACAGGAATCTCTCGCGGTTGGGTTTCTCTTCAAATAACTTCCAGTGACAACAAATGTACATTCACAGTGGATGCGCTAATTATGCCTACAATAGCACCGTTTATGCCAGCAAATGAATTAGATAAAGAGCAATATATTCCATTTTTATCTTTAGACTTAGCGGATTCTTCCTTTTTTAGGCCTGGGCCAATAGATATTCTGCTGGGAAATGACAAGTTTTGTGAGATTTTGCAAGGTGGGAAGATCAGCGTAAAACAACAAAATTTATGTGCTCTGTCAACATCACTGGGCTGGATCGTAGGTGGTGACTTAACCAATATCACAAGTGATAGAATCATAGGAGTATTTCTTAATAACATAGATGTCGACCAAACACTTATGCGTTTTTGGGAGACCGAAGAGGTCGAGTACAAACAACAATTAACAGACGACGAGTTGAGGGCAGAGGAATCATTCTCTGGTACGTATATGCGAACGACCGATGGTAAGTTTAGCGTGGAGCTTCCATTTAAAAATAAAATGCACAATTTTGGAAATTCCTTTGAGCACGCATTCAAGCGACTACAAGCCACAGAACGCAGGCTAGCAGCCAACCCAGACATAAAATCGCAGTACTCAAACTTTATGGCTGAATACATAGCTTTAAACCATATGGAGCTGATTCCCGATGAAGAAATAAAAAAATCACCTAATGAGTGCTACTATTTACCTCATCATCCTGTTTTTAAAAATGATAGCACAACAACAAAGCTACGTGTTGTTTTTGATGGATCCGCCCGTAGTAGTAGCCACTCGTCGTTGAATGATGCGCTACTTATCGGACCATCACTTTTAAGAGATATTTTTGACATTTTACTCCGTTTCCGACGACATCGCTATATAATGTCTGCGGATATCGAAAAGATTTGGGTTCACGATTATCATCGAGATTTCCAACGAATTTTGTGGCGAAAGTCGCCTGAGCAGCCGGTAAATCATTCCAGGTTAAAAACTGTGACTTATGGTACAGCATGTGCACCATTTCTGGCAGTGAGAGTATTGGAAGAGCTTGCACGAAATTCTCAACACACCTACCCGTTGGCATCACAAGCGCTTCTCAATGATTTTTATATGGATGATGTGATGACAGGTGCAGAGAGCTGTGACGACTTACTCAAAATCCACAGAGAGCTGGTTTCTCTTCTTAAAGATGCTGGTATGAATTTGCGCAAGTGGAGCAGCAACTGCAACGAGCTACTTAATTCCCTTCCAGAGAGTATGCGAGAGATGTGACCTATAAATTTAGAGCCAACGAAAATGCTGAAGCTACTGGGAATTAAATGGAACCCCTTCAATGATATATTTTCGTTTTGCCTCTCATACCCTCCGCCATCAACAGTTGTAACAAAGCAGAGCATATTGTCAGATGCGGCGCGTATATATGACCCTCTTGGCTTCCTTACACCATTCACAATTTTAATAAAAATATTTTTCCAAGAGCTGTGGCTTCTAAAGTTAGATTGGAAGGATGAGGTACCGGTCAAAGTTTCTTCACATTGGCTAAAGCTAAGAAGCACAATCTCAACGCTAAATTCATTGCAAATACCGAGGAGAGCATTTTTCATGTTGGGACGTAACGAATTGCATGGCTTTTGTGATGCTTCTCAAAATGCATATGCTGCCGTTGTGTATTGTCGCTCTGAAAATGAAGGTAAAACAACTATTCAACTTGTGGCTGCAAAGAGTCGTGTCGCTCCACTCAAGCAAATCTCGTTGCCCCGTTTGGAGTTATGCGGATCCGTCCTTCTCTGTCGGTTGATGAATCGAGTAGTAAAAACTCTGCAGTTCGATCAAACGGAAGTTCAAATGTGGACAGACTCTTCGATCGTCATTCACTGGTTATCGGTTATACCTCGGCGTTGGAACGCTTACATTGCAAATCGTACATCAGAGATACTAACTAGTTATAAAAGCTCTCAATGGCAGCATATTCGCTCGTCGCACAATCCAGCTGATCCAGCTTCTAGAGGGGTATGGCCCTCGGAACTACACACATTGGACATATGGTGGTATGGCCCTCCGTGGCTCAGCAAACAAAAGGAATGCTGGCCGAAGTCTATCCCTTTGACAGATGTTTGTGTCAACGATTTAGAGGAACGTAAGAATCAACCGAAATTGTGCACTAATCTCTTCTTTCTTTCAACAGAAAATCATGTAATTATTGGACCATTGTTATCGCGTATTTCAAAGTGGTCAAAATTGGTACGTTCGGTGGCATACTGTACGTTCGGTGGCATACTGTCTGAGTTTTATAGGTTCCTTACGCAACCAAAAATATGAAACATTTATCTCATCTAATGAACTCAAAGATGCTACCATTACAATTATTCGTGCTGTCCAAGACGAGCTGTTCGCAAATGACATTAATGCTATAAAAAAACAAGGCGCCATCGCTAACAAAAGTAACCTTTTACAACTATCGCCCTTTTTAGATTGTAATGGAGTGCTTAGGGTCGGCGGAAGAATTAGTAACTCCTCAGTTTCATTTGACATAAGACACCCTATCATTTTATCTGCGAAAAACAAAATTGTCGAAATGATAGTTAAATACACACACGTTTTACATTTGCATGTGGGAGTTACACAACTTATATTTATATTGCGACAGCAATATTGGATTATAGGGTCGCGTAATCTTGCGAGAAAGGTTGTTCACAATTGCTTGACGTGCTTCAAACTGCTTAAGTCCACTCAGACTCAAATGATGAGCGACCTGCCTATAGAAAGGGTGAGATTCCAACGGCCCTTCTCTAAAGTGGGATGCGATTATGCTGGTCCTTTTTTGATCAAGGTGGAGATAGGTAAACTACCGCGTAAGACTAAAGGTTATATTTCTCTCTTTGTGTGCTTTGTCACTAAGGCTATACACTTAGAGTATGTTGGCAGTTTAACTACTGAGGCGTTTATTGGGGCATTAGATCGTTTTATCTCCAGGCGGGGAAAACCTGAAGAAATTTGGTCCGACAATGCGACGAATTTTGTGGGAGGAAAACGTAAAATTGACGAGATGCAACATATTCTAGAAGCTCAACAGCGTAGTGCTGAAGTAGCAGATTTTCTTTCAATGAATGGGATTAATTGGCGTTTCATACCACCTTCATCACCACACTTCGGTGGTCTTTGGGGGAGCGGCGTAAAATCAGTGAAAACGCATTTGAAGAGAGTGATTGGCGAAATGGCTTTAACATATGAACGCTTTTACACGCTCTTGACTCGTATTGAAGCACTACTGAATTCGCGGCCGTTGTGCCCCAGCAACGATGGAGAAATCGATGCACTAACTCCTGCTCATTTTTTAATTGGCCAACCGTCTACAGCGAGAGCAGAGCCCACCGTCGATTCTACTTTAAATATACAGCCGCTAAAACAATGGGAAAAGGTAAAGCATATGGCACAAGGTTTCTGGAACCGTTGGCATGCGGAGTATCTCACTAGCCTTCAACAACGCAAGAAGTGGCAAACCGAAAAGAGAAGCATGCAATTAAATGACATTGTAATTGTACGCGAGCCTAATTTACCTCAATCGCAGTGGGTGCTTGCCAGAATTGTTAAACTTTTCCCAAGTAAAGATGGTAAGGTGAGAGTTGTTGCAATCAAGACCGCGAATGGAGAATACGTGCGACCTGTGACCAAACTTGCATTGTTACCCTCTTCTGTAGGACCGGAGTCCTCCAGCGGCCCGGAGGATGTTCTGTAATCAACAATATTCTCATGTCACGCAGGGTATAAATCATATGTTTGCATTCTCCTATGTTTACATAACAAGCAGACTTAAATATGTACTACATATGTATAAGCACAGTAATGTACTCTTCAATATGTATATACAGCACAATAACGAACGGTACAATCAGACCATATAATGTGAAAATATGTACCTGCATCACTTTTGTATTTTTCATTGGTTCAGTCCACTGGTTTATCGACATCGGTGTTTTTTTACTAATAATCTTATTTTGACTTTTTTGAGATTTCATATATCGTACTCTTTAATTTCGCAACTAGGTATATTTTTGTACTAGTTGTACGAATCGAATATTTTCATGTTCAAATATTATTGAGCACCCCCACGCTTTTCCTTAAATACTTATATTTTCGTTCATCATTTTGTTTCTAATTAAATTATTTCTCAATTTTTAGTACGATTTTTAAGATTAAAGCGTGTTTTTTAGTTTTTTTAAGCTATTATTTATTTTTAACTTTTTAGTAAAATTTTTCATTAAAGGATGTTTTATGCGGACGCAAGAGTAAAAGTAAAAATAAGTCTGATGGGATGTGGTGTTCTCCGAAATAGATCTACATACTTATGTATTTATAACTTCTACCAAAAATCCCAATATGCAGTGAAGTAAACTAGCTTATTATTCAATATTTTCCAAACCCTTTTATTCAAGGTTTTCCAAACTAGTTTGGAAATACAAAATTTCCCAAACGTTTTGTTATATTTTACAATCAGAAAGTGAAGAGAAGTTGAGCTGAAGCATTTGAAAAGAACAAAAAAAAAAGAAACCTGATTGAATAAATTCGAATTTAGACAACAAAGTTCCGCATATGATTGTAGCGTAATGGTGAGGTATGCTGCCTACGGACCAAGGAGCTCAGGTTCGAGTCCCGAGTGGCGCTTTTTTTTTTTTTATTTTTTTTTTTTATTTTTAGAGAAATTTTTTTCACCTCACGTTTACAAAACATTGTATAAAAATTGCTTTCCAAACGTGAAATGCAATTATAGAATTAGGGTTCCTTTTCGCTGATTCAGCACTTACTGTAGGAGTTACTTTGTTAAGTAATTACTTCCCATTATTTGTTAAATACTTTATCTTTTATTCATTGAAATTTTGGTATATCAAAAAATTAAAATTGTATGTTTGAAAGAGTTTTTTTAGTGCTTAGCACGAAATTTTTATTTTAATTCAATTTTTAATTGTTGGGGTAAGTGGAAAAAAATTTAACAACTATTTACAGCGAAGGTTGAGTGTATAGCTATTTCACGAAAAACCATTTTCGATCATCAGCACTCTTTTCGGAAGTGGATGCACTGGGGATTGAACCCGAGTCAATTCCATCTTCATCCGCAATGACCCAACGCATAAACACACTCGGCCATTGAGACTCTGTGCAAGCTGTTGGATTTTCCCCACTTTTGCCTTTTTCATTTTCAACATTAACGTTAGTGTGTATATGCTTTTGCATATATTCTACCCAAACGTGCTGAATTTTTGTTGGCAGTTCGCAATGAACATTTGTTGTTGGTATGTATTTTTTTTTTTTTTTTTATATACCAACAACGTTAACAATTTTACTTGAAAGAGTTTTTTTAGTGTTATCACGAAATTTTTATTTTAATTCAATTTTTAATTGTTGGGGTAAGTGGAAAAAAATTCAACAACTATTTACAGCGAAGGTTGAGTGTATAGCTATTTCACGAAAAACCATTTTCAATCATCAGCACTCTTTTCGGAAGTGGATGCACTGGGGATTGAACCCGAGTCCATTCCATGTTCAGCCGCAATGACCCAACGCATAAACACACTCGGCCATTGAGACTCTGTGCAAGCTGTTGGATTTTCCCCACTTTTGCCTTTTTCATTTTCAACATTAACGTTAGTGTGTATATGCTTTTGCATATATTCTACCCAAACGTGCTGAATTTTTGTTGGCAGTTCGCAATGAACATTTGTTGTTGGTATGTATTTTTTTTTTTTTTTTTTTTTTATATACCAACAACGTTAACAATTTTACTTGAAAGAGTTTTTTTAGTGTTTAGCACGAAATTTTTATTTTAATTCAATTTTTAATTGTTGGGGTAAGTGGAAAAAAATTCAACAACTATTTACAGCGAAGGTTGAGTGTATAGCTATTTCACGAAAAACCATTTTCAATCATCAGCACTCTTTTCGGAAGTGGATGCACTGGGGATTGAACCCGAGTCCATTCCATGTTCAGCCGCAATGACCCAACGCATAAACACACTCGGCCATTGAGACTCTGTGCAAGCTGTTGGATTTTCCCCACTTTTGCCTTTTTCATTTTCAACATTAACGTTAGTGTGTATATGCTTTTGCATATATTCTACCCAAACGTGCTGAATTTTTGTTGGCAGTTCGCAATGAACATTTGTTGTTGGTATGTTTTTTTTTTTTTTTTTTTTTTTTTTTTGTATATACCAACAACGTTAACAATTTTACTTGAAAGAGTTTTTTTAGTGCTTAGCACGAAATTTTTATTTTAATTCAATTTTTAATTGTTGGGGTAAGTGGAAAAAATTCAACAACTATTTACAGCGAAAATGAAAAAGGCAAAAGTGGGGAAAATCCAACAGCTTGCACAGAGTCTCAATGGCCGAGTGTGTTTATGCGTTGGGTCATTGCGGCTGAAGATGGAATGGACTCGGGTTCAATCCCCAGTGCATCCACTTCCGAAAAGAGTGCTGATGATCGAAAATGGGTTTTCGTGAAATAGCTATACACTCAACCTTCGCTGTAAATAGTTGCTGAATTTTTTTCCACTTACCCCAACAATTAAAATTGTATGATTAGATTTTCAATTTTCATCAAGAAAACAATTATTTAATTTTATAAATAAAATAATATTAAATATACCATACATTTTTGGCGATCCTGCATTGAACCAACAATTCAAATTTAAACTAATTAATATTATTAATAATTATTATGCAAATATAATTTATGTGCAAATAATTGTGTTTTGTAAGCGACGATCAAACATTGTGTCGATCATATTGGCACATGATCTTTTTTAAAAGAGCATCAAAAACATCACTACGATACGGAGCTACTTAATTAAAGCATCTTAACTACATTCACTAATCAACAATATCATAGTGAAATTTATCAGCGATCAACTTCCGTTACGATGAAATCAGTTATTACAATAATCATCATTCAATCATAAATGAATTAACCACAATTGCAATAATTCAACTTAACGGTGATCTTTTCACAACTAATCAGTAATATTACTACAACAACAATAATATCTACTTTATTGACCATTCACAAACGGATTTTTGTGATTATCATAAATTACCCGATCATCAAAGCAATCTATTTCTACAGTGTCAACATACAATTTGGATTATACTATTATACTTAATCTCAAACATCATATCAACAACCATTGGTCTCAATTTATTTACCGTCATCAAATAACCGGAGATCATAAACATCCTTTCATTCAAAAATTGGTATTTTTTTTTTCAAAAACAACAACCACTTCTTTTTGGTGAGCTGTATTATTTCTATTAATAATTTTATATACATATCTATTAATATTCATATTTATATATATATTATTATCATATATATATATGTATATATTAATATTTTAACAAATTAACTATTTATATTATTATTGTTCACTCCTTTTCCAATTTATTTGTATAATTATTTTCACATTAATCATGAATCGTTCATCTATACGTACACGAACATATACATCCACAGATCCACAACAAGAAAATCAAAATCAGTTTGTAGATTTAAATAATACACAAACTATAAGTTCAAATCAGTTATTTCAAAATGAAAATATTAATAGATCTAAATCCTTAAAACTTCCTCAATTCTGGGAAGAATGTCCTCAAACGTGGTTTCTTTTAGTTGAAGGACAATTTGAAATTAATCAGATTTTTGATGATAATCTAAAATTTCAAAATGTACTTATTTCGCTTCAACGTGATACACTTTCAAAAATTTTAGATGTAATTAATCCTCCACCTTTAATTAACAAATATGAAACTATCAAAAAAACTTTATGTGAAAGATATTCCCTTAGTGAAGAAAAGAGATTAGAACAATTATTTTCTAATACTGAGTTAGGTGATCGTTCTCCGTCAGAACTTTTTCGACATATGAAATCTTTAATAGGTTCAAATTCAATAGTTAGCCAAGAATTATTATTTAAATTATAGATTAGAAAACTTCCCCAACAAATTCAAATTCACTTAACTTCTAGTAATTATCAAAATATAGATGAAATTATTATTTTAGCTGATAAAATTTTTGATATTCTTAATAAACCTCAATCTTCTAAATCAGCTTTTGTAGCTAGCGTTGAAAATAATGTACTTTCTGAATGTGTTAAAAATTTAACAGATTTAACTACTGTCATTTTCCAAAATTTAAATAAAATAACATCTGATATTAATAAATTAAAATTACGATCAAGATCTAGAGAAAGAAATAATTCAAGATCTAGAAGATTTTCAAGATCTAACAGTAACAATAATAATAATTATGACCAAATTTGTTGGTATCATAGGAAATTTAAACACAATGCCAATAAATGCATTCAACCTTGCAATTTCAACAAAAATAATATTCAATCTAATTCAAGTAATTTAAACTCAAACGTTCCATTATGATGGTGGCTAATAATGGAAACAATGTGAAACCCTCTCGCCGCCTCTTTATTTATGATAAATTCAATAATTTAAATTTTTTAATTGACACCGGTGCAATAGTTTCAGTTGTTCCTTTTTCCAAATTCAAATCGTATACAAGAAATTCTGATCTTAATTTAACGGCAGCTAACGGTTCTTCTATCAAAACTTTTGGAACGAAACTTTTGAAACTTAATTTAGGATTAAGACGTGATTTCGAATTTCCTTTTATATTAGCTGATATTTCAACTCCCATCATTGGTGCAAATTTTTTAGAAAAATTCGGTATATTAGTTGATATTAAAAATAGAGAAATAATAGATTCAACTACTAAATTAAAAGTCTCTGGATCTTCAGGTTATTGTGATATATTCTCACTTAAGATATCATTCACTGAAAATAAGTTTACTAAAATTCTTGATGAATTCCCTTCTATTACCTGTGAACCAGATTACACTAAATCAGTGCAACATCAAACAGTTCACATGATTGAAACAAAAGGAATTTTACCTTTCTCAAAACCTAGACGTCTTGATCCAATTAAATTAAAAATAGCAAAAACGGAATTTGAATATTTAGTTAAAACTGGAATATGTAGACCTTCTAATTCTCACATTGCTTCTCCTCTACATTTGGTTACAAAAAAAGATCCAAATGATTGGAGACCTTGTGGAGATTATAGAAGACTCAATTTTATAACTATACCAGACCATTATCCATTACCTCATATTCATGATTTAACAATTGACTTAAAGAATAAACACATATTTTCCAAAATTGATTTAGTCCGTGCTTATCATCAAATACCAATGGCCGAAGAAGACATTCATAAAACTGCAATAACCACACCTTTTGGAATGTTTGAATTTATTCGTATGCCTTTTGGTTTACGTAACAGTGCACAAACATTTCAAAGATTTATAAACGAAGTATTTTCAGGTCTAGAATTTGTTTTTGTGTATATTGATGACATTCTTGTCGCAAGTGATAATGAAGAGCAACACATAGAACATTTAAAATCCGTATTTGAAAGACTTCAAAAATATAATTTGAATATTAAACCAAATAAATGCATTTTCGGTACATATAAATTAGACTTCCTCAGTTATGAAATTTCATGTGATGGAATTAAACCTTCTTCCGAACGAGTTGAAACAATCATTAATTTTGAAAAACCACTTTCAATCAAAAAATTGCAAAAGTTTCTAGGCATGGTTAATTATTACCATAGATATGTTAAAATGTTAGCAACAGAACTATGCCCGTTACATGAAATGTTAACATTTACTATTAAACATAAACTTAAAGAACTTAATTGGTCTGAGAAAACAACTAATGCTTTTGAAAATGTTAAAAAACTTTTTGCCCAAAAAACATTACTTACACATTTTGATAAAAATGGTCAACTATCACTTGCAGTAGATGCATCAAATGTAGCAATTGGTGCAGTTTTACAACAAATTAGTAATAACACTTTAGAACCACTTGCATATTTTTCACGCAAATTATCTACTACAGAAACCAAATATTCTACTTTTAACAGAGAACTTTTGGCAAAATACAATTCAATTTGTTGAAGACATGGACGAAAACTTAATTGAATTCGATTAAAATCCTGTTTAATACACATTTTTTTCCCTTACCTTTTATGTCCGCTTTCTCTGGAATTACCCCTTCTGTACTTACCTACTTTCGTGCAAAATACTTACCTCGTCACTGGAATTACCCATACTCACCTTCGCTCTATCATACTTACCCTTTCCGTACTCTTATATACCTATGTACATACTTACCTTCTCTCCTTGGAAGAGTCCCGCTATCCACTTACCTTTTTCTGCTCTATCGAATAAAAACATGTATATAATGAGTTAGTTGAGTTAAGAACTTCGACACACATCACCGCGCTAAACGAATCAGTTTTTTTGAACAAAATACATAAACACAATATTAAAAATAAAGTCTTGAGAATAGAATCTAACATATAAAAGAACTTAAATATACAAACTCTATAAGTGAAACAAATAAAAGAAATTTATGGAATAAATTGTGAAAACCAAATACAGAAGGGTCAGAATTTTTCAAATCAGCACAAAAAATTTTTTTGTCTTTGATTTTTATGATTCGCGTCTTAATCGATAGCTCTCCGTGTCAAGAATTAGTTCCCGAAATATTTTTGCAAAATGAACATTTTTGCAATAGTTATTCGCCAAGAAAGTTTTACATCAACTTCTTTAAAAAAAATTATTGTTAATCGACGGTACAATTAAATTTAACGCGAACTACGCCAAATGTTAGGTAATTATATATATTTTAAAATAGTTTTTGAAAAAAATTAAAAAAAAAATGTCTGTATCCTTTTTAAGGATAATTGTTGTTATCAATGTTCTCCGCCTAGGAAAAATTCGGAAAAAATATTGTAGATGTAATGAATCATCGTAAGCTGAATTCCGAAGAAAAAAAGATGGGGACTCTTACCGTTTAAATGCAAAATGCGATTGAACGATTCCCCTCTTCAGCTTAGTAACATTACACTACTCTAAAATTATTAATTTGAAATAATTCCAAGAGATTCAGGTATAAGGGAGTTGGTCCGGTCTTCCTGATCTCAAAAATTGTTTTCTTTATATTTTGTATGGTTAGTTTTCAAGATAACGGTAAATTTTTGCAGTTTTGGCTATCACTACATTCAAACCTATTTTTCGCTAAGGTTGCAAGTGCGATAACCGCAAGCAGTACCTTGTTAGAAACATAATTAAAATACGCTTCTAACGACATGCAACTTGCAGTGATTGAACAAACCCTTGCTCGTCAAAATCAGAATTTTGTTGGTTTTTCTGATTCATTTTTTTATTCAAATATTTATCGTTTTTACAAAAAGGATTATGCACAGTATACACAGTAGATTCTCTACATTACAAAGTTTTGGCAACGGTTGGTATGAGCGAGTGGTACGAACGAGTTCCAACTATGGTCAGAGTTGATAGTAAGTAGATCGTAAAAGGATAAATGAAAAAAGTGAGCCAGAAAATGTAAAAAAGTGGTAGGTAATTAAATGCTCACTAGAGGAGCATAAATCGAAAAGAATGCTTTAAGCACTCGTTTCTAGTAAACCATGACCTTAGTTGGAAATCGATCGTACCACTCGTTCATAACAACCGTTGCCAAAACTCTGTAATGTAGAGAATCTACTGTGTATACTGTGTATAATCCTTTTTATAAAAACGATAAATATTTGAATAAAAAAATGAATCAGAAAATATAACAAAATTCTGATTTTGACGAGCAAGGGTTTGTTCAATCACTGCAAGTTGCATGTCGTTAGAAGCGTATTTTAATTATGTTTCTAACAAGGTACTGCTTGCGGTTATCGCACTTGCAACCTTAGCGAAAAATAGGTTTGAATGTAGTGATACCCAAAACTGCAAAAATTTACCGTTATCTCGAAAACTAACCTTACAAAATATAAAGAAAACAATTTTTGAGATCAGGAAGACCGGACCAACTCCCCTATACCTGAATCTCTTGGAATTATTTCAAATTAATAATTTTAGAGTAGTGTAATGTTACTAAGCTGAAGAGGGGAATCGTTCAATCGCATTTTGCATTTAAACGGTAAGAGTCCCCATCATTTTTCTTCGGAATTCAGCTTACGATGCATCATTACATCTACAATATTTTTTCCGAATTTTTCCTAGGCGGAGAACATTGATAACAACAATTATCCTTAAAAAGGATACAGACATTTTTTTTTTTTTTTTTTTTTTCAAAAACTATTTTAAAATATATATAATTACCTAACATTTGGCGTAGTTCGCGTTAAATTTAATTGTACCGTCGATTAACAATAATTTTTTTTTAAAGAAGTTGATGTAAAACTTTCTTGGCGAATAACTATTGCAAAAATGTTCATTTTGCAAAAATATTTCGGGAACTAATTCTTGACACGGAGAGCTATCGATTAAGACGCGAATCATAAAAATCAAAGAAAAAAATTTTTTTGTGCTGATTTGAAAAATTCTGACCCAGAACTAAATACATATACAGAAAATAAAGTGTTTTTTATTTTAAAAGAAAACATAACGAAACCTACACGCAGCTCACATATAGTGAAGCAATTTGTGTACATGGTCCTTCCGACCCGTAAAAGAAACAGTGACCTACAAAGTTACAGACATATTTAATTGTGAAAATTCTAAAAATAAGGTTAGGTTAGGTTAGAGTGGCTGCCATAGGGGCACACATAGGCCAGTGCATAGGCCCATTGTGATACCACAAGAAGAAAACAGATTACTCCTCCTTTTTAAACCAGTTTGATAACCTAATGAAATTCACCAGGTCCTTTATGTCGACAACCGCGACTTTAGATAGGCTCTCCAGGAAAGGTGTCCCAAGAAAGCGTCGTCTGGCGCTGTTAAGAGCAGGGCAATGGCAAATGAGGTGTTCGATTGTCTCCTCTTCCTCATCATCTTTGCAGCTTCTGCAGCATCTACGGTAGGGTGCACCCAGTCTCTGCGTGTTTCCCGATGAGACAGTGTCCTGTGAGCACCCCTACAAGGTTCGAGATTTCCTCTCTCCTTAGAGTACATATTTGACGAGATCGCTCGTGGTCCCAATTCGGCCAGGTTTGTCTTGATGTTCGACATACTGGGTTCTGTTGCCATCTATCGCTTGCTAGTTTATAGATATGCTGTTTAAGCATTAGCTTGCATGTGGCAAACGGCATACCTATGCGTTCTTTGTCAGGAAGAACCTGCTCGGTAGTGCCTTGCCTTGCAAGCTCATCTGCCCTACAATTTCCCTCGATATCCCTATGTCCCGGGACCCACACGAGGTGCAAACGGGTCTGTTTGGCCATCTCCTGCAGAGATCGGCTACAGTCCAGTGTTAGTTCAGAATTGAACGAGTTGGAGCCAAGAGACTTAATTGCTGCTTGGCTGTCGCTGAAGATGAATAGATCCCTGTGGATAGGTTCATGTCCTATACGGTTGACAGCCTCCATTATAGCTGACACTTCAGCCTGGTAAACGCTGCAGTGGTCGGGTAGTCTAAAAGCTAGCTGTAGATTCAAGTCATGTGAAAAGACTCCACCTCCAACTTTGTTGTCCAGTTTCGAGCCATCGGTGTAGATGGAAACGCTACCTGGGGTTGGATAGCACCGATTTGGCTCTTCCCACTCATCCCTTTTTGGAATCCTTGTTTCGTAGTTGCTGTCTGCAACTATTGTAGTAGTACAGCGGTCCGTACTACCGGGTAGAAAACCTAATTTGCTTAGAATGCTAGAGTGTCCTGTGGATTTTGTATGCCATCCGGATGACTCTTAAACGTAGAGCTGACGTAGCCGCTACTTGAAAACCTGCTAAATCTAATGGCAAGATATCTAGAATGGCCTGCAGAGCTTCAATAGGCGTCGTCCTGAGTGCTCCACTTATGCTGATCATGCTAGATCTGTGGACTCTGCTCAGAACGTTAAGGTTTGACGCCTTGCTCAAAGCGGGCCACCATACTACCACCCCATATAGCAGGATTGGTCGAATGATCGCAGTGTAAATCCACCTGCAAATTCTGGGACTAAGTCCCCACTTTTTGCCTATGGCTCTTTTGCATGTGTATAAAGCAATATATGCTTTGTTTTGACGCTGAATGATGTTATCCTTCCAGTTCAGCTTTTTGTCCAGAACTACCCCTAGGAACTTAGCCTTGTCGGCCAGGGTCAGGCGAACGCCATTTAGTTCTGGTAGATTTAACGGTGGTATTTTATACCGCCTAGTATAGAGGACAAGTTCTACCTTATTTGAATTGACACTGAGCCCACAACGAGAGGACCACGCTGAGATCTCTCGCAGTGCTACTTGCATCAGATCACATAAGGTCTGTGGGAACTTCCCTCTGTATGCTAAAGCAAGGTCGTCCGCATATGCCACGACTCTCCCGCCGCCCCAAACTGCGTCTCTTTTTAAAAGTGAGTTGACAGTGAGGTTCCATAGCAGCGGGGAGAGGACACCACCCTGGGGTGTGCCTCTGAAGACGTAGCGTGTAGATTTGACCTCGCCCATTGATGAGAGTACAATCCTTCCCCTCAAAAGTTGATCAATCAATCCAATCAGAGATACGTCAACGCCTAAGTGACTTAAAGCGTTGCTTGTGGCCAGCCTTGGGCACCACTACACTCAAGCCATTACTAAAAAATGAGTGTGTGTTGGTGCGCCTACTGTAGGATAAAGTGAAAAATTACTAAAAATAATCAGTCTGCATGCAGATGTTGAGCGAGCAGGGTCATGCGCGCACGCTTCGCGAAATTATGAAACAACGTACGTATACACATACCTACATATGTATTTGTGCATGCAAACTTCTCGTAGTTTTGCTTGTTGTTTGGCATCTGCAAATAGAATAAAAGAATTTCAAGCGACGATCACCAAGCGACTTCTTGCTTTCATGCCAGTCGAAGGCAAACTGATTATTTTTTCTAAGCGACGATCGCCAAGTCCCATCGTAAGCGCTCGTTTTACGCTCTTTATTTGTCTGTAGTAGTGACAATCGGTGTGTATACGTACACGGGCGCTTACTCTCATTTAGCAGGTGCTAAGGTTTTGCCCAAGGCTGCTTGTGGCCTCTGGGGTGACATTGTTAAACGCGCCTTCGATGTCTAGAAAGGCCACCAGGCAGAACTCCTTATCGGCCAAGGATGATTCAATGGTAGAAACCAGACTATGTAATGCCGTTTCGGTTGATTTCCCTTTAAGATATGCATGTTGATATCCAGAGGGAAGTTTACTGTCAATTGTAATAGAGAGGAAATTACTTATTATCCTCTCCAGCGTCTTGAGCAAGAAGGAGGAAAGACTTATCGGCTCATAGTGCGAGGCTTTCCCAGCCTTAGGAATGAATATAACCGAGACGCGTCTCCACGTATTCGGGATATGATTGAATGCAAGACAAGCCACGAATATGCGTTGAAGCCAGCTTGCTGATGTCTCCAGGGTATACAGGAGTTGTGCAGGAATGATCCCGTCTGGTCCCGCAGCTTTATAGGGTTTGAAGCTTTTGATTGCCCACCTAACCCGTTCCTCAGTCACAGGTATATTAACAGCGATACCCGTTGATGGTATCGCCAGTCCATTTCGCGAGCTACCAGGGAAGTGTGTGTCCAGTAGCAGCTCTAGAGTTTCCCTTTCTGAATTGGTCCAGGATCCATCAGGCTTCCGAAGGTAGCCCAATGACGTTTGTGTTCTTGAGAGCACGCATCTAAGTCTTGCCGTCTCATCGACGCTTTCGACTCCGGTACAGAAGTTCCTCCAAGAGGTTCTCTTCGATTGTCTCAGGGCTTTTTTATAAGCCCTTAGATTTTCTTTATATTGCAGCCACTCGGGCTCATTGTCGAGTCGTTTGGCTCTATTGAATTGCTTCCTGCAAGATTTTCGAAGTGAGTCCAGTTCGCAGGACCACCAATGAGGTTTCCGCTTGCCACGCGGTCTTGGTTCCGGACAAGCTAAGTTAAAAGCGTTTGAGAGTGCATTAGTGAAGGTGCCGGCCAGATCCTCCAATTCCCCTGTCGATGAGGGATTACAGGGTGGAAGATCCGGTAGCCCCTTAACAAATAGTTCATTGTGAAGATCCCAGTTCGTGTTACGTGGGTTCCTTTTTAAAACTGTTTGTTGAATGGAGAAATCTAAGATTATTTCTATATATCGGTGGTCAGAGAAAGAGTGTTCATCAAGAACGCGCCAGCCTTTGACACCCTCATAAGTTTTTTCACTACATAAAGTGAGGTCTAGTACCTCTCTTCGATTTTTAGTAATAAATGTTGGTTCATTACCTATGTTACACACTACCATGTTAGTTGTCAAAAGGTAATCAAAAAGTGACTCACCCCTTTCATTTGTGTCAGAGCTGCCCCATTGTACATGATGCGAATTTGAGTCCGCTCCGATGAGTAGATGGCCGGGGCAATATTTGGCCACCAGGTCCATCATCAAGCCTTGTGGTGGAGGTGTGCGTGAATCATAGGGCATATATACCGATGCCAGAGTTACCGGTGTGCCCTTGATCGTTGTGCTGGCCGCAGTAATGTCGCCGTCGCTAAAGTTAGGCAAGAGAAACATTGTTAGCTCGTACTTAACCAATATACAGGTTCTTATATTACCTTCAACGCAAGCTCGGATGAGCCTGTATCCAGTGGCCCCCAGTCCGCAAATCCTCAAGTTATTCACCCAAGGTTCTTGGATGAGGACCACATCAACGTCGCCTTGAGAAAGGCGACTGATGAGAGCGGCTGATGCCGCTTTAGATCGGTGGAGGTTTATCTGTAGCACTCTCATGAGTGTCCACAGCCCCCACCCCCTCAACCACCGTGACGTCGGCAGAGCATCTGCACAATTTGACGTGGCGGACTTCATGCTGTCCACGTCGGAGAGATCCGCCTCCGCTTCGGGCGCCTCGATGTCCGAGTCCACCGAGGTTTCCGGAGCGGCGGCGCGCTGAGCGTCGCCACGGTACACGTGAATTATGACATCCCCAACGCCATAATTCACCCTACCCTGGCACTGTTTAAGTGGCTCGAGAGCCTCCTTATTCAGCGCCAGGACCACCTCCCTTCTCGGGCCCACTGCGTCTTCGACTCGAATGACGCTCCAATTCTGCATAGGGAGGGATGGGTTCATAACCTGCAGCATTCTGAGGATCCTCTCAGGAGCTGCTGGGGTTACAGGAACCCATACCCTGGCCCTAGGCCGGACCGGAACGTCCTTCCAGTCGACGACCTCTAGTCGCGCACCGGGGTACACCTCGCCGATCCTCGCGACCGCAGCCTTATACAGACTAACGGTCCTTGCGTCATCGCAAGCGAGCACCTTGATTTGGCCTTGTTACCATCCAGCGTCTCTACCACGTGGGGGTGATCCTGGAGACGCCAGCACGACGTCAAGAATGGCGTCGGTGATGGCGGCCAGGACCCACAACCACTTGTCCTTCGGGATGGCCCCACGGTCATTTCCGCGGTCCAGGACCCCAACGAGGATCCTGTCCCTGGCAACCTCGGCGAAGGTTGGCTTGGGCACACCGGCGTGCTGCTGTAGCCGCTTCGGATGGGGCTTTATCTCCTCTTCCGATCTTTGGCGCTTAAAGGGAGTGCCACTTTCCACAGTTTTCCCCACGGCGTTTTGGAAGGATGGCAGCAGAGCTCTCGCCCTAACTACCGCCTCCCTCACGTCCCGGGGCAACGTATCGAGTGCCACCCCCCCCCGTATCGTTTGAGGACCATTGCGGCCCTCCGTTTATCCCCATATTGGGGTTTATTGTCCAGGGGGAGGCGGCTCGTAGTTTCCCTCGCTGCCGCTCCCCCGGTAGAATTATTTCCATCGGCTACCTTCCCCTTCGAGTCAGCATGGCCAGGTCGTGAAACCACTGCCGCTGACGTCGAGGGAAAAGTTGCCTTACCGGCGCTTGATTGACCCCTGGCCTCAGCAAGAGCTGTACGGCTCGCCGTTTCCAGCGTTGCCGTGGCAGCAGCCTTGCTGGTGCTGGGACCCATCAAGTCACCCTTCTCCCTAATGATGAAGGCTACCTTCTCCTTTGGCGTACTATGGCCAGGTTGCGAAACCACTGCCACCGCCTCTGGGAGAAAGGTCGCCGTACCAACACTCGATGGACCACCCGCATCAGTGAGGTCTGGGCGGCTTGCCGTTTCCAGCGCTGCCGTTCCAGCGTTCCCACTGGAGTTGGGATCCATCGGGCGTCGATCGTCCCTACTTTCGGCTACCTTCTCCTTTGGCTCGGTGTGGCCAGGTCGTAAAACCATTGCCACCGCCTCGGCAAGAAGGTTCGCCGTTCCAGCACCTGGGAGGTGTCCAGCATCAGCAGGAGCTGGATGGTTCGCCGTTTCCAGCGCTACCATACCGGCGGTCCTACTGGTGCTGGGGCCGGCCAAGCCGCCAGTCAAAGTTGTTGTTGTTTGGTGAGAGGCAAGCCTCCCACCCACATGCACGCCATGTAGGCGCGAAAGCGTCCTTGGCGCAGTCCTCCTAAAAATAAGAAAGTACAAAAAATTATTTCTCTTATTAAAGTGCACTAACAAAAAATTTAAAAATTTATAATATTGAAAAAAAAAAAATATAAATATACCTATGAAAATTTTGTAAAAGCTACATACATACATACATAGGGTAAATCGAAAGGGAGGAGGTGTTGCGATTTATTATAAAAATTATATTAAAATGAGGCCCGTTCTAAAGTCAGATTGTAATGATACTGAGTATCTTTTTGCTGAGTTATATAATTGTACCTCTAAAGTATTAGTAGCCACTGTTTATAATCCAAGTAAAACTTTAAGTCTTCACCCATTATTTTCCACTTTGTCATCTTATGTTGTTGATTATGATAATATAATCGTGTGTGGTGACTTTAATGTTAATCTTCTTGTTCGTGATTCGTTTAGTGTTAGTCTGTTGGATGTTGTGGCTAGTGCGGGCCTTTCTGTTGTCAATATGAGTGTACCTACTAGATATGCTAACAACTGCTGCCCCAGCTTACTTGACTACTTCATAATTTCTGACACTGCTTCCGTACTCAAATTTGAACAAATGTCATTCTTATCGGACCACGACTTAATTTTTTGCACCTTTGATTTTAAACTTGAACGCTCAAATATGAATAGTGCATTCACATATAGAGACTGCAAATTAATTGATAATCCGAAGCTCATCTCTGTCCTGTTTTCGTTGGGATGAATGCTGGAGTTATTCTTCTGTTAACGAGAAGCTTGCATTTCTAAATAAAAATGTTATGGATATCTACAATGAGTTCGTACCTATTCGTTCGTGTAAAATTAAGTGTAAGTCGTGTCCATGGTATAATAATAAAGTTATAAATGCAATAAAAGTCCGAAATAAAACCTACCGCATCTGGAAACGAAATAGAAATTTCTCTAACTGGCAGAGCTACAAATCAGCCAGAAATTTTGCTACCAGAGTTATAAGAACAGAAAAAAACTCATTATTTTAACTCCAAGCTTAATCCTGAGCTTCCACCTAGAACTCTATGGCGCAATCTCGATTCATTGCGTGTGTATGGTAGAGTAGACCCAACTTGTTGTCTTGCAGCAAATTGCCTTAATAGTGCTTTCGTGAATATTCCTGTGCACAATGCAAGTCTTAAATTTGTTCCGTGTGAATCCTTGTGCTATTCGGGAAAATCCTTTGAGTTCTCAGCTGTAACTGACTCTGATGTAGTACAAAGTATTTTTAAAATTAAGTCTAATGCTATTGGTGTTGATGGTATTCCAATCAGATTTATCAAAATGATATTGCCTTTTATCCTTTCCACTATTACTCACATTCTGAACCACAGTATAACCACTTCTTGCTTTCCCGATATGTGGAAAGTTGCCGCAGTAAAGCCTATTCCAAAAATTAAACTTCCCCAATCTGCTGGTGATTTCAGACCGAGAAGCATATTACCAGCATTGTCTAAAGTCTTCGAAAGAATACTAGCTAACCAAATTAACCTGCATGTGATTCAAAGAAATTTACTTTCGCCTTACCAGTCGGGCTTTAGAGCTAAACATAGCTGTTCAACTGCTTTATTAAAAATTCTTGATGATATTCGCGTTTCTTTTGACAAAAGCCAATTAGCGCTACTTTGTCTACTTGACTTTACTAAAGCATTTGACTCGGTTGACCATGCAATCCTATGTCTTAAGTTAAAAGAGTACTTTGGGTTCGGTAAAACAGCCTTATTGCTAATGGAAAGCTATCTGACTGGTAGGTCTCAATTTGTAAGCACCGGACACGAGATATCAGAGCCAAGGCATGTAAATGTTGGCGTTCCCCAGGGTTCCATTCTTGGACCCTTGTTATTTAGTCTTTTTGTCAATGATGTGTTTTATGTTTGTAAATTTTCAAATGTACATGCCTATGCAGATGATATTCAGTTGTATTTGTCTGGTGATTTTAGTAACATTAATGTTCTTTGTGACAAGGTAAATAGTGATCTTGCACTTATTCGTTGCTGGGCGAGTACCAACGGACTGCTTAAATGCTAAAAAGTCGTATGTATTACCAATTGCAAAAAAACAATTTCCTAGAGACCAAATTCCTACGCTTAACATTGGCAACTTTACTCTGACGTTTGTTAATAAAGTCAAAAACCTTGGCTTTATTATAAATTCAGATTTGACTTGTGTTGATCATATAAACTCGGTGGTGAGTAAGGTTTACTATGTATTGCGCAATCTAAGAAAAACTGCTGCATTTACTCCCGTTGGCATTAGGAAAAAACTAGCAATGCAGTTGATTCTACCTATAATAACATACTCCGAATTAGTCTATAATAAGTTGGACTCACGTACTGCCCACAAAATTGATGTTGCGTTCAATCACGTTACACGTTATGTTTATGGTTTAAGTAGATACGAGCACATCTCTTCGTGGGCAACTCGGCTCCTAGGGTGTAGCATAGTTGAGTACCATAAGGCAAGAACTTGTGTATTTTTATATCGTCTAATAATATACAAGAAACCTTACTATTTATACGAAAAGCTGGTTTTCTGTAAGTCTGCGCGTACGTGTAATCTTGTTGTGCCTGACTTCAGTTATTTAAACTCAACAAGGCTGTTCTTCATTAGTGCCATACGTATTTGGAACTCCATCCCTGCTGCTACGAAAAATACTATGAGTCAGAACAACTACAGACAGATTATTTTTCAACAAACTAGTTTTTCTTCTTTTTTATCTCCTTATTTTTCTTTTCTTTTCTTTTACCATCTTAATGTAAATCTTTACTCTCACTGTACTAATTAATTTAAATATTTTATAGTTATGTATTTCTAAATGTATTGCTTCTGCCCCTTTATTACCAAATTTTGGAGCTATTTCAAATGTTATTATAATTGTATGTCGGGCTATAAAAGATCTTTGGATCTTATTGTATCAATTTTTTTCAAATAAATAAATACTAAATACTAAAATACATAAAGTGGTGTGTAAATTAAATTCTTAAAAAACAAAAAATTTAATAAGAAAGTTTTTGAAAAAATTAAATACACTACAAGCGTACATACGAAAAATTTATACGTGAGAAAACAACAAAAAAAAAAAATAAGAAAATCATACAGAATTATAAAGTATAAAAATATATGTTAAATAAAAATTACATAAAGTGTAGAAAACATACAGTGAAACAGTGAAAAAAATTACAAAACGTTACACGCATATGTATATACATGCACGTAAGAAAAAAGACCGCGAAACTAATATATAAGAAAGAAAAATAGCGCGAGATTCCAACATAAGACAGGTACATAACAAAAATTGCGCGAAAACTGTATACCTAAACAAAAAAAAAAAAAAAGAAAGGTCAATATATGTACATCTAAAAGAGAAAAAGCGCGGTAAAAATTATTATACATATACATACGCACCTACAAACAAACAAAGATAAATCTAAAAATAGACGATACAGTGGGTCGAAAATACCAAATTTGTAACCAAAAATACAAAATATCGTATGAAATTAAATAAATTGTGTGTGTAATTATATGAAGCTTAATTAACAAAAAAAAAAGTGTTGAATATATAAGCGAAAATCAAAAGTGCGAAATAAACAAAGGCACATACATACATATATATACTTAAATAAAAAATATATACAACCTTGAAAAAAAAAATATTTTCCTACGAAAAATATTAAACATCAAAACATATACATATATATTTAATATCTAAAAAAGGTTGCCACAAACATATACACAGTGGAACAAAATAATACACGGATCGCCAAAAAAAAAAAAAAAAAAAAAAAAAACCACGAAGTTATAAAAGTTGGTACAAGTACATCATGCCAAAGTAAGTACAAAACCAAATATTGGCAAGATATACACACATATTTGGACATTAATACTCACCCTCTTACGTAAATACATACATACATTAACAATATATATAAAAGCTAGACAGGCCAAAAAAGGAGAAGTTATTTGGCAAACTTTGCCCCAACCCAAATCCTGTCCGGTGCTAAAAACCGCTAGCTGTACTTACCCATATACTACACACACCCCATATATATATATATATATATATATATATATACATATACATATACATATACCCCATTTACATATACATATATCCCATATAATAATATTTCCCGCATATACATATTCACGTATATTTCTCATTATATACCCAATTGCGAGCCCCATATTGAAAATCAGTTACCACTGAAGAAAATTCTCGCAACTAGCGATAAGAACATAAATTGCATTCAGCTGTTGCAATACCCTCACCTCAGAAAAAGCTTATTACAAATCCATATAAATATCTCAGCAAAAGTTCCCGCGCAAGATATACATATTCTCAAAGAGTCAAGTGCACTTTTTAAGCTCCATCCCAAATTTCGGAAATCTCGCGAATACACGCACTCACGCATATACCTACACCTGTACTTGTACTTAGACGCGCTAAGACAAGTAATTGTTCTCACGCTCTCTCTTGTATATTAAACTGCACAGTGGGCACAACCATATAAAATAGCACATAAAAATACAGTGGGACAAACCACACAAACTCGGGTCCAATTACCCGATCAAAGTCCCAATCGGAGGATGAATCCAATTCCCAAGAAAAGAAATTTTTCCTGGAGCTACAAAAGTTGGAAAAATTCTGCGAGAAATGGTGGAGCATCGCTGAGACTGAGCACACGGAAGCCAGTCTCAAAATTTACGCAGACACACTTAACAAAAGAATGGACGCATTGGAAGCAGCATATGACGCGGCACATCTCTCCACAAATGACGACCAGGCCCAGAAACAATACGAGGAAACGTTCGAGACATCAAACTGCACTGCAACAGACAAAAAACTTAGAATAGGAGAACTCATAGCATCCATGAAGAGAACTCAAACCCCAGTCCAAACCCCTCACAACGAAACCCCTCATAACCAAACCCCCCATTACCAAACGATTAGTGCAATACCCCTTACTCAATTCTCTAGCGGGCAATCCTTTCTCAAAATCAGAGCTTGTGATACTCAAATGTTCTCGGGAGGATATGAAGACTGGCCCGCTTTTCGTGACATGTTCACTGCGGTATATATTAATCATCCCAAACTCTCGCCAGTCCAAAAACTCTACCACCTCCGACAAAAAAGAGAGGAAAAGCAGCCCTCGTAATAAAGAAAGGGCGCACTCAAATCCCGCTACGAGAATCGAAGAATTCTCGTAGATAATCAGCTAAAAACGCTTTTCAACATGCAGCCTGTATTCTCAGAAAATGGGGAAAGAATACAAGATCTCCAAACAACGATAAATAATTGCGTCGCAACCCTAAATTCAAATGATGTTCCGACGGATAACTGGGACCCAATCCTCGTATTTTTATGCTCCTCAAAGCTACCACGCGAAACTCTAGCGCTTTGGGAGCAATCTCATGAATCCCGAAAAGAACTACCACTGTGGGAAGAAATGGATAAATTCCTCACAACACGATATGAAGTGGTAGAAAGGCTCGGTAATTATAGACCGAGCAATCCCCGACCCTCAAACTCCAGTTTCACACAAAGGTCCTCTACACCCAATAGCTCGAGTTTCAAAAACAAGTCACAAACATATCGCTCAGACCAAAAAGCTCCTTCTTGCAAACTCTGCAATAAAAACCACGCCATTAGGAGCTGTCTGAAATTCCGAAATCTCTCACCCCAAGAGCGTAACAAGTTCGTTAAAGAGAATGGTTACTGCTCAAACTGCTTATCGTATTCCCACCAAGACAATAACTGTCCCAGCAGTTTTACTTGCGTTTATTGCAAACAGAGGCACCACTCCCAGCTCCATATACAAGGGAAGTCGCAAAATTACCCAAGAACGCAAACACAACACTCTCAAAGGCAACAAAGCCAGACATATGCCACAACTCAAGTGGTGACAACTCCCAACAACTCAGAACTTCCCTCAATCTCCGCAGAGGCTGTTCGAACCCAACAAATACCCACAGTTAATCAAACAACAACCCACTTCACTAGTAGCAGCGAAATGACTCTACTACCCACGGCCTTGGTCACACTCCACTCAAACGGCGAATATCACAAAATTCGTGCCCTAATTCATCAAGGTTCCGAAAAAACATCATATCTTCTCGAATACAAAAAATATTGCACCTACCCACCAAGGAAACCCACTACTCATCTCAGGAATGGGCGGTTTGGTAGTGCAAAACTCAAACAAGATCTGCGAGCTAACTCTCTGCTCGTCAGACTTACAAACCCGAATAATCACTCACGCAATTATTCTACCCAAACTGACACACTTTTTACCCTCATTTAAGGTGTCGGGAATAAATCTCCAAGAGATCTCAAAACTCAATCTCGCTGATCCTTCATGTTTCACCCCCTCAAAAATAGACATGGTAATAGGCAGCGATCTCACCCCACAAATAATGCTACAAGGCTTACAGGCTAATGTCAGCGGCTGTTTACTAGCCCAAAATACAATATTTGGCTGGATAATCAGCGGACCCCTAAAAGAAACGGTAAATACCTTCTCCACCCAAGTTAGAGAAGCCCCCAATGACTCTCTCAACTCCCTACTTCAAAAATTCTGGCAACAGGAAGAAGTACCCACAACTCAACCCCTATCTCAGGAGGATGAATTTTGCGAACAGCTCTATCGCAAAACAACCAAACGACAGCAAGATGGCCGATATGTGGTTAAACTCCCATTTAAAAAGGAATTTCCCGATACTCTCGCCCTTGGACATTCGCGCATTGGAGCTCAACTGCAGTATTTAAGCGTCGAAAGATCCCTGGAAAAACTGCCAGAACTAAAGCAGAAATACTCAGAAGTTCTAGCTGAATACATCACGTTGGGTCATATGGAACGAATCCCACCTCTCGAGTCCATAGAAAACGGAAAATATTTCTCCTTTTATCTCCCTCACCACGCTGTCTTGAAACCAGACAGTAAAACCACAAAAGTTCGCGTCGTCTTTAATGCTTCGAAAATCTCCCACTCAGGAAACTCGTTAAATGATGTCCTTCACACAGGACCGATTCTCCAAAACGATTTAATGCTCGTCCTACTCAATTGGCGACTTTTTAAATACGTTTTTAATGGCGATATCGAGAAAATGTATCGCCAAATACTCGTACATGAAGAAGACCAGGACTTCCAAAGAACTCCCCATGGCAGATTACAAACTCAAAACGGTGACATTTGGTGTCAACTGTGCTCCGTATCTGGCCATAAGAACACTCCACCAACTCGCAGAAGACTCGCAACACTCCCACCCTCTCGCTCACGATATCTTGCTACACCAAACTTACGTAGATGATATTTTATCGGGCGAACACAGCATACAGTCCACTCTCGACTCGCTTCACCAAGTTATCGAAGCACTAAAATCAGCCGGCTTTCCACTGAAAAAGATAACGGCTAATCACCCCGATCTCCTCAACTCTGGCTAGAAGGAACAGACTGGGACGAACACGTAACACCCAGCTCTTTCCACAAATGGAATACGTTTCGCGAAAATCTCCCCGCAATTAGCGAAATAAAAATCCCACGATGGATCGATTACTCTCCTAATAAACCATATCAAATGCACGGCTTCTCAGATGCATCAGAAAAAGCATTCTGCGCTTGCGTATACCTCAGAGTTCAAAATAGCGAAAACTCATTCTCCACGCATTTACTCGCTGCAAAAAGCAAAGTGGCTCCCTTGAACACCGTGAGCCTTCCCCGTCTCGAACTTTGCGGAGCAGTACTTCTCTCTAAACTCGTTAAACAAATGCGCTCTCACTTAAAGCTGACTTCCCAAGAGTTAATACTCTGGTCAGACTCCTCAATTGTACTCGCATGGCTCGAAAAGCCACCCCACACATGGAAGACGTATGTGGCAAACAGAACGTCTCAAATTCTCGATAATGTGAGCAATGCCACTTGGCGTCATGTATACAGTGGTGATAACCCAGCTGATCTTGGTACACGTGGATGTAAACCCCAAGAATTATCTCACAGCTCTCTATGGTGGAATGGCCCAGAGTGGCTTTCTAAAACATCTGCATGCTGGCCAAAACCAGTACCAAACAACTCCACTCCACCAGAACAAAAACGCATCGAGTCATTTCACTCGATAGAAACTCCCGATATGCTCGAACGCTTCTCATCCTTCGGGAAAGCTCTACGCGTTTTTGCATACATATATCGCTTCATACATAAAGCGAAAAAACTTAAAATTGCTCCAAGTCTCACTCTCTCTCAAAGCGAAATCACATATGCAAAATCCCCCATAATTATTCATACGCAAACGAAATATTACTCAGATGTGATCGCAGATTTACATATATATAGTACTCCTATATTCGTAATACCTACGAGTTCCATCAGCCAACATTACAGTACAGACATATAAAAAAAGAAAGAGAAAACCGAGCAATCAAATTTGAAAAATGACCTATGAATTCAAAATAAACCGCAGTGACGGCACATAAAAAAAAATTATAGGGAATTTACATATGTATTTATTATTTGATTCTCGTATTAAAAAATTAAAAAATGTCGAAGCGGTGCTATATTTGTAACAATAAAAGGGATAAAATAAATAAAATATCTTTACATACGTAATAGATAGATAGATAGATTTCTTATATAAATATGAATGTATACATATATACTTTTAAAAATCATATAATAATACAAATAAAATTTTAATTATAGTATTTTAGCTTGCTGGTATTTTTGGCTTCATAGTCAGCATCGGGTTCGATGCATGCCGTGTACGCCTGACTTTGCACCAGTCCTATCTTGAGATGGGATGACAGTGCCCTGTTAGTATGTGACCGCCAGTCTGCTCCAGGAAAAAAACACTGCAGCTCCCACCAGTCCACCTTTTATCCGCTGTAAATATGTGGAACATATAGCGATTGGTTCGTAGTCCTTTCTTTCATCCGTCTTGTTATATTATTACCTGTAGTCCCCTGTTGAGATCGGTTTGGAGAGTAGCGTAGTCTGAACTTTGGTCCTCATATGTTGCTGTGTCCAAAAGTTCGTTGTCTAAATTTTCCTGTTATTCAGTTTACAAATTCGCAGTACTTTTGCTTAGATCACCGTGCTGGCGGCCTTCGAACGTACATACTTTACAAACATAACCCTCAAACGGCAAAATTCTACTTTCGGATCGGACCACAGTATTTTAACATGGAACGCTTTCCGCCGCGATTCATAAAAAATATGAGTGCATAGAAAATAGATTTTTCTAGAACATTTCCACTAATTTTCATAAAAAAAATCACAAAAGTTCACATCTCAAAATAAATGTGGCAAATTTCTTATATTAATTATAAACAAATTCAAAAACTAAAATCAAAGGGGTATAAGTCCCCTAGAACACAATGATGCCTTTCAATTTTTTTTTTCAAATGCCTCTGAACTCAATTGAATGTATTTGTCACACATATTCACAGATGACATTAAATGTAATTGAGGCGCATGCGCATAACTGCCAGTTGCACAAAATTTTTGGATGAATTCATACACATTGCACAGATAGAATACTATCAATATAGAAGTACTATATATATGCAGATTTACAAGCTCGTAACCCAATTAACAAAAAGAGTTCGCTTTTATCTCTAAATCCGATGTTGGATAAATCAGGTGTAATGCGTGTGAATGGCAGACTCGCCCACTCACCTCTTAGCGAAAATGAACGCCACCCCATAATAATTCCAGATAATTCGAGATTTTGCTCATTATTGCTGGATTTCACTCACTCCACCTTGTTGCATGCAGAAAAGCAATTAATGATTCGCATGATACAACAAGAATATTATATTCCTCGCCTCAAGCAAAAGTTCAAAAAATGCATATTTCACTGCAAGACCTGTACCATTTACAAACAGCAAACCAGATCTCATAATGGCTGCACTTCCCCCTGAAAGATGCACATATTCTCTACCATTTCACACCACAGGAATAGACTTCGCAGGACCCTTTCAAGTAAAAACGTCGACGCTTCGAAAAGCATCATATGCAAAAGCGTACGTTTGCGTCTTCGTTTGTTTCTCCACAAAAGCAGTCCATCTCGAAGTCTGCTCAGATTTGACGACAGCTGCATTCAAAGCAGCATTCTCTCGCTTTGTTAGTCGCCGTGGACTTCCCCATAAAGTTATGTCCGACAATGGCAAAACATTCGTCGGTGCAAGCCGAGAATTGCAAAGAGAATTTGCCAAATTTCTGCAAGAAACTGCAGCCGACATAGCTAATAAATACTCCATTCACGGCATGTCATGGCAATTCATCCCACCATATGCCCCTCACATGGGAGGATTATGGGAAGCCGCAGTTAGAAGCTTCAAACCCCATTTTCTCAAAGTGGCCGGCAACCACAAATTTACATTCGAGGAATTCACCACTCTACTTACTCGAATTGAAGCGGTTCTCAACTCACGACCGCTCTCTCCCATGTCTCAAGATCCAAACGATCTTCTCGTTCTAACCCCTGGACATTTCTTGCGTGGTGCTCCTTTACTCTCGCTCCCAGAGCCAAATTCCGAAAATCTCTCGCTCATAAACAAATGGCAAAAGTTGCAGGTATTACACCATCAATTCAGCACTCGATGGAAAAATGAATACCTCAGAGAACTCCATAAGCGAACTAAATGGAAAACCCAACAAGCAAACGTTAAAGAAGGCGATTTAGTAGTCATAAAAGATGACGCACTCCCTCCAAATGAATGGCGACTCGGACGCGTAATAAAACTTCACCCTGGGTCCGACGAACAAGTCCGAGTAGTCGATGTACGCACCCAAAAGGGAGTATACACACGCCCCATTACAAAACTCTGCTCTCTTCCACCTGCACAATGATATTTCTGCCCAGTGTACAGCTAACATTATGGGTTTTCTCTTCCATTCTCTTTACAGACGATACCCTCGATACAACACATGCCGGTTGTGTTGCCAGGAGCACTCACTCCGCCTGTGCCGCGCCTTTCTGGCAATGACGCCTGAGGAACGCTACGACTCTGTTCGAGCTCATGGCTACTGCATAAACTGCCTGGCAACTTCTCACGTGACCGGAGCGTGTAATTCTCCCGATCGCTGCCGCCGATGCGGCCTGGCACATCATACACTCATTCATCGGCAAAACCGGCATGAACCAAGGGAAACCCACCGACACCAGCGTGCAATACCAAGACCAAGACCCATGAGTACAAATCGGAGGGTTATTGTAAAACGCACTACACAGAAGCGGCAGAACAGAGGCAATAAACAACGGATGCAAAACTTGTTCACGAAGGCAGTCGAATCACTGGAGGAGCTCAAGGAGTTGTTAATCCCCTCATCCGTGCAGGCCGGCCGCCATGTTGAAGACATGGACGAAAACTTAATTGAATTCGATTAAAATCCTGTTTAATACAAATTTTTTTCCCTTACCTTTTATGTCCGCTTTCTCTGGAATTACCCCTTCTGTACTTACCTACTTTCGTGCAAAATACTTACCTCGTCACTGGAATTACCCATACTCACCTTCGCTCTATCATACTTACCCTTTCCATACTCTTATATACCTATGTACTTACCTTCTCTGCTTGGAATAGTCCCGCTATCCACTTACCTTTTTTCTGCTCTATCGAATAAAAACATGTATATCTGTGCCCGCAAATTAAAGTAGCCTAACTCAAAATATGGTGAACGGAGAAAACTCAATTTTTTGTCAAAATTCAAACCATTGGACCAATTCGGGTTTTTAAAAGGGGAAATAATGGATTTGTAGTGTTAGAGAAGGAATAGTTGTGAACCAGAAATCTTAAAGCAAGGTTATTGCAAAAAATTGTCTTTTATAACTTAAGTGCTTTTATTGGATGCAATTTTTACGAAAAGCAGAATTAACTCGAGTTAAGTTCTTTTATTGTGTCGAATTCTTCCCAATAAGGTTTTTATTTCCATTTAACTCGAGTTAAGTGTTTTTAAGCGTAGACCTACGTTCGAGTCGAAAACAACCCGAAATGATAACACAGGCCGACAAGAAATTTGACCATAAACCAGACCATACTTCCCTAAAGGTTTTCGATGCGCTGAGTTCAAATCTGGACGCAGAATTGCTCTATCACGTCAGGATTTTGAGATATCCTAACCTAAATGTGCAAAAACACCGTTTTTGCCTATTTTTGAGGTTATATATAAACGACAAATTATTTTTTAAAAAAAAGCACACATAGTATCTTAAAGAAGAAGTTTTTCTCTTACGAATGGCGTTGTGGTAAATTTTGTCAATGTTAGTATCACCTTGCATGAAGATTTAAAACATAGTACTAATAAAAGAGTTTTGGTTTTGGCCAGGACAGCAATCGCTATAAAAAACGACATGTTTAATATTGAATGGTAAACTATTTAAGTGTTTGAATAAGCACGATGCTATTCCATTGCCACCACAATTTGCAAGGGTCTCATGCCACATATAACACGTAGGTTGTCCGGAAACACAGTCATGTACAGTTAAATAAAAAGTGTATAAAGCGTTTATAAAAATATTCAGAAGATCGCAAAAAGGTGTAGGAAGGCATATGCTAATCAGCACTATCTGGCCCCGTGTCCGACTGACTATCGTTAAAAAATGAGTCCTTAATTGAGTCGTCGCTACTATAATCCATATTCAGAAAGTCTTCTTCCTCCATGTTACCAGGATCCATACCTTGTAAAAGGCTACACGATTAAAGTTTAATAACAATAATAACTAGCCGAAGGTCTGAGTTGTCAGTGCTATATAAAAAATATCTGTTAGTTTCTAGCTTTTAAGCTATCAATATTAATAAATAAAAAAAATAACAATAATAATACACTGGCGATATTAAAACTCTAACGAGTTTTATTGCCGAGCTTCTCTCCCAATTCGAGGTGTGCTTCTTAACTATTGTTTTTCCTACAATTTGTGTGGACCTACAGTTTTATGCGAGCTCCCAACGGCGAATGCTTTTTTGTGAGAAGCCTTTTCATGGCAGAAATACACTCGGAGGGTATGCCGCCCACTGCCGAGAGGTGACCGCTGCTCTTAAAAAACCCAATAATTGGATTTTTACTAATTAGAAAAATTGTTTTGGTGTTTGGCTCGGACCGTGGTTTGAACCCGAGACCTCTGGTATAGCAGGCGAGCACTCTACGCACTACACCTCAGCGGCCACATTAAAGTTTAATTGATGAAAAAAGGTTTTTTATGTATACAGTATATAATAATTAATTGAATTTCTATAATATATATCCTTGAAAAATCTCTTATCTCAGTTTATCGTATCCACTTGCTTCCAACAAAAAAACCTAACTGAAGATAATAACGCTTGAAATGAGAAAAATATTCTAACAAAAAACCTAACTCGAGATAAATTGTGTAAAAATTAAAAAAAAATCACTTAAAATAACCTATTTCGAGTTAGGCTATGAAAACAAAATTGACAAAAAAAAATTATAATTCCTAACTCAAGTTAGGTTTTTTTAATAAACTGAAAACGCAAATAAATACGTCCATGAAGTACCCACATAACTCTAGTTAGGATGTTTTAATAAAACGATTTTTCATACAATACTAGACTTAAGAGATTTGCTAGAAGATAAGTTCTTTTAACTGGTGCAAAATGTTTCTGTCTGAGTTAGGATAATTTTTATATCTTAATAACTTTTTAAATATTACTCCAATTTAAATGGGGATAAGACAGATCGATGGGGTTTCCTCCAAAGATTAACACTATAACAATAACTCAATTTCGCATTATCTCGAGTTAGGCTACTTTAATTTGCGGGCACAGATATAATGAGTTAGTTGAGTCAAGAACTTCGACACACATCACCGCGCTAAACGAATCAGTTTTTTGAACAAAATACATAAACACAATATTAAAAATAAAGTCTTGAGAATATAATCTAACATATAAAACAACTTAAATATACAAACTGTATAAGTGAAACAAATAAAAGAAATTTATGGAATAAATTGTGAAAACCAAATACAGAACTAAATACATATACAGAAAATAAAGTGTTTTTTATTTTTAAAAGAAAACATAACGAAACCTACACGCAGCTCACATATAGTGAAGCAATTTGTGTACACAATTAAACATTTTAAACATTTCCTTGAAGGCCGAAAATTTACTATATTCACGGATCATAAACCTTTAGCACAAATTCTTAATTCAAAAACAGATAAATCACCTCGACAAATTAGACATCTCGAATATATTGCACAATTCACAAGTGACATTCAATACATTTCTGGCAAAGATAATATAGTTGCTGATACTCTTTCACGAATTCCAGATATAAACACAATTTCGTCTCAAGATATACATTTACAAACATTATATGAAGAACAACAAAAAGATAAAATTTTACATGAAATTATTTCTAACAAAAATTCTAAAAATAATTTAAAACAAATAAATATACCAGTCCTTAATCTTAACATTTGGTGTGACATTACTCAACAACCTTTTAGACCATTTGTTCCAAATTCAATGAGGAGAATTATTTTTGATAAAATTCATTCATTATCACATCCAAGTTTTCGAACAACTAGACGTTTAATTCAATCAAAATATTATTGGCCTAATATGCGTAAAGAAATTAACAATTGGACTTCAACTTGTATCAGTTGTCAAAAATCTAAAATTTCGAAACATACAAAATCTATCGTAGAAAAAATTAGTATACCTAATGGGTGATTTGAAAATATACATATGGACCTTGTTGGCCCATTACCTATGTCAAGAGAAAATCGTTTCATTTTAACTATAATTGATAGAAATACACGCTGGCCAGAAGCTTATCCAATTAAAGATATTTCTGCTTGTTTTTATATTAAATTTAGCACAAACAAAAAAAAAATTCAATTGTAGAATTGCTTGACATACTTTATCCGCCATTTTTTTTAATTAAAAAGCTGCTAATATTAACTCGTAGTAAAATCGGATGCGATTGATTTAATACTAAATATCCTTGTCCGCATTTACACACTTTAAAATCACGGCACACTTGACCGGCAGCAAATGCAATTGTTGGTGAGCACAGTGGATAAAAGTATGTGTTCAAATATTTTAGTTTTTTTGGTATTTTTTTTAAGTGTTGCTTTTATAATATTTTCCTTCATCGACCATAAAGCTGTGCATATCAAAGGTAAGGGAATTAAATCACCTTTACAACGCTATAAAGATTTTCGAAATCGGTTGGAAAAAAATGGAGATATTGGACTTTTAATTTTTTCGAAGATCTGACCTTTGACCCCTTATAACATTTGCTACATAAGCTTTCAAAAAAAAAGATGTATACCAGTCGAGTTCGAAAATAAGGCGGATCACATCCACATTTTTTATTTTTCAATTTTTTAAACATTGCAATCAAATTAGGGAGGGTCGAATTTCGAAATTCGAAAGCCCATTACTAAATTTTGGAGGCTAACTTGGCGTATACATATTTTTTTCTTATGTCTCAATCTCTTCGAAAAAATGGGTTTGGTCCAATACCCAGAAAAAAAGTTGATTTTGTCGTATAGTGTAATGACATCTATCATTTTTAAAAATCGGATGTCAAAAAAGTTAAAAAAAAAACAAGTTAGAGTCTCAACATAAGCTAAAAATCTTAGGACGGACTTTTACAGCTGTTTTCGTTTCCACATGGTTGGGTAATCTAACCAAGTTTTTCGTCCATAAAATATATTTTTTTTTTCAGTTGGATAAAATCACCAAAAATAAAGTATTCATCGTGTTTGCAATAGAACAGTCTCACAGGTTTCCTGATTTTTAAAACTTATAAAAATTTGAAAATCAAAAGTTTTGTAAAAAAATTTTTCTTCTAAATAGCACTTTAGAAACCAGAAATAGGTTATATATTTTACTCAAAAAAAAAAAAAAAAAAAAAAAAATCCACGATGAAATTCCTGGCTACGGCCCTGGTACATATGTATGTATATTTTTACTTCTTTTTCGTTTTATGTTCATATTTTAAAATTTCCGAGATCTAACTGCTTCATCAGATGAGATGGCACTTGGAGTATTCGAGAGAAAAGTTCTGCGTGTTGGCGTGGGCGAGTATCGACGGAGATTTAACGATGAGCTGTACGAGCTTTACACAGACAACGACATTGTTCAGCGAATAAAGATCCAGCGGCTGCGTTGGGCAGGTCATGTCGTTAGAATGGATGAAGGCGCTCCGGCCAAGAAAGTATTTCTATCGAAACCCGCTTAACGCAAAAGAAAAGGGAGACCTCCACTGCGTTGGGAAAATCAGGTGGACAGCGATGCTGCCTCCCTAGGTTTTCCCAAATGGCGCCATGCTGCACGAAACAGAAGCAATTGGCGCGCTCTGTTGGACTCGGCCAGAATCTTTTAGACGGTTAAGCGCCAATCAAGAAGAAGAACTGCTTCTTCTTTAATTCGTTTTTTTCCTGCATGACAGTTAATATGCAGAGCCGTCCGCTCTAAGTTTGGACCCTATCAACTCGTTTTTCTAAAAGAACGTTGAAAAATAATGTGTTTTATGCAAAAAACCAAGTTCTTCCAAAAACTATTCTTATGGAGTTTTACCTATCACCCCACGATATATGTAATACATAGCCACAAACAGATAAAATAAGAGTAAGAAATACAGAATCATTATTACACATAATCATTTTCAACCACCATTATTTCAACCGTTAAGAGACTGCTCGAGAAGAACAACGAACGCTGACTGAAATTTGCACACACAAAATTTCTTCGTTTCTTCAAACCTTGACATGTGGAAATCAGGGACGGTAATCATTATAAGCTCAATAATATAAATCACCGTATAATCATTATTCTTCGATTTATATTTTTCTGATTAAAAATAATTATTATTTTCTAAGTGTTATTTTTTCAATCGGAAGTAATAATTATTATATAATTTTAATATTTTTGATCACTAGTAAGTATTATTCTTGGATTTTATTTTTTTCTCAAGCATAATTTTTCACTTACCCCCAACAATTATTATTTCTTGATGTTTACTTTTTGCTTCAAAAGTTGTAATCTTTTGCAAGCGACATGCAAAAGAACACCACATAAATTGAGGAATTGCATACAAAAAAATAAGCTACCAGTTAAAAAATAAGCAGCAAGCGTATAACTCGGTAAGTCATAACTAGGGCAACCAAAAATATGCTTCAAAAAAATTAAAACATGCCACAAAAAAGGCAAAATATGCCAAAAAAATATGACATAAATCAAAAATATGCCCCAGAAAATTGCAAAAATGCACAAACATCCGAAGTGCGTTTCTGTAACAACGTCCATACTTTTTCACCGCCTAAAAATATGGTGCGGCGTCTGTTAGAAATAAAAGAATATAATCTCTATTGAAGCCTTCTCCCAAAAGTTTTACAGATTCATCGAAAAGCCGAGCAATTGTTTTTTGATTTTCAGCTTCCAATACTGCAACGTTCAAAAGAAACTTTTGCTTAGATATATCAAAGTTTTCATGTAAAATTCCGACTATAACATTTGCCACATATCTACCTGCAGAATCTGTAGTTTCATCAATCGCAATCCAAATAAAGTGGTCTTTTAGTAGCGATTGTATCTTTTCCATAGTATTGCTATATAGTTGCTTAACATAAGTAGTTCGAAGGCTTGTCTCACATGGTATTTTCTGGGAAACCCATTTTTCAAAAAACTGCACTACATTTATGTTACGTATTTTATATAAGGGTATATCTGCACATACAAATGCTTTACACAATTCTTTGCGAATTCGACATATGACGGTGTCAAGCTATTCGCTACAAAGCTTTGTGATTGTGGCAAATTTAGTGATCGTTTGAGTTTGATGTGCTTTTCACTCTGCACATGCTGCTTTACAAGAAATGTTTTCTTGAATAATACGGTCTTGCTGCATAACTTGCAAATCAGCACCTCACCGTCAGTTTGAAGATCGGGAAATTCCTTAACGATCTGCTTCAGCTTTCCCGAAATAGTTTGTTTAGCTTTTGGCATTATCTGTAAGAATTTGCATATGTACATACATGAATGTATATATTTTCAATCTTTATTTCAACAAGCACTTACCGTTTCTTAAAATAATAAAACGCTAGCAAAAAACAAAACCAGAGAATGCAAAAACAACTGAAATTTTTCAAGTGCCGTTATAAAATGAGATTTTCATAAATGTTTCGATAGTTCGATAATTAAATCGAAAGATGTCCAAGGACATGGTTGCATTTTTGCGCACTAATTCTGAAATTTTTTTATAACTTAGCAGAAATAATATGGCCCGGATTCGCCGTGACTAAAGCTAAAACTAAGTTTTGACTTAAGTTAGCCCAGATTTGGGACTAACTTACTTTTGGGTTTCACCAACTAGTCTAAGAAAATAGTTTTGCAACCAGCAACCCTGCCAGCTTTTATATCAAATACTGTTTTTTTTTTTTGGTTGTTTTGGTTGCTGTATTTGCTCATTTTTTTGTCATATTCGCTCTTTTTGTTGTTGAATTTACTAAAGCGACTCGAATTCATAGTTTATTTTTAGTCAAGACAAAAGCTGACTAACTTGTGACTGGACAGTTGCATGGTTGGTGAAACCGGGCCTATGATTTTCCTCAAAGATGTAAAATATGACAAAATATGCATTTACAAGTAAAATATTCTGTCATTATTAAAATATGCTAAAATATGCTCTAAAAATATACGTCAACCACTTGTTTTTCTCTAGAAACAAATTTATAAATTAAAAGTTTTTCAATAGAACGAATCAGAAAAAATATGACATTGCATGTATTTGCTTGCCCTAGTCATAACCAACTTGAAAACAGTGTTGAAAATTTGAAAAACGTCCGTCATTGTGAATGGTCAACGGAAAGTAATTGGAAAATTTCAAACATATCATAAATGAAAAAATTTCCCAGCCAGCATTTTTTGAAAATTTTGATAAAAAAATATTCAATACGCCCAGATGATTAAAAACGATCAAATTTAAAAACATTTTCTATTGGAATATGAGTGAATCGTCGGGAGAAAAATGTACTCTAAATAAGTATGATTATTCTTAAGTAATTATTTATGATACATATTTTTAAACATTTTTCAATCATTTTTTGATCAAATTAGATATCATTGAAATCTCCTACTTCATTTTTTTTTTGGAATCGAAGATGCGCACTTTGCTTCAAACATGTAAATCCGCGTCCAATAACAATAGACGAACAGGAGCCAGTCCATATTTCGCTCCATTTATGGAAAAAAGAGAAGAAATATTTGGGCAAACCCCAATAATATGAAATAACCACACGGTTCATTCTGGTTCCTGGCCATTTGGTATAAAATCTTCATCGATCCCGCCACAATCATCGCCGCCCTCATCACATATGAAGCCTTTATCTCAAACATCATCGCTCTCATCACCATCGTCGTCTTCATCACAATTATCTCCACCACCACCATCCACCCAAAATCGTCCCTATTACAATCATCTCCGTCGTCACTGTCATCATCACCATCACATCGTTCATCCGTCTCACAAAATCTATCCACACGCAAAAGACTTGCAGCTCGAGGAAGGTATTACGAAGGAAATTTTGAAGGCTAAATTTGGAAAATACCTCGAAATAGGAAAAAGAAAGCTAGATCTACTGGAGAAATTCGCAAATAAATAAGTAACGCCTTTTTTCTTTCTATTAATACACATATTTAATTTTTATTTGGAACGATTCTACCGACATTCATTAGTTATATATGTATATCTACATAGAAATTTAAATAAATTTTAAAAACAAACCGCTTTTTTTGTTTCCTTCAATAGCCCTGTAAAAATTGTGCGATTTGTCCCGAACTCCTCTCTTTCGGGTACAATTACTCCTCAATTTTACCTGGAAGGGTGAAAATGTAGACAAATTGTTGACAATTGTACTCAAAAGGTTATAAACGAACTTCGAAATATGATTTTGTTCAGGTATAAAAGGGTACAACTTCCATTCGATATCCGATTGGCATAAAAGTGGAGTAGTCTACCTTGGTACTCGTTCAGGTCTAAAAGGGTACAATTCGTCTCCACATAGGACATGCTCAAACAAACGGGAAAACTTCATTCCATATAAATAGACCACAAGTTGTATTAGTCGCATGCTCCATTGCGAGTGATCCCGGATACATCCCGAATTAGTCGAATTTTTTGCAGGGATCAATGGGTGTCAATGAAAGAAGTCAAATTATGAAAGCTCACAGTAGTGTTGTAAATGAATCACAATTTAAAAAATTCCTCAACCATACCTCAAAAATCCCTCAATAAAAGCAGGTAGTGCATTCTTTTGCAGGTTGCTTACAAAAGATTGCCACTAAAAATAATTATAGATATTTGGATGAGTTCATCAAGTTTAAGTGATGTAAAGTCGGCTATAAAACTGTAACATACCTTTAAATTTCTTAAATTTTTTAACAATTTTGCTCTTGAAGGCGGTTTTTTGGGTTATTAGTAGAGCTCTAGATACCCGGGTATCGAACAAATCGAATTGATCGTTTTTGTTTGAAGCCCGTTTGTTGTTCAAATGCCCGTATAAACATTCGAGCATTCGAGCTTACAAACAAAAAAAAAATGTGTATCGAAAAAACAAAATTAAAAACAACTACATATGAAGAAGAAAAAAAATAATAAACAAAAGAAAAAAACAAACTTCAAAATGCCCGAATTGTTCAAATGCCCGTACAAACATACGGGTAATAAACAAACAAACGACTGTTCGAGCATTTGAACAACATTTGTTCGGGCTACTCGAAAATGTTCAAAAAAAAATCTGGAGTTCTAGTTATTAGTGATATTTTTATGTGGATGAATCACTCCACAAATGCGAAAAAAAATAGAAAGTCAAGACCGGCTATAACGGACACAAGGTCGAGCCGGATGGCTGTAGAGGACCCCTCCTTAAAAAACAGGGGGGGTTAGGTCTTTAAATTGTACACATTTTTGATAAGTTGGAAGTATATAGAAACCGAATTTTTCTCGGGCTACAGACCTCAGAAAAAGTCAGATGGGAGAAAAAAAAATGAATTTATCTTTCCCTTTCCATTTATTTTTCCCTTCCCTTTCATTTCCGCTTCCGTTTTCTTTTTCCTTTCTCGTCATATTTCCGCTTCCCTTTCTCTACCGCTCTCCCTTACCTACACTTTTCTGTCTTTTTCCCCTTTATTCCTCTCTTATTCCTTCTCTCATTCCCTGTCTCACTGTCTCGCTCGCCATCATCTTCGTTCCATTTTCATTATATTCTCCCCGTCCTTTGCCGTCCCGTTGCCTTTCGCATTCCCATTACCCTTCTCGTTTCTCTTTCCCTAGGTAACCGGGTTTTGCATAACATAGCTCTGTATTCCACTTCTCATTTGATACCATCCATGATTAAAAACATTCCGATGTTCGGGTCCTCTCTTTTACCCAAAATTGATTACCGAGGATGGGGACCCGACGTAGAAATAATGAGTTCATACATATGTAAAATGCCAGCTCAACATCCTTCGTTTGATACCAATATTGCTGAGAAATATTCCGTGGTCATCCGTGTCTACGTTTTGACCCATATCTGGGGACTTGACCTGGGAATCCGAATGGGTACGGCTCGATATAAAATTCCTGCTCAACACCTCTCGTTTGAAACCAATATTAGTGAGAAATATCCCGGTGTCATCCGGGTCCACATATTGACCCAAATCTGGGGCCCCGACCTAGGAATCACAATGAGTTTATCTCTATGTAAAATCCCTGCTCAACACCCTTCATTGTATACCAATATCGCTTAAAAATATTCCGGGGCCATTCAGGTACACGTTTTGACCCATAACCTAGGAATCATAATGAGTATGGATCTATGCTCTGCTCACAACTTTTATTTCATGCCAATGTCCCTGAGAAATATCCACTCTACTTTCTTTTTTCCTTTCTCTTTCACCTCCGCTTCCTTTTCCTACCCTATAGCTCTCTCTTACCCTCATTTTCGGTCCCCTCTTATTCGTTCCCCCTTTCCATTCCCATTCCATTCGACTTTCCTTTTAATTTTTTTGCCATTTACCTAGGGAACCAGTTTGGGCATTACATCGAGAAGATCTCTAAATTGAGGCCATGATTCCCACTTTTGGATTTCATCCGGGTCCACGTTGTGACCCATACCTGGGGACCCGGCGTAGGCATCACAAATAAAATAGTTCTATGTCGAAGTCCTCATCAAGACCTTTCATTTCATACCAATATTGTTCAGAAATATTCTAAGGTCATCTGGGTCCACGTTTTGACCCGTATCTGGAGACCCGACCTAGGAAACACAATGAGTACTATTCTATGTAAATTCCCTGCACAATACCTTTTATTTGATACCAATATCGTCCAAAAATATTCAGGGGAAAGCCGGGTTCACGTTTTGACCTTTTGACCCATATCTAGGGAACCGACTTCCGGATTTGAAAAAAAGATGCAAATCTATGGCAAAATACTCAGCTGTTGTGTAAATTTGGTCAAAATCCCTCTACGCGTTTGGGCGAAAGCCGGCGACAAAGGCTTTGTTCAGAAACTCAGTTTAAAGCGCAACCTGCTTTTGTAGTACAAGCAGAGCGTTCATAAACGTAAATTTTGCATTAAGCGTCGCTCATTACAATCATCAAAGAATTAATTACTGCCGCTGTTGCGTTTCATGCTGCGTTTCTGAACATACCCAAAGAAATAGGCTTGATTTTTAACACGCTTTTATTAGCTTCACCTGTATGTATGTATGTATGTATTTACCCTGCAAAAAAATGTGCGATTAATACCGAAAGATATTTGTCCCGGATTGATCTCTTTCGAGAACAATCGGTCCACAATTAGTCCCCGATTGTTCCCGTATGGGTATAAATGTAGAATAATTGTAGACCAATTGTTCACTAACGGGTATAAATGAAGATTAATCGCTTTCATCCCGAACGGGTGTAAATCTAGATTAATCGCTTTCATCCCGAACGGGTATAAATCTAGATTAATCGCTTTCATTCCGAACGGGTACAAATCTAGATTCCTTAAATGTAGAAATTTTACAAAAATATGCAATGTATTTAAAAAATTGTAGAACCGGTAAAACGAATTGAACACCATTTCTTTTAATAACAATGATGAATAATAATTTTAACAAAATGTTGCCTAAAAAATCCTATGAAAAAATCCTTTACATTACGCTCATATAATGCATACTCAAAACTTACAATTTTTTTTATTTATTTATTGAGATTTTTTTTCAAAAGTAAAACATTATATAATCTTTATTTATATATGCATGAACATTTACAATTTTTTAAAGATTGTTATTAAAAATTGCCTTGGCGAACAACTTGGAAAAATCTACATTTTTACCCGTGCGTGCTGGAAGCGATTGATCTACATTTGTACCCGTTGGGGATGAAAGCGATTAATCTACATTTGTACCCGTTCGGGATGTAAGCGATTGATCTACATTTGTACCCGTTCGGGATGTAAGCGATTGATCTACATTTGTACCCGTTCGGGATGAAAGCGATTGATCTACATTTGTACCCGTTCGGGATGAAAGCGATTGATCTACATTTGTACCCGTTCGGGACGAAAGCGATTAATCTACATTTGTACCCGTTCGGGATGTAAGCGATTAATCTACAGTTGTACCCGTTCGGGATGTAAACGATTGATCTACATTTGTACCCGTTCGGGATGAAAGCGATTGAACTACATTTGTACCCGTTCGGGACGAAAGCGATTAATCTACATTTGTACCCGTTCGGGATGTAAGCGATTAATCTACATTTGTACCCGTTCGGGATGTAAGCGATTGATCTACATTTGTACCCGTTCGGGATGTAAGCGATTGATCTACATTTGTACCCGTTCGGGATGAAAGCGATTGATCTACATTTGTACTCGTTGGGGATGAAAGCGATTAATCTACATTTGTACCCGTTGGGGATGAAAGCGATTAATCTACATTTGTACCCGTTCGGGATGTAAGCGATTAATCTACATTCTTACCCGTTCGGGATGTAAGCGATTGATCTACATTTGTACCCATTCGGGATGTAAGCGATTGATCTACATTTGTACCCGTTCGGGATGAAAGCGATTGATTTACATTTGTACCCGTTGGGGATGAAAGCGATTAATCTACATTTGTACCCGTTGGGGATGAAAGCGATTAATCTACATTTGTACCCGTTCGGGATGTAAGCGATTGATCTACATTTGTACCCGTTCGGGATGAAAGCGATTGATCTACATTTGTACCCGTTCGGGACGAAAGCGATTGATCTACATTGGTACCCGTTCGGTATGTTAGTGATTAATCGACATTGGTACCCGTTCGGGTATACAAGTTGAACAATTAGTCTCTTCATAGGACATGCTCGAACAAATGCGATCAATTCACTCCATATAAAGGGATGTAAAATTGTATTAGTCGCATGCTCCCTTGCGATTGATCCCGGACACGTCCCGGATTAATCGCATTTTATGCAGGGTATGTGTGTACGTATGCATGTATGTAACTTCATCCCATCCTAAAAGTTGTAACATTTAACTAAATTATTATATCTTTCAAACATTCACTTTTATTGTGTTCTCTCTATTATTTCTATTCTCCTCCGGATTCGAAACATGACATCAACAGCCCAACGGCATCATATAGTAGGACATTCAACATTATACTTCATGCTTCATTGCGGCTTTTAAGTTACCTTTCCTCAAAATAGCCTCTATGAATTTCAATTCACTCCCGTATACAAGCCAATAAGTAACAAGCTTTCAAGGTACGGAAAAACTCACTTACGAACGCTCAAAACTACATTCTTCTCAAATCACAAACAAATGTTCGAAGAAAAACGTATAACCACTCAAATAGCGAGCGAACTAACGCACAACAGCCAGCGATCGCTCATAGCGATGGCGATAAACTCAATGCATAAATTCACTCAAAAAAAAATGAAGCTTGTAGCTTTCTGTTTTGGGTTTGTTGTATTTGCAATGAAATCAGCTGCATGTACATACATACTAGACATATACGCCGCCGATTGACGCCGCCGCGCCGATTACCTTCATAATCGGCCGCCGCCGCCATAATCCGTTAAATCGGCGTATCGGCGCGGCGGCGTGCGCTGGCGCGCCATACCTGTATGGAGCGAGATGTGTACATATTTTCCTAGTTTTGCTAACTGCAAAAGTTCTTCAAAATTAAAAAAAAAAAAAAAAAAAAAAAAAGGAACCAATCGACGTGTTTTGACCTCAGGAACACGAACCTGAATGCGGATATGTTTTATTTTTTGCCCGTTAAAAGTTATTAACAAAAACTTTGGCTGTTCCCTACTTTACTAGCCTCAGCCCTAAAGAATTTAATGGCGTTTTCTTTTCTACGAAAAAATGTTGCCCTCCTATATCCCAATTATCGAATTACGTATCCTGACTTTCTATAAAATGGCTGAATTTGTAGATAAGGGTGCCCTCTTACTTAGTTAGAGGTCAATATTTGGTGAAAGGACCAGACAAACTTACAAAATGGCTAAGAAAATCAAACAGGGCAACATTATTTCGAGAAAATAAAACGCCATAAGCTACTGGAAAATTTTCAATTGTAACTTTCTGAACTTAAACGGGAGAACGTGTAGACAAATACCATTATAAGTGGATTAGTGAAACATTATATTTATTTTTATTAGATATTAGCCCCTGAACGTTCTCTCTGAATTTCGTTGAAAATTTTCCAGTAGCTTAAATTCTTTGGGACTGAGGGTAGTAAAGTAAGGAACAGCCATGGATTACATAATTTTTTCTCAGATACGGAACTTTTCTGGGATCTCTTCCATTTAGTCCTACTTCTCGAGGTCTTTTGCTAATTGTTCTACTCAAAATTGAATAATTTAAACCCTCCTTCATATCATTAGATGGCGATTTATGCATGAAAATGATCCCAAACATGCCTCCAGAATCGAAAACTCATGGTTTGAACGTAAGAAAGTTGCTGTTTTGAGTAGCCCTCACAGTCGTCGAATCTCAGCCCTATAGGGATTATTTAAGAAGACGATGGGGGATCAAAAATGGAAAAATAAGCAAGAGTTATGGAAAAAAAATTAAAGAAGCTTGGTACTTAATACCAGTTGCAAATTGCGCTGATTTGGTCAACCCGATGCCACGAAGAAGTAAGGAAGTTATAAAAAATAAAGGAGCTTCAACTAAACATTAGTTTAAATCTAGCTGCAGAAGGAATATTGTACTTTATTTGAAAAAACAATCGAATTTAAAGTTTGTCCCTATTATTATTAAATTATACATTTCCTTATTTTTCTTCATAAAAATTTAATTATTATACAAAAACTACCCCAGAGTCATTGAAGCATGTCCTCTCCGTGCAAGCATCAATATATGGTAATTATTATTTGGTCTTAAAATGAAATAAATGGAGAATTGCAAAATTTTGTCCCTATTATTTTTTCCAACACTGTATAAACATTAGATAGGGTTGGTTCCCATACGAAAAAAAAAGTTGTAAAAGTCCGCTCCTAAATTTGAAGCTTATGTTGAGAGGGTTAAGGGATACAAAAAAAATTTTTTTGATCCCGCGAAATTCCGCCGAAATCGTTTTTTTATTGTAACTTTGTTATTTTTCATCCGATTTTTAAAATTGATACGTCATTATTTTCGTATTTTGCAGCTCTACACTTCTACACCCTCTCTACACCCACGCTTTTCCTTAAATACTTATATTTTCGTTCATCATTTTGTTTCTAATTAAATTATTTCTCAATTTTTAGTACGATTTTTAAGATTAAAGCGTGTTTTTTAGTTTTTTTAAGCTATTATTTATTATATATATGTATATATGTAGATTACACCAATATATACCCGATAAAGAGCAGACATCGCACTTAAAAAATTTTCAAAAAAAATTGTTCGTTTAAAACCTAACGTGGTTCCAATTCTCAAGAAAGCAAGGCGACCAGCGTTCTCAATGCGTGCACGTATCGAAAAAGAAATTGAAGACTTGGTACGAAGTAGCGTATTGAAAAAAGTCGACACCACCAAATGGGCAACACCAATCGTACCAGTAACGTAAAACTAACGAAAAGGTTAGAATTTGCGACGATTACAAGATCACCGTAGATCCTTGCATTCTGATCGATGAACACCCACTCCCATCTATCGAAGAGCTTTTCTCACAAATGTATGGTGGCGAAAAGTTCACGAAAATTTATTTTACCAAAGCGTATCTCCAAATGGGAGTGCACGGAGAAGATCAAAATATTCTAACACTTAACACAATAGGGATTATATCAGCCGACTAGGTTAATGTACGGAATAGCAACGGGGCCAGCAAAATGGCAGCGCGAAAGTGAGAACATTCTTAAAGACATCGATGGCGTTACGGTCTTCCTCGATGACATAAAAATAACAGCGTGAAACCCAAGGCGTGAAACCCAAGGATATAAGCTAGTTTTATATATGAGCATCTTGCCGTGGCGTATACGTAACATTTTTGACAGATAATTTTCGCAGCGAATAAAAAACGCGTGACCGTTCTGGTTGAGTTATTTCAAGTAACTGTTCTGCAAAAATCGAACGATCTTTTTGTCTATATTTGATGAACAATAAGTATATAAGTAATGCATGTAAAACTAAGTACATAATAAAAGAGAGAAATTCAGTATTGGTTTGCAGAGTTGTATTCGGAATTCAACAAATTTTAAAGCAAATTACATGCATACTTCAACACCTTTTCTCCACCATTTATAACAAAATTTCCAACGATTTATCTTCGGAAGTAGTTAGAGTAAAGTAGAAGGCATTGGCGCACACAAGGGGGGGGTTTGGGGTTAAACCCCCCCCCAAAATTTGACAACACCATAAAAACAATAATTTTATAAAAGATAGTACATGCAAAAATATTTGTGTAAATACATGTTGTAAAATCTATGAATATACGTGGATGTACATTGCCAATATTTGTCAACAACTACTGATTATGTTTATAAACAAGCAGTGTGGAGACATTTCCCTAAAAGTATGCTGTGGATATTAGCTGAGGTTTGTTATACTCAGCTGTACTAGTACACAGAGTATTATAGTTTTAATCATTTTAAGCGATATCATTGTCAAATATAAAGATATGTCATTGAAATTTTGTGTCATGAGTCCAACTATAGACATAAAACTAAAATTAGAAAAATTTTGGAAAATGGGCGTGGCACCGCCTCTTTTCAGACAAAGAAATCTACGAGATTTCGGAACCCATAACTCTACAAATAATTGAGATGTTATGATGAAAATCAGTTTGTACACTTTAATGACTTGTGGTAATACATGCTCAAAAATTTAGCGAAATCGGTTTATGACCACGCCGACTTTTTAACAAAGACGTTTCTGGAAAACCCTTTGGGAGTTTGTAACGTAACATCTTTATTATTAGAAGTCATAAAGGGTTGCAAATTTGCACTCACAATAATATTTATATGCTTACTTGAATGATTGATAAAAATTTTGAAAATGGGCGTAGCTGCGCCCACTTTATGCTGCACTCGATTCATATAAAATACACCCTAATCGAATAAACGCAAACAAACAATGGAAGCATACAGCTGAGTATCTAATGTTCGATTCCACTCGAACTTAGGCTTCCTTACTTGTTAGTTTCAAAGCCCGTCTCCACATAACTTGTTTCGCCAAAGAAACATGTAGCAAAACATCTCGCTAAATAACCCGTCTTCACGTGGCTAATCGTTATCCAGTTTAACATTTCTCTTTCTTGCTCTTCTTAAATGTTTGTATGTTTGCTTATTTTTGCGTTTTTGTTTTGGTCTGTGTGAGATTTCGATAGATTTTCGATACAAGCTTAGAGAAGACATCGATATCATCGAGGTTGGCAAGATGATTCAGAATGAAACAGTGTTTCAATCTTCACTCGCTCTCAGAAATTTTGTATGGAAATTGGCGAGTTTCGACACTGGTTTCCGTGTCGAAACAAGATTGAGAGAGAAAATGGAGAAAAAAAAATAGTGAAACACGTTATGTGGAGACATGGTATTAGTTTAAATACAGAGAAAATGCAATGAATTGAGATTTAAAAGGTGCCTTTGTTTAATGTGTCCATACGTAGGTCCACTCCCCAAACATAAATTTAAGTAAAAATTGTCTGGACGAGTTTTAAGTATTTTTTTTTTAATTTTTCGTTGGATATTGAAACTCCCCCCAAAATATTTTTCTGTGTGCGCCACTGGTAGAAGGTGTGTGCATGGAAAATTTTAAGCCAAAAATCCTAATGGTTAAGGCTGTATGACGTTTTGAGTTTTATTTTATGAATAATAAAATAAAAATCAGACCATAATTTTTATTCTTGAGTAAAAAAAAATAAAAATTACACATAATCATTATGCCTTGAGGGAAAAAAAAAAATCAAGTATAATAATTATTTTTGATGCAAAAAGTAAAAATCAAGAAATAATAATTATGATTGAGTAAAAAAATTAAAATCCAAGAAAAATACTTATTAGTGATTAAAAAAACTAAAAAATTACATAATAATAATTATTTTCGATCGAAAAAATAAAACTCAGGCTGTAATTATTACTTTTGATTTTTATGGATCAAACTCTTAAAATAAAAATCTTTGCAGATAGCCGCAGATTATACAGAGATAAATAGAGTATATCCAAATTTATTTTGCGATGGTGGGAACATACTGATTTTTTTGGTCAAAATTTTAAAAATAATAATTATTTTGCATCCTTGGTAAAAACGCATCCTGCATAAAATAAAGTAGATGTAAATGTTTTTTTTTTCTAGATTCATAGAAGAAATTGGTAAATTAGGGTGTGTAAAATTTGTTTTTTATTTTTTGGTATAGTGAAAATATTGTTTAGGACACCGAAATTTGGCCAGTAGAAAGTCCAGCTATTAATTTTAATATTAAGAGAGGTGTGCAATGAAGGTATTTTTATAGCAGTACCTACTTTTTAATTATTTTTTTTTTTTAATTTATAAAAGCGATATGTACATAATATAATTTTGTGGGGTTTTTTGCGATCGTGTATATTTTTTTGTGAAATTTCCGAGAATTAGTAGCAGTAACTTTTTCAACAATTGCAGCAGCATGTAGTTTTCCCTTTTTTCGCAAACTAGGCTGCAAAGCAGCAGAAAGTTCTTGAATGGTCCAGGCTGAGGCGAGCGCTCTTGCTTTTTTTTTTTTGCTTCGCCCTAGCTCCACTCTCACTAAACTTTTTCGTAAGTCTTCCACGCTTTGAAGGTCCAGGCTGAAATTCCTCGCTTTCTATAGGAAATACAATTTCAGACTGTAACCAATCGTTATTAGTTATGAGAAAACGTGATAAACTTTTTTTTTACACTTTTCCACCGTTTTTCCACACTTTTAATGAAATTGTCTCATATTTTTTCACAATTATGTAGATTTATATTATGCTTTTCCGAAAGAACACATTTTAAGGCACTGAAGCAGTTTTTCCTAGCCAAATGTTTAAACTTAAGCCACTCATCAAACAGTTCCTTATGGGTAATTGCCTGAGGACACCCCTAAAAAAAATTGTCAAAATTATAGAAAGTCGAGGAAAGTTTTCATTTATGGTAATAAGTATTGCTAAAAGGTAAATCTATTTTTTTATAACATTCCCTACACGTGCAAATGCGTGCAATTTTTTTATAACCTTAAAAATTTTCGAAATTTTTTGTTGAAATTGATCGGTTATAAAGTAAGCCTTTTTCAAATGCAATATTTATTCTATACTTTAAAAACTTATACAACTTACCTTTTGATGTTTTTTCCATGAGGTACAACAAAAAAAAATACACTTATTCAAGAAAAACACGTGGATTTACGATCGATTGCAAGGTTTATATAAAATACTCGACCGACGATTTTACGGGTACACACTTTTTGAGAACGATTTTTGTTCATATAACAGCACTTATTGCATAAAATTTTTTGTGATTTAAATTGTTTACACTTTCGACTATTAGTTTAGTTTACAAAAAAATTAATATGACACCTGTCAATTTTTGATTAAATTCGCCCTAAAAAACAATTGGGACCACAGTGCGTCGTCTGGCGCTGTTAAGAGCCGGGTAATGGCAAATGAGGTGTTCGATTGACTCCTCTACCTCATCATCATTGCAGCTTCTGCAGCAATACCATACATGCATTTTGTAATTTTTTATGTTCAATAGTCTTCATTATAAAATTATTCACGCAATTTTCAGATACGTGATTTGTCATCGCAGTTTTATTTGAGTGAGGAAGATATAGGCAGAAACCGTGTTGAAACTTCATGTAACCAACTGTCCGAGTTGAACAGTTATGTGCGTACGACAGCTTATACGGGCGAATTAAGTGAGGACTTCTTGCGACAGTTCCGTGTCATTGTGCTGACAGATTCTGATCATGACGAGCAGCATCGCATTTCAAAATTTGCGCATGAAAATAACATTGCATTGATTATAGCTGAAACTTATGGCCTATTCGCGAAAATATTTTGTGACTTTGGTGAAAATTTCACAGTTTACGATACGGATGGTACTCAGCCAATTTCTACCATGGTAGCTAGCATTACACGCGATACTCAAGGTGTGATTACTTGTTTGGATGAAACTCGCCATGGATTAAATGATGGTGATTATGTAACTTTCAGCGAGGTACAAGGAATGACGGAGTTGAATGGTTGCGAACCGATGAAAATTAGTGTTTTGGGACCTTATACGTTTAGCATTGGCGATACAAGCCAGTACGCTGAATACATTTCTGGTGGTATTGCTACTCAAGTGAAAATGCCTAAGGTGATGAGTTTCAAATCGCTTGCTGAATCGGAGAGGGACCCGGAATTCTTAATATCCGATTTTGCTAAATTTGATCATCCGACTTCCTTACACATAGCGTTCGCTGCTTTACACAAATATGTTGAACAAGTCGGACATCCGCCACGCCCTTGGAATGATGATGATGCACAAATTTTTTTGCAGATGTGCAAGTCTGTAAATGCGGATGTAAATGATAAAGTAGTATTGTTGTTTGCTAAGACGTGTGCTGGAAATATTTGTCCCATTGATGCGGCGATTGGTGGCTTCGTCGCCCAAGAAGTTCTGAAGGCTTGCTCCGGCAAATTTACACCCATTTACCAGTGGTTGTACTATGATGCTATTGAGTGTTTGCCCGCCGAAGGTGTTGATGAAGAAGATGCCCAGCCGATTGGATCACGTTATGATGCACAGATCGCAATTTTCGGGAAGAATTTCCAGAAAATTTTAGCTGATGTCAGGTAGAGAAGTTTTAAAAAATACATAAATATGTATTTAATATTTGTTACGTATTGAAATGGAATTAAATTAAAATTTTTACTAGATATTTTATTGTTGGTGCTGGTGCTATTGGTTGCGAGTTGCTTAAAAATTTTGCAATGATAGGTGTTGGCACTGGCAATGGAGAAATCATCATAACCGATATGGATCTGATTGAAAAGTCGAATTTAAATCGTCAATTTTTGTTTCGACCCCATGATGTTCAAAAGCCTAAGGCAAGAACAGCAGCAAATGCCATTAAAAAAATGAATCCAGGTATTAAAGTAACTGCATATGAATTGCGTGTCGGACCAGAGACAGAGAAAGTTTTTTCTGAAGAGTTTTTTGGTAAATTAAATGGCGTCGCCAATGCATTAGACAATGTCGATGCTCGTATTTATATGGACAGGAAATGTGTATTCAATCGTTTGCCGTTAGTAGAGTCTGGCACTCTAGGCACAATGGGAAATGTACAAGTTATTGTTCCATTTTTGACTGAGTCGTATAGTTCATCTCAAGATCCGCCAGAGAAAAGTATACCTATTTGTACTTTGAAGAATTTCCCAAATGCAATCGAACATACATTGCAATGGGCTCGCGATATGTTTGAGGGAGTATTTACTCAATCAGCAGAGAATGCTGCTCAATATTTATCAGACCCGAACTTTATTGAAAGAATTATAAAGTTGCAGGGTATACGGCCGCTGGAAATTTTAGAATCAGTTAAGGTTATTATAGATTGAAGTTCAATATATACTTAAATAAGAATTGCGAAATTTTTATAACACGATATCTTTATTCAACTTTTTAGAAAGCTTTAATTGACGAAAGATCTAGTAACTTCCTAGATTGTGTGAAATGGGCTCGCTATCATTGGGAGGAGCACTACGCAAATCAAATTAAGCAGTTGCTGTATAATTTCCCACCAAATCAAATTACATCGAGCGGACAACCATTTTGGTCTGGGCCAAAACGTTGCCCTCAACCTCTAACATTTAATATAAACGACGATTTACATTTAGATTATATATATGCAGCAGCTAATTTGCGTGCGGAAATGTACGGCATTCAACAAGTTCGTGATAGACAGCAAGTTGCGCTGCTCGTTAAGGACATAAAGGTAAGTCGAAACGAGTTTGTCATTTATTTTGATGATGTCACACAAATTAGTATGACTTTCTTTAATAAGGACCAAATATACTGTTAATTACACTGGTCAGCAGCGAAATCCTCCTTTAAGGTTTGATGATTGATTTTAATGGATTTTGGGGCGCTGATTACGAACATCATATTAAAAAATTTTTTTATGTTAGGTTTTAAAGTTATTTAGCAAATTTTTTTTTTGGATAAATTATCCTAGGTGCTCCTGGTTTTTAATTTATATTATTTTTTAGTCGTTTTAGTAAACAAAAAACGTAGTAAATTGGTGAATTAGACTTTAATCAATGAGTTCTCAAAAAATAACTCACGGTAGGCAGGAAGCGACGATAGGTTGCATGAAAATGTCGAGAAAAAAGGAAAGTGGGGTTGTATTATGTGATGTTTATAGATGAAACATCCGTTGAAATTAAAATCCGAGCTGCTCCTTTTTCAAGGATATCCAAATTTTTTGTTTTTTTGAAAGGATCAAATATTGAGGAAATCGAAAATTCGCCACCGTCCAAATTTTTCCGATTTCAATACATTATTTGGTCGCTAAGGGAAAAAAGGTATTAAAAAGAAAAAAGGACACCTGTAGTGGAAAAATCCAATGTGAACAGGACCTAAAGGATAACCACTGAAATATAAAATAACACAAAAAGTACCCACTTTAATTTGCGTATAACTCCTAAAATGTTAACTCTACGTGAAAATTCCTTATTATATGTTTCATTCAGAATAAATAAAGAAATATTTCTTTAAAAACAATTTTGATGTACCTGCAGTGCTTAATGTACTTCTGTGCATCTAAAGTGAAAATTTCAAAAAAAAAAAGTACGTTTTTTTATGGTGCTAACTCCTCTGGAAGTAAGCCTCCAGGCAAATTTTGCTCAAAAGATGAATATGTCAGAAGTTCTTGGCGTCACTCACAATTCTTAGCTGATATGTTTTGGAAACGACGCACAGTGCTTCGTCCCATAGACAAAATTAAGATAAAATAAACTGCGTAATTTATTCAAGTAATATATATTTTTGTGAAGCTAACATATCACCTGGAATAAATATATAAGTAGAATTTAAAATCTCATGCTTTTGTTGCCAACAGAGGTCGCTAAAATCAGTACAATTTTGAGGCAAAACTGTTTTAAGGTAATACGATTTTTAGTGTGTTACACAAAAAATTGCCAAAAATTCATTTTAAATCGTATTACTCTGAAACTTGCCACATTTGCTTACCATTATATGCCCTAATAGCTGAAATAACTTTTGATAAATGATTTATTTCAGAAAGGTGACTAGTTCCATCGAAACATTTGCGACTGTTTTATTGGAGTTCAAAAAATTACTAAAGTTTGATAGAGTCAAACAAAAAAATAAAAAAGAACGACTATTTTTTTATTAGCGAATTTGGTTAACTTTGAAGTGTTCTAGTAGAATCTGTAAAAAAATTGCATTGTTTTTTGCCGGAAATGTAGAAATTGTACGATTTTGTAAGGCCACATTTTTAAAATTTTTAAAAATTCTGCAGAACCTTTTATATATATGGTATGGAAAAAATTTAGCAAAATTAATGTATGTAGTTACTTTTTCTCTCATGCTATAGGAAATTAGCCTAATTATGCTAAAACATACAGTTTTTATTAATATGTGACAAATACTTACAAAAAAACATACATGTAATACTAACTTTTTTAGGTGAGACACATAAAATTTTACAAAATTTGACAAAATTTAAAAAAAAAACAAGAAAAAACGACTTTTTTTTAATTTTAATTTGCGATTCTATGCTAGGAGGTCTTGCTACCAAAAAAGAAAAAGTTTCAAAAATTATGCCGGAAATCGCTAATTTAGTACTTTATTTAACATCCCAAAAATTTTATTTTTACATCGAAAAATTTTATAATAAAAAAGTATTTCTGTGTTAACTCTAATAATATTGCGCTTTTAAAAGTTACAATTTGATATGTGCCAAAATCATATTGATATTCTGCAATAAAATAATGCATTAAACTATAACAACGAACATATTTTCTGAACAAATTTAAGAGTAATTTTCTTTAGAACCATTTTTTGCAATAACTAACGGGAGTAGTCCATCCTTGATTCTAAAAGGATAAATATATATGTTATAGTTCGTTTTTAATGTATTGTGATTACATGTTAATCCAAAAATTACTTTTTGTAAAAAAGGATATATGGGAGGTAGTCATGTCCTTGCACTGAAAAGGACGAAACTTCTCACCTAGTTTAAAAACATAATTCTACAAACATACACTAAAATTCATTTCATTCTGTTTGAAATTGAAGTTGAAATCACAATTTTAAAATTAAGGATATATGGGAGGTACTTATATCCTTTCACATAAAAAAACGAAAGTTATAACCTAGTTTAAAAGCATAATTCTATAAAGATATGCCAAATTTGATGTCATTCTGTTTGAAATTGAAGTTGAAATCACAACTTTAAAATCAAGGATATATGGGAGGTAGTCATGTCCTTGCATCGATTTGGCCAAAACTTCGTTTTTTTCTTATCTCTATTATTTTATGCCTGTACACAAAATTTCATCGTTCTGCGATTACTCCCCTAATTTTGCCGATTCACTATATTGAGACGAAGCACTGTGCGACGGGTGGCCGAAGTGTTGCCAACGCTGACCAGAAGAACGAAGTGGTTTGACCACACGAAACCAATTAACAAAGACGATGTAGTGATCATCGTTGATCCTAATCTTCCGCGACACACCTGGCCAAAGGATATTGTAACCATCGTCATATGGCCAAAGATGGACAAGTCAGAAGCGCTACTGTCCGTACATCAACTGGCGAGTACCATCTTAAATCTCAATACAAAGATTTCGCGAAAATACGCTTTTTGACCTAAAAATATATTGTGGAAATTGTAACGTTCGCAACGGTGTGTGATAGGAAAAAGGAAGTTTTGCCCTATGGCTAAATTAACTGTGGCTATGTCAAACTAGCGTAGGGGATATTGAGAACCAAAAAGTTAATAACACACATTACTTCTTTTTTTTGCTCAAAAAACAGTATAAATGTATAACATCGGATACTCAGCTTTATACTTTTATGCAAAGCTTTGTAGGCGTAGCTACGCCCATTTTAAAAATTTTTATTATTATTTTCTCCGAAGTCTCACAGATTCCTTTGTCTAAAAAGAGGCGGTGCCACGGCCATTTTAAAAAATTTTTATGTTTTTTCTTTTACGTCTATAGTGGAACTGATACGACAAATTTTCAATGAATTATCTTAATATTTGCCAAAGATATCGCTTGAAATGTTTTTATTAGGACATGCATAAAATATACCCGTGTACTTGTAGCATTGCACGACTTGGCTGTATTTACTTACGATTTTAATCAATGTCAGTGAGGGGACCGCAATTAGATTTTTAAATAATACAGCAAAGATGGCTAATGGCTATGCTTCATACATAGGCTGGTCCAGCCAATTTATGATAAGACCGCCACTGGCAGATAGATATTATGTATAAAATTCAGTTTTTGAGCTCACTTACGAGTTTCCAAAACTAAAATGCTCTTTGCTGCAGCCACATTCACTCGTCATTTCGACTGTAATCCTCTATATATGTATTCGTTATCTGAGATCGAATGCATAAATCTCTAACAAAATGAGTGAAACACTCTACACTTCTAACTAAAAACTAATTCTAAGCAAAACCATTCTATTAATTATGGTGTAACATAACACCAAACACACGAGCAGTTCGTGAACAGAAGCAACAAAAGACCGAAAACCAAAATATTTTTACTAAATTACCAACTAAAAGGGCGTTACATGCACAATGGCGTTGTGTCAATCAGAAACCTCGTTTTCCGATCTGCGAATTCGCCGCAAATACAAAAATTAACTAAAAGCAAGAAATCTTTGAGCGCTGTAGAGAGTCATCGCTACCACCACAACCGCCGTTTCCGTACCATATCATCCATCTTTTTACATAAATATACATACCAGGCACGTACCTCATACTATTACATTATTTACATATTTACTTGATCGCCTATAACTTTTCCATTTTACCATGGATTTTCATCGTTGATAGCTTATTTTTTTCCCAATAGAATAGAGCTTCACGTAAAGGAGTAAAACCGAAGGTGAAAATATTGGTTTTAAAGATATTGCCTGACAAAGTCAATTTTTTCTTCAAAAAATCGTAAAAAATCGAAAAAATTCAAATTGAATCGTCAATATTTCAGAAACTATAAGAGTTAGAGAAAAATGTTATAGGAGCGAAATTTAATTTTCTTTCGTTTGGTGTCACTCCAAGGAAGATAGCTCACTGCGTTAAAGGTATACAGGATTAAGTGGAGCCATTGGCCAAATAACGGTAAATTGCCGATATCTCAAAAACCTTCCCATAGAATTATTATTAAAATGAAACCGATTTTCGCAATCAGCGACCGATTTTACATATAGATAGGATAGTCACGTCCAAAGTACAGGCAACAAATTTCATTTTGTGATCCAGTGTAATTTTTTTCATTTATACTTCGAAATTCCAATCTCTGAAATAGTCAATAACCTCAAAACCATTTCCATTTTGTGTAACGTCCGCATCGCAGTTTAAGTAGCTAAAACAAAGGTATTCAATTAAATTTGTGTAGCTAACGTATTTTCATCATTAGCTGTGGCCTAAATCTTTCCTTATATGTATAATAAGACGTTACAATATTTCGCGATATTTCTGCCTCAAAAATTTAAAAAAAAATCGTGCGAACGTAACGTCCGCAACGTCTAGGAAATGCCCATACATATATGAATGCTTAAGATGAAAAAATAAATTGGTTCAGCTATGTATGTCCGTCAATCTGTTGATACACAGGTTCCTATGAAGACCTGACAACTTGGTATTGAAAATGGACGAAATCGGACTATAACCACGCCCACTCTCCATATCTGGGATATTTCAAAGAACACGCTAATATAGCCTGCGCAATGAAAATTGATCCATGCAATGACACATGCCATTATAAGGTGCCACGATCTCTTTATTCCGACGTGGTATCATAATTTACTTTACTGGTAAAATGACGCACCCGTTTCCTATTCCGGCAGCGGGAAAATCAAATTACCACCTCAATATGTGGTAATATTTTATTACCATTTTCAGGTCGATTCCATTCCGTTCGTATGGAACAGCTTTGACAGCGTTACCATTTGTGCCAGAATACCGATATATAAGAATGTAACAATTTTCAGCAAATTAAATTACCAGTAGTTCACGGTAGGCAGGAAGCGACGATAGGTTGCATGAAAATGTCGAGAAAAAAGGAAAGTGGGGTTGTGTTATGTGATGTTTATAGATGAAACATCCGTTGAAATTAAAATCCGAGCTGCTCCTTTTTCAAGGATATCCACATTTTTTGTTTTTTTTTTTGAAAGGATCAAATATTGAGGAAATCGAAAATTCGCCACCGTCCAAATTTTTCCGATTTCAATACATTATTTGGTCGCTAAGGGATACAAAAAAAGGTATTAAAAAGAAAAAAGGCCACCTGTAGTGGAAAAATCCAATGTGAACAGGACCTAAAGGATTACCACTGAAATATAAAATAACACAAAAAGTACCCACTTTAATTTGCGTATAACTCCTAAAATGTTAACTCTACGTGAAAATTCCTTATTATATGTTTCATTCAGAATAAATAAAGGAATATTTCTTTGATATACAATTTTGATGTACCTGCAGTGGTTAATGCACTTTGGTCCATCTAAAGTGAAAATTTCAAAAAAAAAAAAAGTACTTTTTTATGGTGCTATTTTAAGTTCAAATATTTTTCTAGTTTATGTAAATATTTTAATCTAATGATCCAATTCTCATTCTTAAATATCTATACGTTAATATTAAAAAGAATTAGAGCTGAAATACGCGCTAGCTGTGCACGGTGGGCGGTAAGCCACAATAGGTTGCATGAAAATATCGAAAAAACGATCGCCGGCTAAAAACTTACGTAAAATGATATTCTAATATACTTCATAAACACACAGCAAGCGTGAATAAAATCTCCAACATTTTTTTTAAACGAAAATTAGTACCAGCACACAGCTAGGCACATATTCGTTGGGCCATCGTTTTTACGATATTCCCATGCAACCTATTGTTGCTTCCCGCCCACCGTGCACAGCTAGCGCGTATCTCAGCTCTAACTCTTTTTTAGTATTAACGTATATGTATGTAGGAATGAGAGTTGGATCATTAGATTAAAATATTTACATAAACTAGAAAAATATTTGAACTTAAAATAGCACCATAAAAAAACGTACTTTTTTTGAAATTTTCACTTTAGATGCACAGAAGTACATTAAGCACTGCAGGTACATCAAAATTGTATATTAAAGAAATATTTCTTTATTTATTCTGAATGAAACATATAATAAGGAATTTTCACGTAGAGTTAACATTTTAGGAGTTATACGCAAATTAAAGTGGGTACTTTTTGTGTTATTTTATATTTCAGTGGTTATCCTTTAGGTCCTGTTCACATTGGATTTTTCCACTACAGGTGTCCTTTTTTCTTTTTAATACCTTTTTTTGTATCCCTTAGCGACCAAATAATGTATTGAAATCGGAAAAATTTGGACGGTGGCGAATTTTCGATTTCCTCAATATTTGATCCTTTCAAAAAAAAAAAAAACAAAAAATGTGGATATCCTTGAAAAAGGAGCAGCTCGGATTTTAATTTCAACGGATGTTTCATCTATAAACATCACATAACACAACCCCACTTTCCTTTTTTCTCGACATTTTCATGCAACCTATCGTCGCTTCCTGCCTACCGTGAACTACTGGTAATTTAATTTGCTGAAAATTGTTACATTCTTATATATCGGTATTCTGGCACAAATGGTAACGCTGTCAAAGCTGTTCCATACGAACGGAATGGAATCGACCTGAAAATGGTAATAAAATATTACCACATATTGAGGTGGTAATTTGATTTTCCCGCTGCCGGAATAGGAAACGGGTGCGTCATTTTACCAGTAAAGTAAATTATGATACCACGTCGGAATAAAGAGATCGTGGCACCTTATAATGGCATGTGTCATTGCATGGATCAATTTTCATTGCGCAGGCTATATTAGCGTGTTCTTTGAAATATCCCAGATATGGAGAGTGGGCGTGGTTATAGTCCGATTTCGTCCATTTTCAATACCAAGTTGTCAGGTCTTCATAGGAACCTGTGTATCAACAGATTGACGGACATACATAGCTGAACCAATTTATTTTTTCATCTTAAGCATTCATATATGATAATAAATGTCAAACGAGTAGGACGTGTTTTTTCGCGCTCTCTGATTGATCGCATTTTTCCGCTGAAATTTCTTAAACTTCATAAACTTTATAAATACGCGCAAAATAAACTGCTTGCCGGTATCCGAGTGTTTATGCTGACTGTCGAAAATAGCAATAAAAAACTGTATCACCTGTAAGCTGTTGGCAAACGAAGAAACGAAAAAAAAAAAAAAAAAAAAAAAAAAAAAAAAAAAAAACATACAACCAAACATATATTTACACGCGTACATAAAAATACAGCAAAAATGTCGCGCAAAAATCCACAAAGAGGCTTGACTTCCTCCCCAAACACCCCTCTTACCCCAACATCACATCTCCTCAGCAGACTCGAAAGGTTGGAGAAGAAAATGGATGAGCAGAGGGAGATAATGATCAAAGAGTTGACTGCAGCATTATCTTCAGCAATAGATGCTGCAATGAGAGAGTCAGAAGAGCGTGTAATGCAGAAATATGGTGAGCTGGCTGCTGAGATGGCTAATATGAAAATAGCGATTGAGGCAATTGGCAAAAGGGTAACTGCAGTAGAGAACGCTTCTGCTGACGTACTTAATCTGCGCAGTGAGTTGATAGCGGCCCAAGCGCAGATAAATTCGCTTGAAAGTAGTGCAGTATCTACTGATTTGATCATTACCGGCGTACCACAAGTGAAGAATGAGAGCCTGCCCGATATTTTTGCTAATATCTGTAAAGTTGTTGGATTACAAGGTCCTCCACTACGTGAAGTTTTTCGTGTGCAAAGTAAAAAAAGGGCAAGTGCGAATAGTCCAATTGTGGTGAAACTTTTTTCTACATGCGAGCGTAACCTTCTTTTGAAATCTATTGCTGGGTATCGCAAATCAAATAAGCGAGCTCTTGCACTCTCTGACATTGATCTGCCTGGTTATGGGTCCATATATGTAAATGAGAGTCTACCCAGCAAATTAAGAGAAGTGATGACGTATGCTTCAGAGCTCAGGCGGCAGAAACGATTAGCATCGGCGTTCTCATTTCGTGGCAAGGTATTTGTGCGGATTAAAAAAGAAGATGAACCAAAAGTAATGAGCAGCAGAGCAGAGCTTAATGCGTTGATCGGAAAATGAGCGAAGATATGTATGCGAAATTATTATGTATATGTATACTTATTATAAGACTAAACTGTATTTGTTAAGTTATTTCAACCCACATGCTTTACTCACTATACTTTTCTACTTCTATACCTTATCTGTTCTATACCAACTTTTCTTAACCCTCTCCTTAGTTTTCTGTTACAATCACATATGGTTTTGTTTTGCAAATTGTGTTGTGTCATTTGTTTACATATTGTCTTTTATGTTCGTTCCCTCAGCAGCGAATGGATCGTAATCCCAGTGGTAAATTCTCATGTGGCATTAACGAAAATCACAAAACGGTGATTAACATATTGTGTAAACAGTCGTATGGACTGAATGTTGTGCACTTCAATGCACGTAGCCTAAATAGTGGCAAATTGGATTATGCTAGGGATATTTTTGCAAATTCGAGCGTTGACATTATATGTGTAAGCGAAACTTGGTTTTCGCCCGACATAAATGATTTTTATTATAATATCCCGAACTACAACCTCATACGTGTCGATCGAATAGAAAAACGGGGTGGAGGCGTTGCTATTTATTGCAAGTCGACTTTAGAAAGTAGAGTTTTAGCTGAATCAAAAAATTGTGATACAGAATTCGTAATTGCTGAAATTTCTGATAACGTATCAAAGGTATTGGTATCTTGTGTGTATAACCCCAATAAGTGTTTTTCGTTAGATTCGTTTTTCTCTGAGTTGAGTTTATTGTTGATAGATTATGAGCGATATGTTATATGTGGTGATTTCAATGTTAATATATTAATAAATGATTCGAACACGAATAAACTAATAGATCATGTAACATCGACAGGTCTTACTATTGCTAATACGCGTGTCCCGACAAGATATTCGAATAATGCGACACCTAGTCTATTAGATCTAGTCATTGTATCCAGTCTAAAACATGTTCTTAAACTTGATCAAATTGGCTTTATATCTGATCACGACTTAATGTTTTTTACTTTAGATGTTATGTTTAATTGTCCGATGGAAATGTTAATTACTGAGTATCGCGATTTTAAATCCGTAAATAGAGATGAGCTGTTTATGAGCATGTCACTTACGGACTGGAACCTATGTTGGTATTATCCTCACGTAGATAGTAAGCTGGAGTTTTTAAATAAAGAAATTAACTTTTATTTTAACGAACATATTCCGTTACGGCAAGTTAAAGTTGTGAACAGTTCATGTCCTTGGTACAATAATAAAGTCAGATATGCTATTAAAACTAGAAATAGATTATACGCGAGGTGGAAGAAGAGTAACAATAACTTTGATTGGAGGCAGTATAAATACGCCCGGAATAAAGCCACCTTAATTATACGAAATGCGAAGAAACTGTATTGTGACTCTAAACTCAATTCGTCATTGCCACCTAGGGAGCTGTGGAGAAATTTGAAAAAATTTAATGTACATGGCAGTAAAAAGCCTGAGTGCCTAGTTGATCCCAACACCCTCAATGACTTTTTCGTTAGTACGAATAGAGGATACAGTAGTCCGACGGACTTTGAGGTTGTTGATAGTAATGGTCCAAGAACAAGGTTCCAGTTTAATGCTGTTAGTGAAGAGGATGTATGTAAGTCTCTTATGAAAATCAAGTCTGATGCAGTTGGTGAAGATGGTATATCACTGAAATTTGTGAAGATGATTGTACCATTTATTATAGGATCCCTTACCCATATAATAAATCATTGCTTCACAACCTCGTGCTTTCCACTGGAGTGGAAAAGAGCTAGAATTATTCCGATAGCGAAGAAAAATAACGCCATAGAGCCGAGTGACTATAGACCAATAAGTAGCCTTCCAGTTTTTGCAAAAGTATGTGAAAACCTGATGGCAGTACAAGTATCTATGTATATTAAAGAAAATAATCTGCTGTCACCACTACAGTCTGGTTTTCGACCGAATCATAGTTGTTCAACAGCTATGATGAAAATACTTGACGACATAAGAGAAAATTTTGACAAAGGTGACTTGACTCTTCTCTGCCTGCTCGATTTTTCCAAGGCATTTGACACAGTAAATCATTCAATTCTTTGTAAAAAGCTGTCACAGTACTTTGGATTCTCTGCAGAGTCTATCAAGCTCTTAGCCAATTACCTTGCTGATAGAACCCAGAAAGTTGTGTGTGGTGGTGGTGTATCCAATACTGTTACTGTCGAGCATGGTGTGCCGCAAGGCTCTGTTCTTGGTCCTCTTTTGTTTAGCCTTTATGTGAACGATTTATTTTCTGTATGTCAATATGTTAATGTGCATGCTTATGCTGATGATATTCAGCTTTATCTATCAAATCGTATTGGACTTGCGGAAGATTTGTGTTTTAAGGTTAATAGTGACTTGTCTGAAATTTCTAAATGGGCTCGTGTAAATGGTTTACGTCTGAATGCTAAGAAGTCGTATGTGTTACCTATTAGTCATAGTACTGTACATGTGGAAGACATTCCGGATCTATTTGTTGATAATGTTGTGCTTTCGTTTACTGATAAAGCCAGAAACTTAGGATACATGGTAAACTCCAAATTGAGCTGTGTAGACCATGTAAATAGTGCTGTGAGCCGTGTCTACTATGTTTTACGTACACTGCGTATGTCGGCACATTTTACACCATTAGAGACAAGAAGAAAACTTGCTATTCACCTAATCTTACCGAATATTACTTATTTTGAGCACGTTTACAGTAGACTTGATTCTGTCTCTCACCACAAGATTGATGTTGCTTTCAACAATATTACGCGATATGTCTATGGTATCAAAAAATATGACCATATCACAACATGGAAAAATAAAGTTCTGGGGTGTAATATATTTGAATATATTGCAGCCAGAAACTGTATTTACATTTATAAATTAATACAATCGCAGTCACCTAAGTATCTGCACGATAAACTAGTTTTTAGCAAATCAAATAGGAAGCACAATCTTATCATACCCAGATATGTATTCCTGGCATCGTCGAGACTGTTTTTCGTTAATGCTGCGAGGCTGTGGAATTTTATTCCAGACAATATAAAAGCTGTTTTGAACGGAGCGAATTACAAAAGGATAATACACAACTATTTTTGTAATATGTGAAAATGTGATGAAACTTGTGCTTTACTTATGTCTGTCACCTTAAATTCTCTAATTTTTAGTTTCCCCTCCTTTTTTTTCCCTTTGTCACCTTTTCTCTCCAATATTTCATTTTATTACTTATTTATATATATCTACACATATGTATGTACATACTTTAAGTTAAATTTAAAGGTTAATAAATTGTAATTTAAAATCGCTGATGTGATATAAAAGACTTAGTCTTACTTTCGCAAACCTATGTATCAAATAAATAAATAAATAAATAAATAAAATATGTATGGGCATTTCCTAGACGTTGCGGACGTTACGTTCGCACGATTTTTTTTTTAAATTTTTTAGGCAGAAATATCGCGAAATATTGTAACGTCTTATTATACATATAAGGAAAGATTTAGGCCACAGCTAATGATGAAAATACGTTAGCTACACAAATTTAATTGAATACCTTTGTTTTAGCTACTTAAACTGCGATGCGGACGTTACACAAAATGGAAATGGTTTTGAGGTTATTGACTATTTCAGCGATTGGAATTTCGAAGTATAAATGAAAAAAATTACACTGGATCACAAAATGAAATTTGTTGCCTGTACTTTGGACGTGACTATCCTATCTATATGTAAAATCGGTCGCTGATTGCGAAAATCGGTTTCATTTTAATAATAATTCTATGGGAAGGTTTTTGAGATATCGGCAATTTACGGTTATTTGGCCAATGGCTCCACTTAATCCTGTATACCTTTAACGCAGTGAGCTATCTTCCTTGGAGTGACACCAAACGAAAGAAAATTAAATTTCGCTCCTATAACATTTTTCTCTAACTCTTATAGTTTCTGAAATATTGACGATTCAATTTGAATTTTTTCGATTTTTTACGATTTTTTGAAGAAAAAATTGACTTTGTCAGGCAATATCTTTAAAACCAATATTTTCACCTTCGGTTTTACTCCTTTACGTGAAGCTCTATTCTATTGGGAAAAAATAAGCTATCAACGATGAAAATCCATGGTAAAATGGAAAAGTTATAGGCGATCAAGTAAATATGTAAATAATGTAATAGTATGAGGTACGTGCCTGGTATGTATATGTATGTAAAAAGATGGATGATATGGTACGGAAACGGCGGTTGTGGTGGTAGCGATGACTCTCTACAGCGCTCAAAGATTTCTTGCTTTTAGTTAATTTTTGTATTTGCGGCGAATTCGCAGATCGGAAAACGAGGTTTCTGATTGACACAACGCCATTGTGCATGTAACGCCCTTTTAGTTGGTAATTTAGTAAAAATATTTTGGTTTTCGGTCTTTTGTTGCTTCTGTTCACGAACTGCTCGTGTGTTTGGTGTTATGTTACACCATAATTAATAGAATGGTTTTGCTTAGAATTAGTTTTTAGTTAGAAGTGTAGAGTGTTTCACTCATTTTGTTAGAGATTTATGCATTCGATCTCAGATAACGAATACATATATAGAGGATTACAGTCGAAATGACGAGTGAATGTGGCTGCAGCAAAGAGCATTTTAGTTTTGGAAACTCGTAAGTGAGCTCAAAAACTGAATTTTATACATAATATCTATCTGCCAGTGGCGGTCTTATCATAAATTGGCTGGACCAGCCTATGTATGAAGCATAGCCATTAGCCATCTTTGCTGTATTATTTAAAAATCTAATTGCGGTCCCCTCACTGACATTGATTAAAATCGTAAGTAAATACAGCCAAGTCGTGCAATGCTACAAGTACACGGGTATATTTTATGCATGTCCTAATAAAAACATTTCAAGCGATATCTTTGGCAAATATTAAGATAATTCATTGAAAATTTGTCGTATCAGTTCCACTATAGACGTAAAAGAAAAAACATAAAAATTTTTTAAAATGGCCGTGGCACCGCCTCTTTTTAGACAAAGGAATCTGTGAGACTTCGGAGAAAATAATAATAAAAATTTTTAAAATGGGCGTAGCTACGCCTACAAAGCTTTGCATAAAAGTATAAAGCTGAGTATCCGATGTTATACATTTATACTGTTTTTTGAGCAAAAAAAAGAAGTAATGTGTGTTATTAACTTTTTGGTTCTCAATATCCCCTACGCTAGTTTGACATAGCCACAGTTAATTTAGCCATAGGGCAAAACTTCCTTTTTCCTATCACACACCGTTGCGAACGTTACAATTTCCACAATATATTTTTAGGTCAAAAAGCGTATTTTCGCGAAATCTTTGTATTGAGATTTAAGATGGTACTCGCCAGTTGATGTACGGACAGTAGCGCTTCTGACTTGTCCATCTTTGGCCATATGACGATGGTTACAATATCCTTTGGCCAGGTGTGTCGCGGAAGATTAGGATCAACGATGATCACTACATCGTCTTTGTTAATTGGTTTCGTGTGGTCAAACCACTTCGTTCTTCTGGTCAGCGTTGGCAACACTTCGGCCACCCGTCGCACAGTGCTTCGTCTCAATATAGTGAATCGGCAAAATTAGGGGAGTAATCGCAGAACGATGAAATTTTGTGTACAGGCATAAAATAATAGAGATAAGAAAAAAACGAAGTTTTGGCCAAATCGATGCAAGGACATGACTACCTCCCATATATCCTTGATTTTAAAGTTGTGATTTCAACTTCAATTTCAAACAGAATGACATCAAATTTGGCATATCTTTATAGAATTATGCTTTTAAACTAGGTTATAACTTTCGTTTTTTTATGTGAAAGGATATAAGTACCTCCCATATATCCTTAATTTTAAAATTGTGATTTCAACTTCAATTTCAAACAGAATGAAATGAATTTTAGTGTATGTTTGTAGAATTATGTTTTTAAACTAGGTGAGAAGTTTCGTCCTTTTCAGTGCAAGGACATGACTACCTCCCATATATCCTTTTTTACAAAAAGTAATTTTTGGATTAACATGTAATCACAATACATTAAAAACGAACTATAACATATATATTTATCCTTTTAGAATCAAGGATGGACTACTCCCGTTAGTTATTGCAAAAAATGGTTCTAAAGAAAATTACTCTTAAATTTGTTCAGAAAATATGTTCGTTGTTATAGTTTAATGCATTATTTTATTGCAGAATATCAATATGATTTTGGCACATATCAAATTGTAACTTTTAAAAGCGCAATATTATTAGAGTTAACACAGAAATACTTTTTTATTATAAAATTTTTCGATGTAAAAATAAAATTTTTGGGATGTTAAATAAAGTACTAAATTAGCGATTTCCGGCATAATTTTTGAAACTTTTTCTTTTTTGGTAGCAAGACCTCCTAGCATAGAATCGCAAATTAAAATTAAAAAAAAGTCGTTTTTTCTTGTTTTTTTTTTAAATTTTGTCAAATTTTGTAAAATTTTATGTGTCTCACCTAAAAAAGTTAGTATTACATGTATGTTTTTTTGTAAGTATTTGTCACATATTAATAAAAACTGTATGTTTTAGCATAATTAGGCTAATTTCCTATAGCATGAGAGAAAAAGTAACTACATACATTAATTTTGCTAAATTTTTTCCATACCATATATATAAAAGGTTCTGCAGAATTTTTAAAAATTTTAAAAATGTGGCCTTACAAAATCGTACAATTTCTACATTTCCGGCAAAAAACAATGCAATTTTTTTACAGATTCTACTAGAACACTTCAAAGTTAACCAAATTCGCTAATAAAAAAATAGTCGTTCTTTTTTATTTTTTTGTTTGACTCTATCAAACTTTAGTAATTTTTTGAACTCCAATAAAACAGTCGCAAATGTTTCGATGGAACTAGTCACCTTTCTGAAATAAATCATTTATCAAAAGTTATTTCAGCTATTAGGGCATATAATGGTAAGCAAATGTGGCAAGTTTCAGAGTAATACGATTTAAAATGAATTTTTGGCAATTTTTTGTGTAACACACTAAAAATCGTATTACCTTAAAACAGTTTTGCCTCAAAATTGTACTGATTTTAGCGACCTCTGTTGGCAACAAAAGCATGAGATTTTAAATTCTACTTATATATTTATTCCAGGTGATATGTTAGCTTCACAACAATGATGCCCAAACATTTCTTACGGGCGAGCAATGTCATAATTTAGAAGAAAAAAAAATATTTTTCTATATGTTTGTTTTTGTAGTTTTCTACAACTTCATTGACATCTAGATAACCCAGTAAAAAAATTAGAATACAATTGTATTTAAGCATATTGTCTCGAAATTAACTAAAAATCCAATATTGTATTTATATTTATGTTGCACTGCAAGCAAAGATATCGAATATGCATTGGAATATATGTTTATGGAGCATTCCATGGAAAATGGTAAATATGTCCCGTACAAACATTTCGATTTCTCACACATATACCAGTTTTTCAAATGTACGCTTCTGCTTTTGTTTAGAAATTAGTCACACAATATTTATGTTCTAGAAACTTTGTTTGATAACCTTTTGATTTGTCTGTAAATTGTAAAGATTTATACCATTTGTCCCGTACAAACCATGTAAAAAATTACATTACAGCATTTCTAATTCTTTTGGAATAACCTTATTTCTAATATTTTTGTAGTGTGAATAAACCTTTATACAAGCGCTACCACATTTACTTTTTTATTTTTTTCTAATACAATTAATTTGCCTAAAATTGCACCTGGTTCGCATAAACCAAGGATCGTGGTGGACCAGCCCTGTCCCGTACATACACACAGGTTTTTAAGATTTTTCACCCATGCAGGAATATTTCAAAAGCAAGTTTCTGCTTTTAATAAAGAATTTTATCAGACAGTAATAATGCACCATATATTTTGTTGGTTAGAATTTTGGTGTGCCTTTAATTCAAATCGAAAACTGTAAAAATTCGTACAATTTGTCCCGCACAAACTATGGAATGCTCCTTATACATATTTTTCTCGGGATAAAAAAGTTTTCAAAATTTCGTCCGATCTCAAGTATTGACAAACAGAACATTGGAAGAATCCAATGTGTCACTCAATTGCAAAACAAAACTTTCAAATAAGCAGGGTGTTATATGTAATGATCTGCTATAAAAAAATTTAATTCTCTAATGTCAAAGAAAAAACCTGGAATTCTAAAATGTCTTGTGAAATGTAGGAAAGTGATTTATTATTTACAAAATATTTTAAGGGCGAAGGACAAAGCATGATGTGTCGAAGGTTATGTACGAAATTTAATGTAAACGCCATTTCAACAAGACTCTAAGTAATTTTCTAATTGTAAAGGCATCGAGTTTTAGAAATCAATTAACAAAATTAAATATCCCTGCCTCCGAGCGCTTATTTTAAAACTTTCTTCAATGTTTTGTAGTACGTGTAATGGCCCCGTCAGAATGAATACGTTTCCTGCAATCCAGTTCCGTTTAACCGACACACACATACTTCAATTTCATATATTTGTTACGGCAAAGTTGAAGTACTGAATGTGTCGATCGTCATTCAAATACATGTAATTTTACTCTGTTGTCAGTTAAACCGATTGCTGGATTGGCGGAAAAGTGTTCATTCTGACACCCCTATAAATGTGTACGTGTTTTTTTTTTCAAAATTAAAAATTGCAACTGCAATCAAAACACAAAAACCGGATCTCAGATAATCGCCTCGAATCAGTTTTGCAGCTATCAACCACAAATTTTGAAATAGACATAGATAGCATTATCGAAAATATGAACGAATCAAATTAATATACATATGTGTACACATATGTATTCCACAATTCATTCTTTTCATTGCTGGGTTGGGCCTATTCGAATCAAAATAAAAATTGTTTTTGTATTTCAATAGAAATTTGTTTTCCTATACTCGCCTATGCTCGCCATATACACAAATTTCTTATGAAAGTGTATAGGCGAGCGAAGCTCAATACCTACGAGCACTACAAAAACAAAATGTGTATGCGAGTATAGGGCTTGGGCAACTATGCTTCACAAAAATATATATTACTTGAATAAATTACGCAGTTTATTTTATCTTAATTTTGTCTATGGGACGAAGCACTGTGCGTCGTTTCCAAAACATATCAGCTAAGAATTGTGAGTGACGCCAAGAACTTCTGACATATTCATCTTTTGAGCAAAATTTGCCTGGAGGCTTACTTCCAGAGGAGTTACCCAGCAGAAAATTATTAGATGTTAAAGCTTCTTGGTCAGCTGTGTCTAACGAGATGTAGGTAAGCGGATTGCTGTTAACGATGCTTTCCACCTCTAAGAATAAGTTGTATAGTTCCTCGTCAGTGAAATTGGTGTCGGGCGTAACAATGCTGTATATTACGGTTTTCACCGAGCGTATCATACGCTCCCAAGCTCCACCCATATGGGGACTAGCTGGAGGAATGAAATTCCATTTACATTCTGCACTTGTTAGTTGCTCCTGTAGAGCATTAAAGTCCAATTTGGTGTAGGCTTCTCATAACTCTTTCTCAACTGCAACCAGGTTGGTACCGTTATCGCTGAATATTTATATGGGTGACCCTCTTCTGGAGATGAAATTTTTGATTGTCATTATGCAGGCAGGTCATGAAAGTGAACAGTACTCCGTATCTCTTTTCTTTGCGCCTCCCGGATGTCACTAAGAATGGGCCGAAGAAGTCGATGCCCACATAAGAAAACGGTCTCGTGTATGGCGCCAAGCGTCCTTCGGGTAACTGTCCCATTTCAGGCGGATGCGGATTAGCGTCGCGCATTTTACAGGTTAGTTTAAACGTACAGATTGTAAAGATCGCCGTAGGCTTGAGATATAAATCGTTGAAATATTTCGTTGATGACTGTGTCATGGTGTACGTGACGGTACTTGCGGTGATACCAATCGATTACAAATTGTGTTATTTTATGACCCTTTGGTAGAATTATTGGGTTCTTTGTCGCGTTTTCAATGGGAGCCCTTTCCAAACGGCTACGCATTCGAACAATTTCATTAACGTCAAATAAAACTCTGGATGCGGAAAAATTAACAGCATTACGAAACTTTGCTGCAAATATAATTTCAATGTTTGGCAGTACCTACACTCGCGAGCAATTTTTTTCAAAAATGAAGTTGAGCAAAACAAACTCAAGAAGTAGGCTCAATGATGACAATTTCTCGTCCATAATGCGGATTATAGCAGCAAATGACATACGGTCAGATATTGACCATATTATAGAGTAAATTTATTTATACACGTAGTTTATGACTGATCATTCCATTTTTTCATTGATGACTGGCGATATTTTTAAGCAGTCTTATAGTAACCTGGTACTAAAAATTGGCTTTTTAGGTAGTTTAGTTGTAGTAGTATTTATTTTACAAATACGTAATGATCAATTTAAAACAACTGAAATTCTATTTTATTTTTTATTTATTTTTTAATTTAGTTTTATTTTGTTTTATTTTATTTTAGTCTACTTTGTTTCATTCTATTTTAGTTTATTTCATTTTATATTTATTTTTTTATTATTATTTTTTTTTTTGTTTATGTTAGGTTATTTTATTTTGTTTTGTTTGTCTGAAATGAAATATTAGTTATTTCACATCTTAGTAATAATAAAAAAATCGTTTGTAAAAAGTCAGTGTTTATTTTTAACAAAGATTAAAGAATAATGTTTCTAGATTTCCTCTTCTTTAACCCACTGTGCAGCTACGTATGTACCTTTTTTATATACATATATACATATCGTTGGCTTCGTGAGCAAATGTGCTAAGTCCAATTTTTATTAAAACTGAGATTTTAATGCAGTAAGATAGTACAACTAAAAATACATCGTCTGCCAAAAAGAAGTTACCATAATGTCTGTTTTTCATGGTGTAATGCAGTGTTATGCAAATGTGCTAAGTCCATAAAAAATTTTTTTTTTCAAAAATCTACGTGCTAAGTCCAGGTGAAAATGAGAAATTGTTGTTTTTTTTTTAATTTGTTTTGTAGAATGATATAGCATTATTACTACATTGCTTTAATAAGTATGGCTTGGGACTGTAAACGTTAATAATTTGCGGGAGTGTCTAGCTTTCCCACGAATTTGATATGCAAACTAGTTTGCGGTACTTCTTACATTTTTATTATAATTGTACGCGTTTGATCGAAAGGCGGTGCACCTATTTTATATAGAGAGGGTACAGCATAATGTGGGCGTGGCCACACCCATTATCAACAGTTTTATTTCTCATCAGACCAAGCCTAAAATATTCTTGTTAGTGCAAAATGTCATCCTTTATGACTTTTAGTTACAAAGATGCCACGTCACAAGTTTCCAAAGGGAGTTTTACAATTTTTTTTAAGTAGGCGTGGTTACAAACCGATTTTGCTAAAATTTTACTACAAGTAATAAAAGTACATATGTACCTACACCAAGTTCCGCCGTAAGATCTCAATTATTTGTCGAGTTATGGGCTCCGAAATGTCTTAGATTCACGATGCCACGCCCATTTTCAAAAATATTTATGGTTTCTGTTTTTCTCCATATTTGGACTCATGCCATAAAATTCCAACGAATAATCTCTATGTTTGACAAAGACGTCGCTTAAAATGTTTTTATTAGTTCCATTTATAGATCCCATATATAAAAGTGGGCGTGGTCGTCTACCGATTTGGACAATTTTTCGTCCAAACCTTTGCCTAGCAAGTAAATTACGCCTTCCACATTTCATCTATATTTCTTCTACGGTTTCTGAGTTATTTATCACTTATAAAACTTTTAGAATTTATCTTTTCATAAGTGGGTGTGGCACCGCCCATTTCCGAGAATTTCAATTTATTTCTTTATAACGGCGTAGGCTCATTGCATGGATGAAATTTCATCCATTATCACTTTTTCGTGTTTTTCGATATATACTATATAGGGAAAGTGGGCGTGGTTATCATCCAATTTCGTCTATTTTCAATACCAACCTTCCCTGTCTAGTTAGGAGCCTCTGTACCAAATTTCATCAAAATATTTCAATTTTACTACGCACAGTTGAGTATAATAACTTGTGAGCAAATGTGCTAAGTCCACCTAAAAAACACAACATCATAGAAAGCAAATGTGCTAAGTCCTAATGAAGCTCATAACTTTGTACAAGCTTTATATTAAAATGTGCCGATAACTGGTATTTTAGCATGACCATCTGAGGAAGAAAACTGCATTTTCAGATTTTTAAAATAGTAACAACAAAAAAAGTTAGGACGTTTTTTGCCTCTCCTGAAAAGTTACCATAAATGGACTTAGCACATTTGCTCACGAAGCCAACGATATGTTTTCTTGTTCTCAATACCAAATATGCATTAGCGCGCTCAATATTGGTTGCCACTATCCTAAAGAAAATGTTGATAATAATTCCCAACAAAATAATCAAAAAATTACAAACAGACTAATAAATTATCGCCTTCATAATTCGAATGATAAAAGAAACTTAAAAGAAGCACACCTGCTTTGGTTTACAAAAAAAATTATCTGAAACGTAAATTAAATCTATGAATGAATTTTGTTTGTAATTCGTTTGATTTTTCTTCGGTCAAAGCTTTGGTAGAAATTAAAAAAAAACAAGTAAGGAAGCATAAGTTCGAGTGGAATCGAACATTAGATACTCAGCTGTATGCTTTCATTGTTTGTTTGCGTTTGACGGAAACACGGTGTACTTTATATAAAGCAAGTGCTGCATAAAGTGGGCGTAACTACGCCCATTTTCAACATTTTTATCAGTCATCCAACTAAGCATATGAATATTATTCTTTATGCAAAATTTCATTCCTTTATGACTTCTAGTTACAAAGATGTCACGTTACAAATTCCCAAAGGGTGTTCCAGAAATATCTTTGTTAAAAAGTCATAACCGATTTCAATAAATTTTTGCGTGTCTATTAACACAAGTTATAAAAGTGTATAAACCAAGTTTCGTTATAATATCTCAATTATTTGTCGAGTTATAGGCTAAGAAATCTCGTATATTCCTTTGTCTAAAAAGAGGCGGTGCCACGCCCATCTTCCAAAATTTTTATATTTTTTGTTTCCGGTCTATTGTGGAGCTCATGCCACAAAATTTCTATGAATTATCTCTATATTTGACAAAGATATCGCTTAAAATGTTTTTATTAGGCCACTTTATAGTTCCCATGTATAAAAGTGGGCGTGGTCGTCAAACCGATTTCGCTAAAATTTTGAACATGTATTACCACAAGTAATAAAAGTGTACACACCAAGTTTCGTCATTATATATAAATTATTTGTCGAGTAATGGGCTCAGAAATCTCGTATATTCCTGTTTCTAAAAAGAGGCGGTGCCACGCCCATTTTCCAAAATTTTTGTGTTTTTCGTTTTATGTCCGCAGTTGGACTTCTGCTATAAAATTTCAATGACATATCTTTATATTTGACAGAGATATCGCTTAAAATGTTTTTATTAGGCCACTTTATAGTACACATATATAAAAGTGGGCGTGGCCGTCAACCGATTTTGGAAATTTTTCGTCCAAACATTTGCCTAAGTATATAACGTTTACGGAATTTCATCGATATATCTTCAACGGTTTCTGAGTTATGACTCATAAAACTTTCAATGTTTGCCCCTTAATAAGTGGGCGTGGCACCGCCCATTTTCCAAAATTTTTGTGTTTTTAAACGGTTTTATTTAGCTCACCCCGTTTGTTTTATTTATTATTTATTATTTATTCTTGGGTCAAATTTAGTAATTCAAATTTCACCCTCTTCCTGTCAACCGATTAATCTGAAATTTTGTAGGCATGTATAACCCCGATGACAATGCAATATTATGAAAAAAAAATTCCGATAGGTGGCGCGTGGGTCGCTATATTTACAAAAATCGCATTTATGGTCCGATTTGGCTGAAATTCGGAACATGTATTACTACCTTGAAAAGAAATATTTTCTTTAAAAAAAATTCCGCTAGGTGGCGCGTGGGTCGCTATATTTACAAAAATCGCATTTATGGTCCGATTTGGCTGAAATTCGGAACATGTATTACTACCTTGAAAAGAAATATTTTCTTAAAAAAAAAATTCCGCTAGGTGGCGCGTGGGTCGCTATATTTACAAAAATCGCATTTATGGTCCGATTTGGCTGAAATTCGGAACATGTATTACTACCTTGAAAGGAAATATTTTCCTAAAAAAACTTCCGATAGGTGGCGCGTGGGTCGCTATATTTACAAAAATCGCATTTATGGTCCGATTTGGCTGAAATTCGGAACATGTATTACTACCTTGAAAGGAAATATTTTCCTAAAAAAACTTCCGATAGGTGGCGCGTGGGTCGCTATATTTACAAGAATCGCATTTATGGTCCGATTTGGCTGAAATTCGGAACATGTATTACTACCTTGAAAATAAAAATATTTTCTTTAAAAAAAATTCCGCTAGGTGGAGCTGAGATCGGGGTAATTAAAACTGAAAATCCTAATTATGGACCGATTTGGCTGATATTTAGCATGTGCATTACTTAAATAATTTACAAATGTTTAAAAAAAAATTGGAGCCGCTAGGTGGCGCGTGAGTCGCTCTATTTAACCCCAATCACCGAATTTTGAAAAGTTACGTAAAACCGAAAGTGAGACTCTGAGGCTCACCTATGGGGAAATTTTGAAACAAATCATTTTGGTATTTGTTTTTTACTTTTATTTATGCAGTAATGAATGCAGAAGCATTTTTATACATTCTTATAACGGTTTATGACAATTTTTTTAGTATATAAAGATAAAAAAGGTAATTTCATAAAATAGGGGATATTAATGAACTGCAATTTTCACACATTTTTGTAGTTGTTGAATGTTCATTATAAATGGTATTATTACATCTGTTATAAATTGGTTTTCGTGCACACAATGAGAAAAACTAAGAATCAAATGAATATGAATAAATATTTCATATGAGCGCCTCATATATATTTTCCGCGATCAAATTTAAAAGTTTTAAAACGCAACGTTCGTGGTGAAATTACTGACGCATAAAAGCAGACGATCGTTCGTTTCCCTATCTGAACGCATCTTTTCCGTAATTTAGAATCTCAGTAAACAGAAAATGATAGGATTTTAATGGTTTTTATATTGCTCACTTTACCGTTCTCCATAATTTTATGACATCATATGATCTAAAGATCTATGGTGAAATACGACGAATTCACTAAAATCCGGGGGAAGTATGGTGAGTTAACAATGCAAAAACCTCACTGGATAAACCTTGTAAACAACGGATTCACAATTTAGTTGAATTCTAGAAATGTAAGCTTATTACGATAAAGATACTTAAGGTGAGTCTTTGAGGCTCACTTTCGGTTTTTCGTTACAATTTTATACGATTGCAAAAAAAATGGTTAAAATAAATAAATAGCCCAAAGATCAACATTATTTCATAATTTATGAACACAAATGGAGGAATACCCAAAATTTCAAGAAAAAAGCTTTTTTGGTTTACGAATTATTCGCTTTTAAACTTTAAAGTGAGACTGAGAGGCTCACTTTAGAGGATTAGGGTTAAATAAAAATAGGTAAAAAAAACTTTTTAAGTTAAACATCTTATACACCCGAAAGCCATACAGTTTCCAGCTAAGTACAATTACGGGACGGCTGAAAGAAGAATGTTGCCTTTAATACTATCATGGGCTTCTACAATACATAAAATGCAGGGCAGCACTGTGGATCACGCGGTCGTATACTTAGGTGCGAAACTGTTTGAAGAAGGTCAAGCCTACGTGGCTCTTAGTAGAGTAAGAACTTTGCAAAGACTACGTATAGAGGCGTTGGACTGCAATAAACTAACGGGCAAGAAACCTTGCAATAATGAAGCACTAAATGAATTAAACAGAATGCGAAATAAAAACTAAAAACTAGAAAATAAAAATAGGTAAAAAAACTTTTTAAGTTAAACGGTTTTATGTTATACATACATTGCAATGTTTAAGATAAATGTACTAAAAACCAAAAAATAATAAAATAGATACAGTCGTGGGAATTATAAACATTTGCATAGACTAGACAAAAATAAAACCGTGGGGCACGTCAATTGTCTACAATCGTTGATTAAAATGTTTGTTTTGTAATGTTACACTAGAATTAGGCAGTTGTTCAACCGACAACGATGGACGTGTGATAAGTAGGGCTAGAATGTGGAAAAAAGCTAGCAAGCTCGATTATAAGCGAGTTTTACTGCTTGCCCAGAATGGTGTGGCTGTAGTACGTAGTAAGAGCTGTCAAAAGTTAAAACAGTACAATTGCATTGCAATGCCCACAATGTGTAGCTGTGTCTGTAGCGTGTAGTTGTGGCTGTAGTAGAAGTAGAGTTAACTTTAACTTTGTAGCGCGCTACAGTGTGACAGCTCAATTTTTTAATGACGGAAATTCGAAATGAAGGACGAAGAAACGGAAAAATGAATTGAACTTGTGAAAAATAAAGATTTTTTATGGAATTTAGGAATCCCCTTTACAAAAATATAAAAAAGATGACATATATGAGATACACTGAGCTACACCATTGTGTTCACATTTTCGAGCGTTGCCACAAAATCAGTCATCAGCTGATGTAGTAAGCTATGTAGTCCGTAGCTGTAGTACAACATTCTGGGCAAGCAGTTAGGGTTTCATAGTGGTGAGCGAGTAGTACTTTTATCATATGTTTTGTCGATTAAAGACAAACTACGAGCAGTGAAACGATTCCTCGTGTGAATGTCCAACGATAAACTAGTTTAACATCTCTTTTATTAACATGGAGTGTATAACTATTGGAATTTCCATGAGCAAGAAAATAGTAAGTAATTTCCTCACCGTCTGCGGGCCAACTGCCTAACGACGAATTAAACGATTCTTCTATCGCACATTAAGTCGATAATTTGTAGACAATTGACGTGCCCCCGGTTTTATTTTAGTCTAGTCTATGCAAATGTTTATAATTCCCACGACTGTATCTATTTTATTATTTTTTGGTTTTTAGTACATTTATCTTAAACATTGCAATGTATGTATAACATAAAACCGTTTAACTTAAAAAGTTTTTTTACCTATTTTTTTTGTTTTATATCCATAGTTGGACTCATGCGACAAAATTTCAATGATAGATCTTTATATTTGACAGAGATATGGCTTAAAATGTTTTTATTAGGTCACTTTGTAATATACATATATAAAAGTGGGCGTGGCCGTCAACCGATTTTAACTATTTTCCGTCCAAACGTTTGCCTAAGTAAGTAAATCACGCGTACCAAATTTCATCGATATATCTTCAATGGTTTCTGAGTTGTGACATATAAAACCTTCCATGTTTGACCCTTAATAAGTGGGCGTGGCACCGCCCATTTTCCAAAATTTCATCAAATTTCTTCCTAGGGGCCTGAGCTCAACACGTGTGTAAAATTTCATCGCTCCAGCTATATTAGTGACTGAGATACCAAATTTCCGATTTTTTTTATATAGGAAAAGTGGGCGTGGTCATGGTCAGATTTCGCCCATTTTCAATACCAATCGTCCCAGTCTCGATACCAACTTGCATTTCAAATTTCATCAAAATATCTCAATTTTTGAGCGAGTTAGAGTGTTTACAGACGGACGGACGGACATGGCTCAATCGATTTCTCTTTTCACCCAGATCATTTTGATATATATAAGTCTATATCTATCTCGATTATTTCATTCTGTTACAATCCACCGTTATGTGATTAAAACTATAATACTCTGTGTACTAGTACAGCTGAGTATAAAAAGATTTTTAACATTAACAAATTAAGTATACCTTAGAATAATTTTATCATATTGAAAAAGAAAAATATTAAAATCATTTGATAGTTACCAAATTACCAACCGGAAAAAATACCTATTTTGGAATTAATTACCAAGTATGGCAACCATATGCTCAGTTTGAGTTCGTCCTTCTCCCCACCAGCTGGTACATTTACCTATTTCACCATCCCCATGCAATGAGTCAGCGCGACCCGTATGGGTAAAATACCCATATGGGCTCAATCGCCCATGGCTGATTATGTCCATCCAGAATTTAAGAATACAGAATTTTGACTCGAAATTATTAAGTCGCGCAGAATTTTTTTAGTTTTTGCCAGAATTTTGTCCCAAAATCATTTTGAAATACAGACATTAGTCACTATCCCATGTATGTGTCTAAACGGTGGACACAGCAAAATGGATTGGCTTTACATTGAAGTCCTAGGTAAAATCTTTGTTTTGATACCCATATTGCCCAAAAATATTTTGGCGCTATCCGGCTCCATTTTTTGTCCGTTATCCACGGTCTCGACCTTTGTATTTTTTGCATTTGTAGAGTTATCCACCCACATAAAAAAATCACGAATAACCCAAAAAACCGCCTTCAAGAGCAAAATTGCTAAAAAAATTTAAGAAATTTTAAGATATGTTACCCTTTTATACCCGACTTTACTTCATTTGAACTTGATGAACTCATCTAAATATTCGATTTTTAACAGCTATACATTTATGGAAAGCGCATTAAATAACGCAGCCTACCGTGTGATTTAGTTGAAAAATAATTTCCGTTTTCGGGAAAAGTATAGGGCAAGAAGTTGAAGATTCATGAGAAAAAAAGAAAATGATCTCTTTAGACCGCGATATTACCTTCCCTGGGTAGTGTACCAAAAAACGGAATACGCCATTCGATTTAGCGGTTAATTCTACGTATGGATCGATATAAATTTTTTTTCTCGTGCAAAATCCTAACCTAAACATACCTTGAAATTCCGGGAATTTGCGCGGTTTTCGGTGTAGGTCCATCCGGTTTTTGGAAAAGTTAAATTTTTTTTCAGTTTACTTACTCTAAAACATCCTATTTTCATATTCCGGTGCCGGAGGGAATATCTAAAAAAAACTCATCTAATGTACACCCACGAATATTCAACCCCCCTCCCCCCCTTGAGTGCGACAATGTATGCTTTTGTACGCTTTTGTACAGAACGGAACAGAGCTATGGCAAAAGGTTTATTATGATCGGAGAAAAAATTAAAAAAAATTTGATTAAAGTTGATCGGAAAAATTTAAATCCACTTATAACAATTATTTTTGATCGAAAAAATAAAAAATCATAATATATCGATAAAGTTTCATCGGAAAAATATTAATCCAATAATACAAATTATAATAATATAACAATATGGGTACGTTCGTGAAAATGTATAATTGCAGCAGTACAGCAACCCCGTTGCTTATTTTGCACTTGCCTGCTGATACTCAGCTGATATATTGCTATAACAGCATTATTAAAAGTATTTGCAATTAATTTCTGTTATTAAAATTACATTATTGCATATTCCATTAAATATATAGCAATCATGCTTACCCTTCTCTTTCCATTTTTTTAAAGAAAAAATTCCAGACACAAATTTTCTGTTGCCGATTATTCAAGCAAACTGCACGGTTGATGTGTCAAACGAACGTTTGAATTTTGCAGGTGTTGCCACAAACACGCGAAGAACGTGATACTTGCAACACTGCGGTTCTGATTGCCGTCGCGAACGTACGCTATAATACAATGGCGCCATTATAACTGACGAGTTTTATGGCCGAGTTTCTCTCCCAATTCGAGGTGTGCTCCTTTTATTTTTTCCTACTAATTGGGTGGACCTACAGTTTTATACCGACTCCGAACGGCGAATGCATTTTTTGTGAGAAGCTTTTTTATGGCAGAAATACACTCGGAGGGTATGCCGCCCACTGCCTGGAGGTGACCGCTGCTCTTAAAAAACCCAATAATTGGATTTTGCGCTCCTGAAAAATTTAATTTAATTGCATAAAATTGTTGTTCAGTGTCTTCCGTAAGGTGCTGCCTTGTCAGTGAACGTGTTCGACATAAACTGACTGCGAATTCATCATCCCACTAATAATCTGCAATAAATAGCAAACACGTAAAGCAGAAAAACAAAAAAAAAAAAACAAAAGCAAAAATGTCAGTGCCATCGCGCAAAAATACATTGCGAAAAGCTGGTTCTCCTCCCCCACTCCCCTCACCACTATATCGACCGCGACAGCTTTATTTGAGAGGATGGAAAATAGTGTGGTGAAAAGTTGTTGATAGTTGACCAACTAATTGCAGTAGTGTGTCAGGCAGAGGAGAGAATGCTGCAGGGGCTTGGTGAGTTAGCGGCTGAAACAGCAAATTTAAAGAGCTCAGTAATGGCTCTTGAAAAAAGAGTTACTACAGTGGAAAATGCATGCGCAGATGTCCTCATTCTCCGTAGTGAGTTGGCGGCTGCTCAAAATCAATTGCGGTCGCTGGAGAGTGCTGCTGTTTCTGCTGACGTCATCATCAACGGACTCCCACAAAGTGCGGGTGAGTGTTTAACGCAGCTCTTTGCAAAAGTATGCAGCGCAGCAGAGCACAAAGCTCCACCATTAAGAGATGCTTTTCGAATTCGGGGTGCCAGTACTGGGAACAAGAACAACAATGCTTGCCCAACAGTTTTTAAACTGTGTTCTGCCACGGATGGAAATCAGCTCTTAAAAGCTGTTGCGTTGTTCTGCAAGGCCCGTAAGAGGTCAATTTTACTTTCTGATATTGGGCTGCCAGGCTATGGGGCGGTTCATATTCATGAAAGCTTACCAAAAAAGGTGCGAGAAGTAATGCAGTACTCATCAGAGCTGAGGCGCAAAAACAAGTTGTTGTCTGCATACTCGGTTCGGGGTAAAGTATATGCGCGGCATAAGGTGAGCGAAGGGCCAAAAATGGTGAGCAGCAGAGCGGAGATGGATGCGCTTATTGGAAATGGAGTGCAAAAAAAAATAATTATAAGAATTAAGAATGTTAAGTGTGTATGATAAATTATGTTGCTCTTTTTTCTTCTATTCGCCTTTCTCTCTTAACTTGATATTTTCTTTTTATGGTTCTTTAACTAACTATTGGTTATTATATCGCTAGCTTAGAGTGCAAACTGTGTAAGTCCATTTTTATGGAAAAGTGTATTTTTATGTAGAACGCTAGAAAAATCAAATACGCACCACCCTAAACAAGTCTGTGATTCTTGTCATATTTCTACTCGTTGTTATTCTGTGATACGCAAATTGTGTAAGTCCAAAAAACGAAGAAAATTGTGTAAGTCCGAAATTTTACATGAACAGAATTTTTTTTTTCATTTCGAAATTTTTTATTTTTTGTTTTTTGTCTCTTACAAAGTTTGAAAAAAGGACTTACACAATTTGCACTCTAAGCTATCGATATGTGACCTTGCTATCTGCTCTCCGTGTGATTGTATATTTCTGTGTATGGTCGTAAGGTAATGATTGATATTTTATGTCCATTGGGCTGAAAGTGGTACATTTTAATGCGCGGAGTCTTAATGGTGACAATTTGGACTATGTTAGAGATGTCTTTGTGAAATCAGATATAGATGTTATATGTATTTCAGAAACGTGGTTTAATAATGAGATTTCTGACTTTTATTACTGCATCCCTAACTACAGTCTCTACAGGGTTGATCGAACTACGAAAAGAGGGGGAGGAGTTGCAATTTACTGCAAGTCTTGCCTGCAACTAAGGGTGTTATCTGAATCCAAAAATGCAGAAACTGAGTTTATTATTGTTGAAATTACTGACTATGTTAAAAAAATACTTGTTTCTTGTGTGTACAACCCTAATAGGTTTTGCATGTTGGATACGTTCTTTCTTGAGTTATCTTCGTATGTGATTGATTATGAATGTTCTGTTGTATGTGGTGATTTTAATGTGAATCTATTGGTGAATGACTCAAAATCTAAAAAGCTACTTGAACATGCATCATCTGCAGGTCTCTCAGTAGTTAATCAAGCTGTCCCGACAAGATATGCACCAAACTCTTGCCCTAGTTTGTTAGATATCTTTTTGACTTCAAGCCCCGGCCATGCCTGCAAATATGACCAAATTAGTTTCATTTCTGACCACGACTTAATTTTCTGTGCATTAGATGTAGAATTTGATCGTTCTGTTAATACTGTTATGTCGGTGTATCGTGATTTAAAAGCTGTAAACATAAATGATCTTACAAATGACCTGTTAAGTGTTCATTGGAGTGTATGTTGGTATGTTGAAACAGTGGATCAGAAGGTTGCCTTCTTGAATAATTTGTTAAAAGATCTGTTTGATGTCCACGTACCTCAACGTATTGCCGGGGTTATAAATGTCTCTTGTCCATGGTATAACTGTAAAGTGAAATCAGCGATAAAATTTCGCAATAAGTTATATGTAAAATGGAAGAGAAGTCGTACTGACTCTGCTTGGTTGCAATACAAGATAGCCCGAAACAAAGCTATCAGCATAGTTACGCAAGCGAAGCAAGCTTACTGTAGTAAAAAGTTGAATCCATCACTTCCATTCAAAGATCTTTCGCGCAACTTGAAAACCCTAAGTGTATATGGAAAGCACACAAATGAGTGCAAGGTTAGTCCCGACGTACTTAATAATTATTTTATTAGCACCAGCAGTGGTGTCAAAAATCCTGTAGCTCAGAACTTTTCGAAGCGTTTAGAACTTGAAAGACGTTTTCAATTTGAGTCTGTCTCTGAGCTAGATGTATTCAAGTCCGTCATTGGTATCAAATCCAACGTCACTGGTGAGGATGGGATATCCTTGAAGTTTATAAAGCTTGTCTTGCCATTCATTATAGGAACTGTTACGCATATAATAAATCATTGCTTTACCACCTCGTGTTTTGCTGCGCAGTGGAAAAATGCGGTCATTATTCCTGTTGCGAAGAAAAATATATGCGTAGAGCCTTGTGACTATAGACCGAACAGTATCTTGCCAGTTCTGTCAAAAGTGTGTGTCTATGGCAAGGCAAATTTCATGTTTTGTTCAAACAAATAACCTATTATCTCCACTTCAATCAGCTTTTTCGACCTAATCATAGTTGATCTACGGCCATACTAAAAATTACACTGCTCTACAGCCAAAAAATACTCTGAACGCGACCATGCTATTTATATGTAAAATCGGTCGCTGATTCATTTTTAATTCTATGTGAAGGTTTTTGAGATATCGGCAATTTACCGTTATTTGGCTAATGGCTCCACTTAATCCTGTATACCTTTAACGCAGTGAGCTATCTTCCTTGGAGTGACACCAATTAAATTTCCTTTTCATCGCTCCTATAACATTTTTCTCTAACTCTTATAGTTTCTGAAATATTGACGATTCAATTTGAATTTTTTCGATTTTTTACGATTTTTTGAAGAAAAAATTGACTTTGTCAGGCAATATCTTTAAAACCAATATTTTCACCTTCGGTTTTACTCCTTTACGTGAAGCTCTATTCTATTGGGGAAAAAGATAAGCTATCAACGAAGAAAATCCATGGTAAAATGGAAAAGTTATATACGATCAGGTAAATACAGCCAAGTCGCGCAATGCCTCTGCACGGGTATATTCTATGCATATTGTACCAATACCTACACATCTGCAGTGGTAGCACATTGGCAGCGCAGTAGATAAAAGCCCATTTATGGGTATAACCCAGCGACCGATTTTACATATAGATAGGATAGTCATGTCCAACGTACAGACAAAAAATTTAATTTTGTGATCCAGTGTTATTGAGGATATGAGGTCGCAGTTCGACAATGGTGACTTGACTTTGCTTTGCCTTCTTGACTTTTCAAAAGCCTTTGACCTTGTAAATCATGACTTACTTTGCATGAAGGTAAAATATATCTTTGGATTTACGGATAGCTCTGTTAGGCTTATGACAAGTTACCTTGCGGGAAGAACGCAGAAAGTGGTGTACAGTGGCGTCTCCTCTGACTCTTGTAACGTAACGTCTGGTGTTCCGCAAGGCTCGGTGCTAGGTCCTCTTTTGTTCAGTCTCTTTGTAAATGATATATTTTCTGTATGTCGTTACGTCAATGTCCATGTTTATGCTGACGACATTCAACTGTATCTGTATAATCGTATTGGACTTGTTGATGACTTAGGCACTCTGCACACGGAGCGTACTGCTTTAGACGCGTATTAGATACTACAGACGAAAGCTGTACGCTTTGATGTCGCGCACGTATATTTCAATTGAGGGCTGCACACGAGTCGTCAGCTTCATGCATTCGTCAAAGTATGCTAGCTACATGTCGCTTGGCGTAAAGCAGTGCTGGTAGCTAGGCGTACTACGCTTAGAAAACAGAAAGAAGAAGATGTTTGTTTACATTTTTCCACTTGGTGGAATTTATGAAAGCAGTAAAATTTTTGTAAAAAATCAGAAAAAAAGAGTGTATAATGAAAGAAAATTGAAGATTCCGTAAAATTTTTCATCTTTTCTATTTAAAGCTTCGAAATTTAAAGCAAATGCCGTATTATTAATTTGTTTGTTTGTTTTGTGCAGCGAAGTTTCATGTCGCTTCGTGTGCAGATATTGAGGCGTGGGGAAATCGACGCTACATAAAATGTCTCGTACGCGTCTATGACGATACGCCTCGTGTGCAGAGTGCCTTATGCTACAGAATTAACTGTGACTTGTCTGCCATCTTGTAATGGGCTTATAATAATGGTTTGTGTTTGAATGTAGAAAAATCAGGGACCGTAACGATTATCATTTTTATAAAAAAAATCATTTTTAATCGTTATAATTTGATTTTTATTTTTTCGATGAAATTTGATCGATATTTTATGATTTTTATTTTTTCGATCAAAAATAATTGTTATTACTGGATTTAAATTTTTCCAATGAAACTTGATCGATATCCTATGATTTTTATTTTTTCGATCAAAAATAATTTTTATTATTGGATTTAAATTTTTCCGATCATAATAAACTCTAAAAACTTGTTGTTTTTTGCAAATTTTGTTCTCAAATAGAACTGCGCCAATGTTGGCACAATCGTCAACTTCAGGCCATCAAATATAGGATTCACTAACGTTTGAAAAAGTTTACTGTGATCGGAGAAAAAAAAATATTGATTAAAGTTGATCGGAAAAATTTAAATCCAATTATAACAATTATTTTTGATCGAAAAAATAAAAATCATAAAATATCGATCAAGTTTCATCGGAAAAATTTAAATCCAATAATAAAAATTATTTTTGATCAAAAAAATAAAAATCGTAAATAATGGTTATTTAAAAATTTAAAAAATAAAAATCTTCAGAATAAAGATGAGCTCATATTTGGATAGAATGTGCTAAAATCATTGTATCGGCATACTTGCATTTTATTGTTAACGAAGTTTTCATATTGATTTTTTCATCCGAAGAAATAAAAATAACGATTAAAATCGGTCCCTGAGAAAAATCGTTTGTGTTGCCCGTCAGTAGCAGTAAAGTTCATATTGTGGATATACCAAGACTATTTCGTCCCTATAGAAGAAAAAAGACGCAAAGTGTTTTGTTGAGGAAGAAAGATGCAAAATTTTTTTTTACAAAGAAAGACGCATTAAAAATATTTTTCGAAAGAAAGACTTTTTTTTTTGATAACGAAGAAAGACGCTTTATTTTTTTTCCTATAAAAAAAGACGCATTCAAATATTTTTTAGGAAATAAAGTCGTATTCGATTTTTGTTTTTTCTTCGTCAATATTAATGCTAATGCGTCTTTCTTCGCAGTTAATAACGCTAATGCGTCTTTCTTCGTCGAAATATTTTATACTGCGTCTCTTTTCGTCGAACGTCGACATGTTTTGCGTCTTTTTTCCCCGACATATTTTTAATGCACCTTTTTTCGTCGACAAATTACTGGCATGCGTCTTTCTTCTTCCGGAGCGACGATTTGTGGGTGACAGTGTTTTGGCGTTTACTGAAAAAATAAAAAATTTGGGCTTTATTGTCAATTCGATGTTGAGTTGTTCTGATCATGTAAATAAAGTTGTGAGTAATGTCTATACTCTTCTATATACTTCGTAGACTAAGAATGTCAGCAACATATACCCCTCAAGCAGAGGCGGGCGCTTCATACAAGCCGAGAAGCCCGGCTTGCGTACATATTTTCGTTCATTTCATTTTACGAATTTCTTTAAAATCTGGCTATTTTACGTTTTAAATGTGTTTACTATTTAAGTTCTCAATAATATAGCCCCCACTGTAACATACGGTGCCTAAAAGTATCCTAAGAAAATAGCGCAAATGCACCACCAATCCACCTCACCAAAGAACGTAAATAGATTTACGTTCTTTGACCTCACAATGTGTATTTTGTTTGCACAGCCAATCACAGCACAGTTAGCATGCTTTAACGTTTCCACATATTAGCTTTTACCTGGCTTTCAAAACAGAATAACATAGCTTGTTTTCTCGCTTTCTCTAAGGAGAAATAAATTGCTTATTTTCAGACTTAAATTGAAAAAAAAACTAGCAAAGCACTTTTTTTATTTTTCATATTAAATTTGTATGCGAATGTGAAGCTGGCTTCGGCATTCAGTATTCACAGCCATATGCATATTTGATTTGATTTTCGTTTGCATGTACTTATGCACGTAATTTCTTACATGTGCATGTATATGTGCACGTAATTTCTTACATGTGCATGTATCAAATACCAGATTATAAAAGCGTTGATTGTGATATTTGGAGACTATTGGCAAAATATCAAGATAAATTTAAAAAGCGACGGAAATCAAAATCAATTAAAATTTCACGACTTTTGGTAATTGGACCTCAGTTTTTCAAACACTAAAGCACCCATTTTTTTAGATATTAGATAATAAGCAAATACACTTACTACTACTAAAATTTCCGTTGGTATAAGGAAACTAAAAATACCTCTGCGCTTTCGTGTGAGATTTCCCTATAAGTTTGGCGTCATCAATCAATTCAATTGAGTTCTTCCCAATTTATTCTAATAATTTCTCCTCTGCTTTTGTAGATAATTCTGATGGTAAAAGACTTGAATTTACTTTCGACTTAGCCAGGCTTGTTGATATGCTGACCAAAAGTAGCTACAGCTAAAATACCAAAAGTCAAAAACATATGTACCTACATATCTTCATAATATTCATTGTATATAAAAATTTAAAAATTCTTTATCATCCTCATTTTCTCGATTTAATGCAATACATTCAGTTTCATATCGTCGGTCTCCTGCCAGAAACACGAATGTGAAATTTTTTTAAGTACGATGTCTGCTCTTTATCGGGTATATATTCATTTAATAACAATTAATACTTGTATAAATGCTTGTGTAAATATACATACATAATATGCACGTGTCTCTCTCTCTGTTGTTGTTGTTGTTGTAGCCACCAAAACACTTCCCGAAGGTTTTGGGGAGTGTTGGGGATGTGACAGTCCTTGCCGGATAAATCCGGTACGCTCGAGTACTAGTCCCTTCTGACACTAGCCCGACTGTCGTGCGAGCGATTTTTTTGGCCATAATCAACCTTCTAGGCCGGTGGATTTTAGTCGCCTCTTAGAGCGCTTTCACATTACTCGGTGCGGAATCGGATCGACATTTTTGGTTTTTACCGAAAGTATACCGAAACTTTACTGATCACATGTATTTCAATTGGCACTTTCACATTAGTGTTGCATACATGAAATCGGAGCGGATTAATTTCGGTATACCGCAACGCGGTAAGACCGGTCAGTAAAATTTGAGGAATTACTGCATACATTTTTGCCGCGTAATAAAAGAAGAAGAACAAAGTCAGTAAAAAACTAGTTTCGGTTATAAATGTAGTAAGTTATAATGTCTTCGTCTTCGCTAGAAGACATTATTGTTATTATTGAGTGATTTGTTGAAGTTAAAAATTTTGTTTTGCAAATTTCGATGTTTGTTTTCCTATTTTCTGCCGATTACACACCGAAAGTATTCCCACAAGTGTGAAAAACACAGCAACGCGGAATCGTTTCGGTAAGCTGAAAATACCGAGCAAAAAATGTCGATCCGAAGTCGTACCGAGTAATGTGAAAAGGCCCTTACGACAGGCATTCCTTACCACGGGTATATTCTAAGCCCCCTAACCCGCTGGGGTGTTCCAATCTCTCTCGCTTGGTTTGCTTTTAAGCAAACAAGCAATAGCTTGTTTACAATTTTTTCAATCTTCTTAAAAGCGAAACAAGCTGATTGAAAAATTTCCAAGCAAGCTATTACTTGTTTGTTTAAAATCAAACCAAGCGGCGCTTGCTTGAAAAAAAAATTCAATCATTTTCAAGCAAATTTCAATCAAAAGCAAGCAGGCCGAAGGAGATTTTCAATCAAATTTCAAGCGTTCCTTTCGCTTCTTCAAAAGAAGATTTTTAAGAAGATCTTTCAATCATTTGATGTGAAGGAATAGGCGCACAGAAATGGAATATGAACTCAATTCTGCCAGTATTTTTCCGCAGATAATTGCAAGAAAATAAAGGGCAAAGCTTTTTGTACATATTTAAGCATGTATATACCCTGCAAAAATGCTTATGGTTGACAAATCAGGTCTAAAAAAGGAGTATGCTGGCAGCACTGCTTCTGCTATGCACTCGGCCATTCATATGAGCATACAAAAATATTTTCCTTTGCTAATACTTTAATTTCGATTTTATTTTTGGCCGCTATCACCCAGTGTGCGCCGCTTGTAACCTAATAATCACAAGCGCGCTTGGGATTCTTTATATTTTTTCAAGCAACCGCTATCTTGGTTTGCTTTTAAACAAACAAGCAAGAGCTAGCTTGCTTTTAAACAAACTAAGCAGCGCTTAGATTGAAAAAATACAAAGAATCCCAAGCGCGCACACTGGGTGATAGCGGCCAAAAATAAAATCGAAATTAAAGTATTAGCAAATCAAATTTTTTTAAAAGCGATTGATAGATATAACAATTTGTAAAAAAAAAGCTTATATAAAATTTTTTGAGTCTTGTTTTGTTTAGCCGTACAGGGTGCCCAAAACTGAACAAAAAATAGGTCCTTTTATTTCTCAACAATTACACTTTATACAAAATGCAGTATCTCATTCAATTATTAACGTACGTAATCGAATGATACATCATTATATAGATATTGATTAGGCCTTTCAGAAACGATAAGCCTTTTGTAAACAGCGATCACTCTTGGGTTTATATGAACTTTCAAATATTGACAAAAAAAAGTCGAAAACAAATTTTTCTCAACTTTAAATAAAAAAAAAAAAAATATGACCTCCCCAATTTTTTATATGTTTAAAATGGTATATTTTTAATCAAACTGCATTTTAATTTTTGAAATCCACCTGTGCCTTTTGCTTGAAGAATATTTCTTCCATTTGACTAAAAGTGATTTTTTCAAAATGCAATAATTAGGCTACTTTTGACATTATGAAAAATCTTATTTTTAGGCGACTAATCGAATATTTTTTCACCATCTCGTAGACAATAGTCCATACTTTCAAATTATAAAGTAATTTTTTTTATCAGCGTTATTATTATTTTTTTCAGAGATGTAGAATAATTATTATTTCATTTTGAAATTATAAAAAAGTCTTACAAATTTTCTTCAGGATCATAAAAGTCTTTTGATAATATTTTTTTCCTGCTGAAAATGATAAAAATCTTCTATTATTATTATTCAGAAACTTATATTTTAAAAATCTTTCCATAATAGTTATTTCAAACATATATTTTTTAAGTCTTCAAAGACTTTTATATTGAGACAAATTTGAAAAAAGTCTGCGTAATTATTATTAGTAACAAATTGTTTTTTATATCTTCAAAGACTTTTTCATTGAAACAAAGTTCAAAAAAGTCTCAGAAAATTTTCAATAACTTTCATATAAGTATAAAATAAAAATAACTTTCATATAAGTACTTCAAAATTCAAGCAAATTTCCAATTTGAAATTGTATGAAAGATTTTTATCGAAGATATAAAAAATAAATTTGTTACTCAAAATAATTACTTAAAGATATTTTTGAAATTCGTCTCAATGAAAAAGTCTTTGAAGACTTAAAAAACAATTTGTTACGGATAATAATTACTCAAAGACTTTTTTCAAATTTGTCTCAATATAAAAGTCTTTGAAGATATAAAACAAAATTTCTCATTTATAATAATTACAAAACGACTTAAAAAAAATATCTCAGAAATAACTATTATGGAAAGACTTTTAAAATATGTTTCTTTCAATAATAATTATTTTTTGATTTTTATTTTTTCTCTTATAATAATTACAACTCTGATTTTTTTGCAGCTTTTTTCTTTTCAAACAGAAAAAAAAATTGTAAAAATTGGAAAACTTTAACATGAAATAAAAAAAAAATAAAGAATATGACCTCCCCAAATTTTTAATATTTGGTGCTGGTGAATGTGCTTTATAAATAGGTGAAGAAATCTTAAAAATTCGTTTGCGCTTTTTCGTCTTATGAACTTTTTTATGGAGTGAGTTTTTTTTAAGTTTTCATACATTTTCCCCATACAAAATGCCCAAAAGTATGCTTTAAAAAGTATTCATTTTTTGGTATGGGAAAATTTTCCAAATTAATGAAACTTAAACAACAATATTTCGAATTCTAATAAAGATATCTGAAAAATTTAAACGCTTTATTCAAGGGTACGGACAGTGCTTTCAAACGGTGTATTTGGTTTTGAATAAAAAAATACGACATAAAAGATATTAAGCAGGGAATATAGCCTATTTGGACACGAATATCTCAGAAACTAGAACCAATTTGAAAATTCCGACTTCAGATTCAGATTCAGCGCACTCAAATCCTTTAGAAAAGTATAGTTTCATTTGTCGTATAAAAATTTTTTGAAATGCGATTTTTTTGTAGGAAAATTTTAAGATAAATGATTATAAAATCCTTAAAAGTAGATAAATTTTCAATTTAAAAACCATGGAATGCTTTGCGCCTTTTCCAAAATGATTACTGTATTTGATTTATATTTCAAAAATGTATGCACTAATTAAAATTGAACATTTTAGATATAATAGTTAGCAAAATATTGAAATTTCAAAAATACCGTTATATGGGAGGGGTGTGTATTTGTGGGCCGAATTTGTTCAAATTTTCACAGTTTGCTACTTTCAATCAAGAAAGAAAGTTTCTAGCTCCCCAACAAACACCGAGGTCTGTTATCGATTTGAGAATGACTCGAGAACTAGCCTCATTCTCAAACCTCTAATGTTAGAGGACGACTGGAAAATCTATCGAGAATCATAGCGTTCTCAAACAAAAGGGTACCTAATTCTCAAATCGAAAAAATTATAATTCTCGAATCGAATTCTAATGTAGTTCTCTAATGAGATTCTAATCAGAATTTGCAAATACTTCCAATTGAAATTAAAAACAAAGCTTTGTCTCCTTTTACATGATTTTTTCATTGTTTAGATTTTATTAGTGCCAAATTGCATATGATTATATACATCTATTCGCATGTATGTATATGTTTATCACATTTATAAGAACTGAATTTTAAACTAAATTCAGTCTTATTATTTAAATTAAAGGTACTTTTTAATGGAAAACATTGTACTACGGTAATATTAACTTTACCATTTTTTAGTATCTAATTTCAATATATGTATGTATATTCAATATATCACAGAAATATATTGAGAATTGATAAAAGGCGTGAGATTTGGCTCCTTCTCTAATCACTCGCTAATCGAATTCTAGTGTAGTTTTCAACCCTAGTTATCGATTTGAGAATATATAGAGAATTACACTAGTTATCTAAGGTAATCTCGACAAAATTTCTAACGTTAGAGACTGTGTTTGCTGGGTCCATTATTACTATTTTTGTCCGCGTTTGTATGGAGGTGCCCCCACTGTGCGGCGCTTGGATTGTTTGGTTTCGTTACTTGCTTGTACAAACCAATCTGTTTGAAAATTCAATCTGCTTGTGCAGTTCACTGGTACATATTACCCCTGCGAATGAAAAAACAGTTATGTATTTTTCAGCAACTTTGCAAGAGAGCAAAAAAAAAATGATTCCTGGCGTCCATTGGCAAAATTTAGCAAACTTTTAATTCAGAAAGGATGGTACTATGCATATCATTGTTATTGATTTGTGAAAAAATAAAACACTTTTTTATCCATTGCGACGTGATTTGCGCCTTTTTAAAGCATATACATAGCGGTTTTTATATACAATTATTTTTTTTTTGAAAAACGTATGCAATCTGTACACAATACACCGCTAGTCCTAGTTTGTATGTGGAAAAGTCGAGCATCGAACTAATTAACTGACAGTTGCTATTTGGCCTCTAAGCGCATACCTTTTTCTCAGAACATTTGTAGTACTACACGCGCATACTTTATTTGATAACTTCTAAACTAAGCCAGATATGACAAAACTGCAAACGCAGAAATGTGGGAAATGAATAGGGCTAGTAAAAAATGAAATAAAAAAGAAAAATAAAAATAAAAATTTATTATTTATTTTTTCTACTATTTATACATACAGTTGTATTTATATCTTTCACAAGTAATATTTTTCTACAATTACATTTGTAAGCTTATAAAAAGGGTACCGTTTTGATTTTTCTACAATTGTTCTTAAGTCTTTTTCAGTAGTTTACGCAATTATTTCTCTAGCTTAACGGTTATATTTGTAAGCTTGTTATAATATTATTCTCAAGCCTTTTGGGTTGGGTTGTTATGAGCAAAGAGAGTACAATGTGTGGCGAATGTAAAAATTACTCGACAAAAATGCGATTATTCCGGGACGTGTCCGGGATCAATCGCAAGGGAGCATGCGACTAATACAATTTTTCATCCCTTTATATGGAGTGAATTGATGGCATTTGTTCGAGCATGTCCTATTAAGAGACTAATTGTTCAACTTGTATACCCGAACGGGTACCAATGTAGATTAATGGCTCACATCCCGAACGGGTACAAATGTAGATTAATCGCTTTCATCCCCAACTGGTACAAATGTAGATCAATCGCTTTCAGCACGAACGGGTACAAATGTAGATTTTTCCAAGTTGTTAGCCAAGGCAATTTTTAATAACAATCTTTAAAAAATTGTAAATGTTCATGCATATTTAAATAAAGATTCTAAAAAAGCTCAATAAATAAATAAAAAAATTGTAAGTTTTGAGTATGTCTTATATGAGCGCAGTGTAAAGGATTTTTTTCATAGGATATTTTAGGCAACATTTTGTTAAAATTATTATTCATCATTGTTATTAAAAGAAAGGGTATTCAATTCGTTTTACCGGTTGTTCTACAATTTTTTAAATACATGGCATATTTTTGTAAAACTTCTATATTTAAGGAAACTAGATTTGTACCCGTTCGGAATGAAAGCGATTAATCTACATTTATACCCGTTCGGGAAGAAAGCGATTAATCTACATTTATACCCGTTAGGGAACAATTGGTCTACAATTAGTCTTCATTTATACCCGTTCGGGAACAATTGGTCTACAATTAGTCTACATTTATACCCGTACTGGAACAATCTGGGACTAATTTTGGAGCGATTGTTCTCGAAAGAGATCAATCCGGGACAAATCTATTTCGGGATTAATCGCACATTTTTTTGCTGGGAAGGGAGCATGCGACTAATACAATTTACATCCCTTTATATGGAGCGAATTGATCGCATTTGTTCGAGCATGTCCTACGAAGAGACTAATTGTTGAATTTGTATACCCGAACGGGTAGAAATGTAGATTAATCGCTTTCATCCAAAGTAGTAAGCCAGGGCTATCTATGCATATAATAAAATTGTAACAGGTCGATGTCTGTACATTGAACATATTCAAGAAAAACTGATAGGAGAGGTCGTCATTTGACCAGCGGAATCCAAATCTTCAATTTTTAGAATTTTTGTCTCTGTCTGTCTGTCCGTCTGTATGATTTTGCGCGCATCACGCAAAAATACTGAATAGAATTGCACGAAACTTTCACCATTCGATCACTTAACGTCTAACTTAAAATTTGAGACAACTTTCACTTGGATATCTCATCCAGTTCCCGAGTTATTGACCAAAATGTGGGAAAAATGTTACCAGAAATGTGGTATTTTACCATAACGCCCGCGTCACACAAAAAACGACTGCATATAAATGAATAAAACTTTCAATAATCATTTCCTAGACGTCTCACCTGAAATTTAAGATATCTTTCACCGCGATATCTTACCCGGTTCCTAATTTATTGACCTAAATGTGAACCCAGGATCATAGTATATGGATAGTAATAGGGATATTCAGAGAATTGACAATTATTTAGTATTCACAGACATTACTATCGATTTTAAGATAATGGTGAGCAACACGGTAATCTATCACTTTTTCTTTAGGCTTTATAGAAATAAATTTTAGGCAGAACAACGTCTGGCGGGTCTAAAAATTATAAATTGTTATATGTATATATTAGAAGAGTTTATTCGATTAGCTTTCATCTTATAGTGAAATATTTAAAAAAAAAAAAATTAAGTATTTCCTCCAAATATTTTAATATTATTTTACTTATTTGTTTAAATCGACCTACATATGTTTTAAACAATTTTCGGGTTTTTTGCCGTCTTCAGGTCAGTTTCAGCGAAAAAATTAAAAACACTTATTTGGTTTCAGTGCCAATATATTTCAGTTACTCTTCCGTAACCGTCTTCGGGGCCACTATTTACAAAAATATATGGGCATTTCCCAGTAAAAGTAAACCGAGCACGAAAATTTAAAGCTGCTTTAATTGTACAGTTCTGCTGTTATGAAAGGAGCTTAGTATTTAATCTATCTTGTAAAAGAGCAAATATTACAATATTTCTTGATTTTTAATGAAAAAAATGGAAATTCTCATATCCACTTTTCAAACCCTATTTTTCGTGTTTTTCTTTAAGCTCTCACTAACCTCAGAAAAGAGATTTTGTTGTCAATTTTTAATTTTTCGCATCTTTTGTCTATGCTCTATTGAGTTCTATATAACAAAATAGCCTGTATTTGTAATTACGCGGAAATTTCTGAAATTTTAAATCCCTTCCTGAGGTGTAACGTCCGCAACGCAAAAATTAGTTTTTTTTTAATTACGGAAAAGCCGATAGCATTTATATTAAATGTTATACATACTTAAACAGCGATTTGCTCTGTGATTAGATAACAATAAAAAGATTTCGCGAAAATACGCTTTTTTGACCTAAAAATATTATGTGAAAATTGTAACGTCCGCAACGGTGTGTTATAAGAAAAAGGGAGTTTTGTCTTATGGCTAATTTAATTATGGTTATGTCAAACGAAAAGTTTGGGAGATAGTGAGAACCAAAAATTTTGATCTTAATAACGCACATGACTTCTCTATTTGCGCAAAAAATAGTATAAATATATGAAATATAGATCATTTGATACTCGGTTGTATACTTTTATGCAGAACTGTGTAAATAGGAAAACTGTGGGCGTAACCACGCCCATTTTAAAAAATGTTGTCCACCAGTAGATTAACCCTATAAATCTTATTCTTAATGCAAAATTTCATCCCTGTATCACTGTTAATTACAGAGAAATCAAGTTACGAATTTTTGAAGAGCGCTTCTTAAATATCTCTTTGAAAAGTAGAGGTTGTTGTAAACCAATTTCGATTAGTTTTTGCACATGTATTACCAGAAATGGTGTAAAGGTGTGCACCAAGGTTCGTCGTAATATCTGAATTGTTTGTCTCGTAGATTCCTTTCTCTAAAAAGAGGCGGTACCACGCCCATTTTCAAAACTTTTAGTGTTTTATGTCTATATTGGGACTCATACCAAAATTTTTCTATGACTTACCTTAATATTTGACAAACATCGACGCTTCCAAACAATTCTGTACTAAGTCGACTTAGTACATTTTCCCGTTTTTGGCGTTTTCAAGTAGAGCGTGCCTTAATTTAGATGCTGTCTAATTTTGGTATCAGTCGGACAATCCAATCAAAAGTTATAAACTAAAGTGTACATATAATACAACTCGAGATTTTTACAGAATAAAAACTTTGAGAGTTTGCCATGAAAAACCACGTAGCAAATTTTTATTTCTTCTTCCGGTTTTATATAAAGCGTACCCTGACTTTGATATTGTCGAGTTTTGGTGTTGATCGTTCCATCCAAACAGAAGTTACAAGTGAAAATATACTTAGCATACAATCGAAGTTTCATATCGAGTTTAAACTTTGAGAGCTTCTCCTGCAAAACGCAGTTTTCAGACTTAATACAGTTTTGTTTGGAAGCGTCGACATATAGCTTAAAATGTTTTTATTAGGCCCCTTTATAATACCCATATATAAAAGTGGGCGTGTTGGTCAACCGATTTGGACAAATCTTAGTCCAAACATTTGTCTTAGCAAGCACATTGCGCGTAAGAAATTTCGTCGATATATCTCCTACGGTATCTGAGTTATGACTAAGAAAACTTTTAAAATGTGTCCCTTAATTAGAGCCGCCACTTTCGAAACTTTCGCATAATTCTGTACAACGAGGTCAGTACACGGATGAAATTTCATCACTCTGGCGATATTAGTTACTGATTATCATGCATATGAAAGTGTTCATATGTACTATATCGACGGCTGTGAATAAGATCGCCCTATTTCAAAAATTGTTTCAAAAACGCCCTATTTGAAAAATTGTTTGAATAACGTCCTATTTCAGATTTTGCTTCAAGAACGCCCTATTTGAAAAATTGTTTCAATAACGTCCTATTTCAGATTTTGCTTCAAAAACGCCCTATTTCAGAGAAAATTCCATATATATTTCTCTGAAATAGGACGTTTTTGAATACTTGTCTGAAATAGGACGTTATTGAAACAATTTTTCAAATAGGGCGTTCTTGAAGCAAAATCTGAAATAGGACGTTATTCAAACAATTTTTCAAATAGGGCGTTTTTGAAACAATTTTTGAAATAGGGCGATCTTATTCTCAGCCGTCGATATATCGTCGCTCCCAACGAAGACTAGCACGGTTCAGTTAGCGTGGAAGACTAGCACGGTTCGTTGTTCGCGTGGAAGACTAGCACACTTCGTTGTTCGCGTGGAACACTAGCATGCTTCAGTTCTCTGCGTGGAAGAATAGCATACTTCGTTGTTCGCGTGGAAGACTAGCATGCTTCAGTTCTCTGCGTGGAAGACTAACATGCTTCACTTGTTTGGGTGGAAACTAATATACTTCTGTTTGTTAGAAATAAGCTTAGGGGTTAAAAACCGGAGGAGGATGGTCCGAGGAGTGAAAGATATTTGATAAGTAAGTGCAAGAACAATAATTCATACTGCAATAAAACTTTAAACAGGAAGCTTCAGCCAAACTATATGAAATGTATATGAGTTTCAAATATTCCTAGACTTGTACTAGGCCTACTTTTAAGTATGTGCATAGGTTGTGTAAATAAAACCTGGTTTTTGCATCAAATAAAACACCGAGTTAGTTATTACTCGGAACTCTATATTTATATATGTATATGTAGATATGACTAGTGCTGAGGTACTACACAAAAAGTGTGCACAGTGTGTATCTTTGTATTTCTAAAATGATTTAAAAAAAATAGAACCGTGATAGTCTTCGCTGGGAGCGACGATATATAAATATAGAATTCCGAGTAACAACTAACTTTTTTTTATTTGCACAACCTATACACATACTTAAAAGTAGGCCTAGTACAAGTCTAGGAATTTTTGAAAATCATATAGTTTGGCTGAAACTTCCTGTTTAAAGTTTTATTGCAGTATGAATTATTGTTCTTGCACTTACTTATCAAATATCTTTCACTCCTCGGACCATCCTCCTCCGGTTTTTAACCCCTAAGCTTATTTCTAACAAACCCAAGTATGTTAGTTTCCACCCAAACAAGTGAAGCATGTTAGTCTTCCACGCAGAGAACTGAAGCATGCTAGTCTTCCACGCAGAGAACTGAACATGCTAGTCTTCCACGCGAACAACGAAGTATGCTAGTTTTCCACGCAGAGAACTGAAGCATGCTAGTCTTCCACGCGAACAACGAAGTATGCTAGTTTTCCACACAGAGAACTGAAGCATGCTAGTTTTCCACGCAATCAACGAAGTGTGTTAGTCTTCCATGCGAACAACGAACCCTGCTAGTCTTCGTTGGGAGCGACGATATATCGTAGACAAAAAATGTAACGTCCGCAACGCAATATATGTAACGTTTTCTAATCAGATGTTGTTCTTGGCTTATTTCTGTGGTGGCGTTTAACAACCCTTGACATTTCACTTCAATTCCTCTCTAATGAATTTTATCATTTATACTTCGAAATTAGCAGAAAATCGCTGATTTAGTTAATAACCTAAAACCACTTCCATTTTATGTAACGTCCGCAACGCAGTTTAAGTGGCTAAAACAAAGGTATTAAACTAAAATTGTGTCGCCAACATATTTTTATCATCAGATGTGGCCTAAATCTTTTCCTATATAATAACTAGGGAAGCTAAAAATATGCAAATGCATATTTCGACCTAAAATGAATATTTACGGTCAAAATGCATTTCGTGCTTATTTTGGCACTTAATCGAGCAATATCGAAAAATATTAAGCTGGAAACATCTTATCTCTGGTTAATTCAGGCAGTTGCGTATACATAAAAGCAAGGCTATTTAACTATTGATCTAGACCCCGGAGCGGAGCATTTTCCCATATAAAAATTCACCACGCCAAACACTAAGTTCTTGTATGCATACAAACAAGGCTACTTGACTGTTGATCAGAGCCTCGAAGCAAACCCAGTGTAAAAAAAAAACTTTGCTCCGATGAAGGGAACAATAATATCCAATATGTATCGACATACATAGGCATACGCTACACTGTCAATATGAATCGCGATATTTGAATCGCGAACCATATTGATGGTCTGATGAATCGCAGGCTAGTGCTACACGTTCAATATGAATATTGCGATATTTTTTTCGCTCTGAGGTTTAAAATATTTTACTTCCGTCCTTTCCACACTTTCACTTTCAATTCAATTTGATGGGTCGCAAAATTTTCATGCTACCACAGTCAATCCGTGTTGTCAATATTGCTATCCGGATTGCGGATTTCAAAATTTCGATGTTACACGGTCAATATTAATCGTTTTCCGCATACAAGAGTTTTTTCTCGGAAAGCCACTAAAAATTTACCCTGGAAAATATAGTAAAACATATAATAGTTCAATGCAACCCTGCGCAATATTAATGGAATGGTTTCGCTTGCTTTGTAAAAAGATCATCTCATGTATTTACATAAATACAAATCTAAAATTAAGTAAAAGTATTATATAGTATTTAAAACAAATCTTTTAAATGGGGAAAATGTGAATTGTACGTTTCAATTCTTATATTATTATTACTTTGCAAAATGAAATGAAATACATACATTATTTGAGCATATTTCAGGTATTTTTTAGGCATATATGCATATTATGAGATTTTTTCGTGCATATTTACGAGCATATTTCAGTTATTTTTCGGGCATACTAGCATGCATATTTTGAAATTTTTCGTGCATATTTTTAGCTACCCTAATAATAACACGACACTATATTTCGCGATATTTCTGCCTCAAAAATTCAAAAAATCGTGCGAACGTAACGTCCGCAACGCCCAGGATTTGCCCATATATAAGACAATACATTAAATTATTACATTATTAGTAAATGTTTGTATATATGTGCACAATTGTCCGTATCGGTTTTATAATTTAGTCTAATAGTTGTTGGTTTGTTTATTATATGTAACATTTCCAATGTAAACCTCTTTCTGTATTGTTGTTCTTGTTGAACAATTTTTGTCTTGTCGAAATTTGGCGAGTGGCCGCTACTCGCACAGTGGGCCATGAGCGCTGTTTTTGGGTTATCGACGTGATGGCAATATTTGAAGTCCGATTTATGTTGTGCTAATCTTGTTTTTAATTTGGCCTTCGTTGTTCCCACGTATATGCTACTGCATGATTCGTTGCTCTTTCCATTACAAGGTATTTCGTACACAACATTACTTTTTTCAGTTAAGGGTATTTTTGATTTAGTTTTATTAAAAAATTGTTTTAAAGTGTTGGATGGCTTGTGTGCTATTTTAATTTTTTCTGTATTATAATAATCAGATTTTGTTAGCCGCTCAGATATTTTGGGTACATAAGTGACAGATTTGAAAATCACTGCTGGTTTTTCGGATTTTTGTGAACCGGTTGGAAATTCTGATTTGTCTAGTAATTTGTTTATAGTGCGTTTTGGAAAATCGTTCTCTCTTAATAACTTATATATCTCCTTTTTGATATCATTGTGGTAAATTTTGCCTGATATATCCAATATTCTTCGTATACAGCTTCTTGCTGTATTCATTATCATCGCCTTCGGGTGTTTAGAATTGAAGTTGACGATTCGTCCTGAAGAAGTCGGTTTTTTATACCACTTAATTTTCAATAAGTTGTTGCGGTCGCTCAGTGTGAGCCACGCATAAGTAAAGAATTGCTCATTAAACACAGCGCGATGATTGTTCTGGCAACTATATAGCGTAGCTGTCAGAATTTGCCAGAAGTCTAGCGAGGCCTCGCCTCGAACACGAGTAGTGAAGAAAATTCATTCGCAGTGTGACATTGAACGAGTTAACAGTGGCAGCTACAGCACAAAAGCAGTGCGAAATTCCTTGTACTCGTAGTACATACATAAGCGTGGTGTAGACCAACTAAGACGAAAGCGGTGAAGGCGGCGGAATAGGAGCCTAAGAATTTGGTGCAGTGCCCTGTTAAGTATCTGGTAATCAGCAGTGCTGGCGGCTGAGACAGAGTTTGTGCAGAAAGCGCCGCATATTTGGTGGATGTTGGCAACGAGGAGTTAGTTCTTTCCTTCGGTGAGGTTTTAACGAGATTTGGCATTTGTAAGCGCCAGGATAAGCAATACGGCATAAGGGATTCCACTGGCTGCCGGCGTTGAAAAAAGAAAAAGCAGCGACGTCGTCGTCGGCGCTCAGAGCGCCCAGCAAGGCAGCGCAGACCGCGTGGTTTAATACAAAAGCGCGTGGCTTAACATTTTTTGGGGACAGAGAAAGAGCGGTCAGCAATGTACAACATAAAGACAACAGAAGGCTGTTAGGGTTGACAGCGGCATGATATGGGTAGAGAAAAAGAAAGAAAACAATAAAAAAAAAAACAGCCACAGAACATGTATGACAAAGTTGCATTGCGGTTTAATCAGTAACAGAAAATTAAAGAACAATACTGCTAAAATGGACAACAGTGTGTGGGACCACGGTGCGAAGCAACCAAAGAAACGTGTTGCTTAGCCAAGACACATACCATTAAAGTAGCGAACAAGTACGGATCGAACTTAGCGCAAAGCGAACCCCGACCAGAACATGGTGTTGGGCAGGCAACATTAGCGAAATAGAAACTCATGTTAAAATCTATCTCAGTCGGTTGCGACGCAAAATTATTGTGCGGGCCAAAATATAAAAGAAAAATGAAGTAAATGCCGGCAGCAGTAGTATCCGAGGTGAAAAAAAGTCGATTTTGATAATTAAATAATTTGATGTGAGTGCGAAGTGTGTGTAACGAGAAGAAGAGGCGAATTTTGTCCAACACGTTTACCGGCCCCAACAAACATACATACACGCAGCCAAACCAACAACTACAACAGCGGCAGCCCAGCAGCGAACGAGTTTACAGCCTTGGCCAGTGGTAACAACAGGCGGTTGGCACGGAAGGATGGCTATAGAGTAGCGCCGGAGGAAGCAAATTTGGTGGTTCAACGACTATATTAATACATAGGTTGCACATTATATGTACGGAGGTGAGCTGTGTCGATTCCATAATCCTTCAAATATTGTGGCCAGGTATATATATGTATATGTGCGCTGTATAGAGCGAGTTGGCAGAGGCATGTTGTGACTTAACAGCGTAGGGGGCGTTAATGTCAGTTAACAGAGCCATTGGCAGAAATGGCAGTATACGAAACGTAACGTGGCGCAGAAGTTAGTTTAAACTATATGTATATACAGACCGCTCAGTAGAGTTAATTAATTTGAAATATTGTTGCTTACATAGGCAAGTCCAAGTTATGTAATTCAGTCGAGGGAGAACAATTGAAAATTTTATGAGCAACAAGCTCATGTAAAGTTAGACAAGTTAACATTTTCACTTACGTATGTCGTAAAACGGACAGACTGCGATTCTGTTGACAGCAGTAAAGAGCCTGCATAATAGCAAATTTTATGATTTGTTTTTTTTTTGATGAAAATGGTCAGGATTCAATCCGTGGGGAATAGGGTGCCCCTGAGAGGAGCCTAAAGACGTCTTTGAGGTACATAGGTCCCTATCCCTGGGTGGGAATTCTCTCGACCGGCACCAAAACATAAAGCCGGTGCAGATAAACCAACGCAAGTAATTGTTATATGCTGGCACTTTGAGAAGCTGCAGGCAGGTGGGCTGATCTGACTCCAGAATACGTAATATCCAGATTGATCAGTACCGAGTATGGTGTATTTTATTTAACGTTAATTTATTATTGTTGGCATGGGCAACATGCTAGTTGAGTAAGCTTAGCGTAATCAGAGTAGAGTAGTATCTAAGAATAATCAACATAGAAAAGCGGCTCACGGCTGTAAATTAGTTAAGTGGAACACGACGGATTAGTGTCTAGCATAAGATTATCGTTGTTTGATTCAACCTCTGTGGGCTATGGAAAATCGTTCTCTCTTAATAACTTATATATCTCCTTTTTGATATCATTGTGGTAAATTTTGCCTGATATATCCAATATTCTTCGTATACAGCTTCTTGCTGTATTCATTATCATCGCCTTCGGGTGTTTAGAATTGAAGTTGACGATTCGTCCTGAAGAAGTCGGTTTTTTATACCACTTAATTTTCAATAAGTTGTTGCGGTCGCTCAGTGTGAGCCACGCATAAGTAAAGAATTGCTCATTAAACACAGCGCGATGATTGTTCTGGCAACTATATAGCGTAGCTGTCAGAATTTGCCAGAAGTCTAGCGAGGCCTCGCCTCGAACACGAGTAGTGAAGAAAATTCATTCGCAGTGTGACATTGAACGAGTTAACAGTGGCAGCTACAGCACAAAAGCAGTGCGAAATTCCTTGTACTCGTAGTACATACATAAGCGTGGTGTAGACCAACTAAGACGAAAGCGGTGAAGGCGGCGGAATAGGAGCCTAAGAATTTGGTGCAGTGCCCTGTTAAGTATCTGGTAATCAGCAGTGCTGGCGGCTGAGACAGAGTTTGTGCAGAAAGCGCCGCATATTTGGTGGATGTTGGCAACGAGGAGTTAGTTCTTTCCTTCGGTGAGGTTTTAACGAGATTTGGCATTTGTAAGCGCCAGGATAAGCAATACGGCATAAGGGATTCCACTGGCTGCCGGCGTTGAAAAAAGAAAAAGCAGCGACGTCGTCGTCGGCGCTCAGAGCGCCCAGCAAGGCAGCGCAGACCGCGTGGTTTAATACAAAAGCGCGTGGCTTAACATTTTTTGGGGACAGAGAAAGAGCGGTCAGCAATGTACAACATAAAGACAACAGAAGGCTGTTAGGGTTGACAGCGGCATGATATGGGTAGAGAAAAAGAAAGAAAACAATAAAAAAAAAAACAGCCACAGAACATGTATGACAAAGTTGCATTGCGGTTTAATCAGTAACAGAAAATTAAAGAACAATACTGCTAAAATGGACAACAGTGTGTGGGACCACGGTGCGAAGCAACCAAAGAAACGTGTTGCTTAGCCAAGACACATACCATTAAAGTAGCGAACAAGTACGGATCGAACTTAGCGCAAAGCGAACCCCGACCAGAACATGGTGTTGGGCAGGCAACATTAGCGAAATAGAAACTCATGTTAAAATCTATCTCAGTCGGTTGCGACGCAAAATTATTGTGCGGGCCAAAATATAAAAGAAAAATGAAGTAAATGCCGGCAGCAGTAGTATCCGAGGTGAAAAAAAGTCGATTTTGATAATTAAATAATTTGATGTGAGTGCGAAGTGTGTGTAACGAGAAGAAGAGGCGAATTTTGTCCAACACGTTTACCGGCCCCAACAAACATACATACACGCAGCCAAACCAACAACTACAACAGCGGCAGCCCAGCAGCGAACGAGTTTACAGCCTTGGCCAGTGGTAACAACAGGCGGTTGGCACGGAAGGATGGCTATAGAGTAGCGCCGGAGGAAGCAAATTTGGTGGTTCAACGACTATATTAATACATAGGTTGCACATTATATGTACGGAGGTGAGCTGTGTCGATTCCATAATCCTTCAAATATTGTGGCCAGGTATATATATGTATATGTGCGCTGTATAGAGCGAGTTGGCAGAGGCATGTTGTGACTTAACAGCGTAGGGGGCGTTAATGTCAGTTAACAGAGCCATTGGCAGAAATGGCAGTATACGAAACGTAACGTGGCGCAGAAGTTAGTTTAAACTATATGTATATACAGACCGCTCAGTAGAGTTAATTAATTTGAAATATTGTTGCTTACATAGGCAAGTCCAAGTTATGTAATTCAGTCGAGGGAGAACAATTGAAAATTTTATGAGCAACAAGCTCATGTAAAGTTAGACAAGTTAACATTTTCACTTACGTATGTCGTAAAACGGACAGACTGCGATTCTGTTGACAGCAGTAAAGAGCCTGCATAATAGCAAATTTTATGATTTGTTTTTTTTTTGATGAAAATGGTCAGGATTCAATCCGTGGGGAATAGGGTGCCCCTGAGAGGAGCCTAAAGACGTCTTTGAGGTACATAGGTCCCTATCCCTGGGTGGGAATTCTCTCGACCGGCACCAAAACATAAAGCCGGTGCAGATAAACCAACGCAAGTAATTGTTATATGCTGGCACTTTGAGAAGCTGCAGGCAGGTGGGCTGATCTGACTCCAGAATACGTAATATCCAGATTGATCAGTACCGAGTATGGTGTATTTTATTTAACGTTAATTTATTATTGTTGGCATGGGCAACATGCTAGTTGAGTAAGCTTAGCGTAATCAGAGTAGAGTAGTATCTAAGAATAATCAACATAGAAAAGCGGCTCACGGCTGTAAATTAGTTAAGTGGAACACGACGGATTAGTGTCTAGCATAAGATTATCGTTGTTTGATTCAACCTCTGTGGGCTGGGGTCCAAGATAATTCGCCGATGTAGTATGGCTATGAATTTGAGAATTATCTGGCATGAAGGTAACGGCTTGTGACTAAAAGAATAGTGTTTGGAAGTAGAGCAACCGTCCATAGAGATTGAAACAAGCGTCATAATAGTATAGGGTTAAGTTTGAGTATGATTTACGACAGTAAGGGGGCCATGGAGGTCATGCCCAAGGGGCGTTTGAGTTTTTTCCTTTTTTGAAGTTGAATAAATGTAAAATGAGTCTATAAAATCGTATGAAAGTGGTTATGATTTGGGAGGGCGTGGTGAAAACGGACGAACACATGAACGAAAGGGCGGGTTGATTTGATCGGGGGTTGAACTTGGGGTCGACGATAAACGCTGCCACCGTCGGCCATGGTAGGGAGGGTGAAGAAGGCAGGCCAACCAACATCTAAGGCCAGCAAGGGGTTCTAATTGGACAAGCAATTGGGGGGGTGTGGGGAGATGACGATAGGGAGGGAATTCGCGTGCGTGGCATCTCTAGAGGCAATATCAACAGGTATGATTTTTTTTGTTTGCCGCGGCATGTATGACACTAGCTGCAAGAACCACCCCGTCCGACGAGCTGGCTCGTGCTAGACGCAAGCATACCTGAGCGGCATTTAGGTGGCGTACAGTTTGGGGTAAGAGGCCTTAAGGGCTGGCCTCTACCTAGGCAAATGGGGTCTGGGTGCAGGATGAACAACGAGCAGACGCAGACCCAGTCAGGAGGCTGAGGTGGCACTACCCTGGATCATGGTCTGGGTAGGAACCCCTTACACCAAATCCAACGCCGGTAGCGCAACAAAGTAATTTACAGACGGAAGGCACGCCGTAAGCATAATACAGCAAATATGGGATATGCCGCAATAGAACACAAAAATGACAACTGTAAGGCAATAATTAACAAATTTCAGTCGATATCCAGGAAATTAATAAAACTGAAATGAAACATCAAGTTCCTTTTAAAATGTAGAAGATCTAAGCTTATTCCTAATTTTTTAAATAATTCCACCAATTGTTATAAATTATTTGTATCGGACGGTCACATTCATACTGACATACACAAAGTGTTAAACAAACATACACAATATTACCTCACTAAAATATTAAACTTGTTAATAAAACAAAAACATAATATATTGGAACACATGGAAAAACAAAAGGAGAAGGCAACAACTAAACTTAAAGAACAACTGAGCGCAAGTGAGTATGGAGAGTTTTTTGAAAATGTGAAAAATACTAATAAAAAACTAACAACAAAGTGGCAAAACGACAAGAACAAAAATATGAAAAATTAAGAACCAAGCTCAACCAAGTATTTACCAACAACACCAATTCAAAGGACTGGTTCATAAAGAAAACGAAAGTAGATGTACCAAAAGATGTGAGAACGCTGTTAGCGAAGGGGCCAAAGTTCGCTCTGCCCGTAGACAACAAATTTTTCCGCTTTTCCAATATATAGCCGATGGAGAGGACTTAATACAGAGCCTTAACAACAAAGAAAAGCAAGAAGATGCGCGAACCAAATTCTCATTGTTAGTAAAGAACCATACAACAACAAATAATCATATGGATAGTAGGCATATAACTTTTTACAATTTTTGCAAATACGAAATTTTGTGGTACATTTTTTTCAACACGATGCTAAATGTATGACATGCTGTAAACGTGTAAATTTAACACTACTGTTAAGTGTTAGTTTAACAGTATGATAACTGTAGAATTAACACTAAAAATTATTGTGATTTCCGGTTGATTAATGATAGTTAAGGTTACAATTTAAGCGTCGTGTTGAATTAACAATAAGATCTTTTTGACTTTACTTTAAATTTATTATTAAATTAACTAGAAAGTCCTATTGATTTTACAATTTATTTTTATAAATAAAAAAACATAAAACATAAAGTATATAATGTATAATCAGATTAAGAAAGCAGCTGCTTCGTCGACGATATGGGAGGACATCCTCGTGGTAAAAATTGCAAACTATGAAGAGGAAAGAAAATATTAAAAACTTTTAGAAACAAAAATGCAATCCATTTTCAACTCACCTGCAAACTGAAAATATACTTATGTAAATGGAAAAACCATTATCACGCACTGCCAACGATGCAAAACTAATCAATGCCACGGCACAAAATTTTATTTTTGTTAAAAAAAAATATAATAATTTGCGTTTTGCACGAACAGCAGAACTTCAAATGTGCAAAAAAAATTGTGGATGTTTCAAAATAGTTTTGACGTTCTTGACACTATTAGCGTGTTGAATAAACCAGGGTTTGCAATAACTGAAACAACTGCAATGGAATGAAAACGACTTCGACTACCGACTACCACATGTGCCAGTCGACATGAATATGAAACAAACAACAACGCGAATGAAACCAAACGACTTAACTGCCGACTATCACATGTGCCAGTCGACAGCTGACAGTCACAGTTGTTTTCTCATAGCCAATGCCTAGTCATAGTCAAACACAACGACTGAAATGACTAGCTGCAACGACTGTGTACTTCAACAGTATCATAATTCAAAAAAATAAATAAATTGAGTTAAGCATGAGGAAATTCGCGTATTATCTGACTTTGAGTGTATGCATACATATGTATGCATGCAGGATTTTATTTCAATAAATCTTGTATGCATGGCAAAAACTCTGAACGGCACTCCTGAACGATACAAATTTTTGAGTTGAGACACTATTGAAGGTACCTATGTGTGGACGAATATCCATACATACATATGTACAGTGTTGGAAAAAATAATAGTCACGAGAAAAATTTTACAATTCTCCATTTATTTCATTTTAAGACCAAATAATAATTACCACATATTGATGTTTACACGGAGAGGACATGCTTCAATGATTCTGGGGTGGTTTTTGTATAATAATTTAATTTTTATGAACAAAAATAATGAAATATATAATTTAAGTTGGCAAAAATAATAGGGACAAACTTTAAATTCGATTGTTTTTTCCAATAATCTACAATATTACTACTGCAGCTAGATTTAAACTAAAGTTTAGTTGAAGGTCCTTTATTTTTTATAACCTCCTTGCATCTTCGTGGCATAGGGTTGACCAAATCAGCGCAATTTGCAACTGGTATTAAGTACCAAGCTTCTTTATTTTTTTTTCCATAACTCTTGCTTATTTTTCCATTTTGATCCCCCATCGTCTTTTTTAATATTCCCTATAGGGCTGAGGTTCGGCGACTGTGAGGGCTACTCCAAAACAGCAGCTTTCTTACGTTGAAACTACGAGTTTTCTATTCTGGAGTCATGTTTGGGGTCATTGTCATGCATAAATCGTCTTCTAATGATATCAAGGAAGGCTTAAATTATTCAGTTTTGAGGAGAAACATTCGCAACAGACCTCGAGAAGTAGGACAAGTGGAAGAAATCCCAGAAAAGTTCCGTATCTGAGAAAAAAGAATGTAAGCCAACGAATTGAATTCGCTCAGAGGAACATGTTGCCGGAAAACTTGAATAACGTTATTTAATCTGATGACACAAAGTAAATTTGTTCGACTCGGATGGCATAATGTTCGTTCAACGCCCGCAGAATGCAGAATTTCACCCCAGATACACCAGAAAGACTATCAAGCACGGTTGCGTCCTCTGAACGAATTCAGTTCGTTGGCTTACATTATTGGGACGTTCTTTTTTATACTCAGCTGTACTAGTACACAGAGTATTAAAGTTTTAATCACATAACGATGGATTGTAACAGAATGAAATAATCGAGATAGATATAGACTTATATATCGCACATTAAATCAAAAAGCGTTACAACTCAAAATTTTTCGAAATCGGGTTTCTTCCATAAATTGGTACACAGAATATATCTCTAGCGACTGCCAAAAAATCTTTTCCATCAGAGTATTTTTTAACTGAGATATAACTATTATACGTAGCCTTTTCCCATATCATTGCCTATAAAAATTAAAAAGTTTTTTGCCTCCTGAAAATTTTTGAATCTTGAGCTGTAACGCTTTTTGATTTAGTGTGCGATATATCAAAATGATCAGGGTGAAAAGAGAAATCGATTGAGCTATGTCCGTCCGTCTGTAAACATTCTAACTCGCGCAAAAATTGAGATATTTTGATGAAATTTTAAATGCAAGTTGATATCGAGACTGGGACGGTTGGTATTGAAAATGGGCGAAATCGGACCATGACCACGCCCACTTTTCCCATATAGAAAAAATCGTAAATTTGGTATCTCAGTCACTAATATAGCTGGAGCGATGAAATTTTACCCACGTGTTGAGCTCAGGCCCCTATGAAGACATTTGATGAAATTTTGGAAAATGGGCGGTGCCACGCCCACTTATTCAGGGTCAAACATTGAAAGTTTTATATGTCATAACTCAGAAATCATTGAAGATATATCGATAAAATTTGGTATACGTAATTTACTTACTTAGGTAAACATTTGGACGGAAAATAGTTAAAATCGGTTGACTGCCACGCCCACTTTTATATATGGGTATTATAAAGTGACCTATTAAAAACATTTTAAGCTATATCTCTGTCAAATTTAAAGATATGGGGTCCTGGTTTCTTAGTTAATGGAGGACCACAATTATCTTTCATTAAAACTAATGATTAACTTTATTTAAACTAAAAAATTACAAAATTTTGATAAGAATGAAAATCAGTAGAATATGTATTCGTACGAAGGTCGCGCCAAAGAGAGAGAAGGAAAAATCTTCATCTGTCACATTGATAGAGCAGAGTTGCTTTTTTGTGTATATTACGGCGTTGCCACAATACTCCCCCCAGACTTCTAAGTCGCGTAGCGAAGTGGGAGTCTGACTACACGTCCGGACCTTGTCTTCTTCTCGGAGGGCGCGGGTGTTGCGACGCCTTTGTCTTGATCGGATTCGTTTGAACACTGCGGTTCTGCCAAAGGCTGGCATATGAATGCAGGCTTGATGCGGTCGATAGAAACGGTAACCGATTTGTTGCGGATCTTAAGTGTATATGTTTTACCTGAGCGTTCCTCTACCTCGTATGGCCCGTTGTAAGGCGGTGTCAGTGATGCTCGAACAGTATCGTTGCGCACGAAAACATGGGTAGCTGTGGCAAGTGCTGGGAATACGAAAGGCTTACGTTTGTTGTGGTGAGCTGTGTCGGTTGGTTGCAATTCGTGCATGTTAGCTAGCAAGCTTTGACCGAATTCAGATGGAGATGTAGTTTTACGGGTTTCACACATGTCACCTGGAAGTCTAAGTGTGGTGCCATAAACCAATTGAGCGGGTGTTGCCTTAATATCGGGTTTGTATACAGAGCGGAGGCCTAGCAAAATAAGTGGAAGCTGGTAGGACCAATTAGATGAGTTTGTACACATGATTGCTGTTTTGAGAGTCCTATGAAACCTCTCAATCAACCCGTTTGCCTGCGGGTGATAGGCCGTGGTTCGCAAATGAGTTATGCCCAATGCTTGCGATAATTCTCGGAATAGCGTTGATTCAAATTGCCTTCCCTGGTCGGTTGTAATGCGAAGAGGTACACCGAAGTGCTTGATCCACCCGTTAAGCAATGCAAAAGCGATAGTGTCTGCGTTTATGTCAGGTAACGGAATAACTTCCGGCCATCTAGAAAATCTATCAATAATCGTTAAGCAGTACCTCTGGCCATTTGATGGCGGCAAGGGGCCAATGATATCCACATTTATGTGTTCGAATCGTTCCGAAGGTAAATTATACTTTTCTATTTGCGAAGAGACGTGCCTACCCACCTTTGAGCGTTGGCATGGTATACAATACGTTACATATTTTCTAACGTCGGCTTCCATATTCTCCCATACGAACTGCTGCTTAACCAATCTGCTGGTGGCTCTTTTTCCAGGGTGTGCAACATTGTGCAACTTCGCTATGACGGCTTGCCTTTGTGCAGGTGGTATATACGGACGTGCTGCATTCCCCGATATGTCACAAGTGATAGGTGTAGCGTTTGGAGACAATTTGATTTGTTTGAACTGTAGCGCCGTATTTGACTGCATAAGTTTTTGAAGTTCTTCGCAAGTGGTTTGCTGCCTAGCTATCTCCTCGTAATCGATGACGTCATCTGCCACAATGTTGAGTGTGTTGATGCGTGAAAGCGTATCAGCTGTGATGTTAGCAGCTCCTGGTATGTGCAGTATGATTGTTGTAAACTGGCCTATTAGGCCCAAGTGTCGAGTTTGCCTTGGCGACGCATTGTCTTTTATTCGAGAAAAGGCAAATGTTAGCGGCTTATGGTCTGTTGCTACAGAAAATTGTCTTCCCTCTAACAGATGTCGGAAGTGCTTAACAGCCGTGTAAATTGCTAGTAATTCGCGATCGTATGTGCTGTATTTGCACTGAGCAGGAGAGAGTTTCCTTGAAAAAAATGCGAGTGGCTGTGGTTGACCATCGATAAGTTGGTGTACCACGGCTCCCATAGCTGTATCGCTTGCATCAGTGCATAGTATCAATTCAGCTGATGGCGCTGGATGTGCTAACAGTGTAGCATTTGCTAAATCGTCCTTGCATTTTTGGAAGTGGTGAATTAATTTATCATCCCCAGTTAAAGGAGTTCTGTCTCTTTTCTTGTTCCCCGTAATAAGTGCATGTAAGTGTTGCTGATGGTTGATGACATGAGGTATAAATCGGCAGTAAAAGTTTACCATGGCCAAGAATCGTTTGAGTTCGAACGCAAACTTTGGCAAAGGGAATTTGCGAATAGCTTCTACCTTCGTAGGTAAGGGGCTGATTCCTTTCGGCGAAACCAAATAGCCTAAAAATTCGATTGTGGCTGACCCGAAAACACACTTTGACGGATTGAACGTTAAGGAATGTATCCGCAATCTTTCAAAAACTAAGCGAAGATGTGCAGTGTGCTCTTCCCCTGTGGTCGATGCCACACAAATGTCGTCAACATAGCTGAATGCAAAGTCCAAGCCTCTCAATTCTTCGTGTATGTACCTTTGAAATGTCTGCGCAGCGTTTCGCAAACCGAACGGCATACGCACAAACTCAAACAGTCCGAAAGGTGTGGTAACTGCGGTCTTGGGTACATCCTCTTTCCGACTGGAATCTGGTAGTAGCCACGGTATAGATCAATTTTTGAAAAAATCTTCTTACCGTGCAAAAAACAAGTGAAGTCGTGAATGTGCGGCAGAGGGTATCTATCTGGTAGCGTCTGCGCATTCAGTGCCCTATAATCGCCACAGGGGCGCCATGAGTTGTCGGCTTTGCGTACTACGTGCAGCGGACTGGCGTAAGGGCTTTTTGATGGCCTACATACGCCGGTCTTTATAAGGTGTTGGAATTCGTCTTTAACGGCGTGGTATTTTTCTGGACTCAAACGTCGCGGCTTTTGAAAGACCGGTTGGCCTTCTGTTACTATAAAATGTTTAAGATCGCTTTTGGTATTTTGTTCGAACGGTTTGTTTGTTTGAGTTATATCGATGAACTCTTGCAATAAATCCGCGTGTATGCTATTAGAATCGTACGTTTTGATATTATACGGCTGAATACCGATTGCGCAAATAGCCCTGCTTGTTAATTTCGTCTCACCGTCGATAATAGTCGTATTATGCATATTGATTAAAATGTTGTACTTACTTAAAAAATCTGCGCCTAAAATATTGTGTTTGGTGTCAGCGGCGACAAAAGTCCACTCGAAGGGTCTTCGTAGTCCCAGGTCAAGGGTTAACCGTATGACACCAAATGTTTGTATTCGCGTATTGTTTGCAGCATATAATTGAGGCGTAGGTTGTGCAAGTACTGGACGTTTTACAGCTGCAGCGTTTATAATTGAAACGTCTGCACCTGTATCAATTAAAAAACGAAGTTTGGAGCGATGATCGACGATAAAGAATCTGTGAGTGTTCGGGCGCGAACTTGTAGAATTAAGGTTGGTGCAGCCTGGTTGATTTGAAGCGACGGTGTCAGCTGCAAGGGCCGCCGGCGTTGTTAGTTTTTTTGTTCCTTAAAGTTGTAGGGATGGTTGCATTTTTTTGCTTTTGCGCCGAAACGCTTATGATACCAACATAATTGTTGCGAGTTGGTAGAAGAACGTCGAGGGCTGTCGTGTCGACTTTCGACCGTGCTCGCTGATGGATTTTGTTGCTATTTTTTTCAATGCGTGCGAGTGTTCGTTCAATTCTGTCGATTCTGCCTTCGACGGAAGCGTTAGGATCCGCATGTGTCGAGCTTTTTTGAAGAGGGCGATTGTTTTTTTCAGCACTAATGGCTTCTACTGAATTTACCCGGACAACATCGATAATTTCGTCGGCTATTGATGCCAGTTGTTCTAGTGTCATGTCCGGGTTACCTTTGTCGATTCCAGCAATTACGGCTCGTGCCGAAACGGGAAGCTTTTGAAGCCAAAAATCTTTTATTAGGTTTTTATCCGTAGTAACACCGGTACGTTGTAGCTGGGACAACATGTGGCTAGGCTTGTTGTCTCCAAGTTGTATCCCTGATGTAAGCTGCTCGAGGCGTGTGATCGGTGATACCGCAAATTTGCTTAAGACTGCAGTGCGAAGAGTAGCGTACTTATCTTTTACTGGTGGATTTCGTACAATATCGAATGTTTGTTCGTGCAGGCGCTCATCCATGTACATCACAGCGATGTTGAATTTGGCGTTGTCGCGTTGGTCCTGGTCATTTTCCCGAAATTGTTTATGGAGAAAAAGGCTTCCAAGCGTGTGAACCAGGATTCTATGCTTTGTAACGAGAATCCATTTAGTAGAGGCACTTGGACACGGGCTGCGAAACTGCTTATATCAGCGCTTTGCTCTGTGTGGGTGTTGTTTCCCGTGATGGTGTCCGAAGTCTTTTCCTCGCCGTTTGTCATAATAGAAGTTTGCCACGTTCCGAGAATATTCTTACCAAATGTTAAATCGGGTGAAATCCGCCTTACGTCGTTGTGTTCAGAGTTGGGGTCACCAGTTATGGGGTCCTGGTTTCTTAGTTAATGGAGGACCACAATTATCTTTCATTAAAACTAATGATTAACTTTATTTAAACTAAAAAATTACAAAATTTTGATAAGAATGAAAATCAGTAGAATATGTATTCGTACGAAGGTCGCGCCAAAGAGAGAGAAGGAAAAATCTTCATCTGTCACATTGATAGAGCAGAGTTGCTTTTTTGTGTATATTACGGCGTTGCCACAAAGATATATCTACATTTGTTTTTACATGGCCGTTTCAATTCTAATAATTATTTTATGTGAATTTTATATGAGCTATTGGCCAGTTTATAATTAAGAAAAATCGAGGGAGAACAATTGAAAATTTTATGAGCAACAAGCTCATGTAAAGTTAGACAAGTTAACATTTTCACTTACGTATGTCGTAAAACGGACAGACTGCGATTCTGTTGACAGCAGTAAAGAGCCTGCATAATAGCAAATTTTATGATTTGTTTTTTTTTTTTTGATGAAAATGGTCAGGATTCAATCCGTGGGGAATAGGGTGCCCCTGAGAGGAGCCTAAAGACGTCTTTGAGGTACATAGGTCCCTATCCCTGGGTGGGAATTCTCTCGACCGGCACCAAAACATAAAGCCGGTGCAGATAAACCAACGCAAGTAATTGTTATATGCTGGCACTTTGAGAATCTGCAGGCTGGTGGGCTGATCTGACTCCAGGCAGGTGGGCTGATCTGACTCCAGAATACGTAATATCCAGATTGATCAGTACCGAGTATGGTGTATTTTATTTAACGTTAATTTATTATTGTTGGCATGGGCAACATGCTAGTTGAGTAAGCTTAGCGTAATCAGAGTAGAGTAGTATCTAAGAATAATCAACATAGAAAAGCGGCTCACGGCTGTAAATTAGTTAAGTGGAACACGACGGATTAGTGTCTAGCATAAGATTATCGTTGTTTGATTCAACCTCTGTGGGCTGGGGTCCAAGATAATTCGCCGATGTAGTATGGCTATGAATTTGAAAATTATCTGGCATGAAGGTAACGGCTTGTGACTAAAAGAATAGTGTTTGGAAGTAGAGCAACCGTCCATAGAGATTGAAACAAGCGTCATAATAGTATAGGGTTAAGTTTGAGTATGATTTACGACAGTAAGGGGGCCATGGAGGTCATGCCCAAGGGGCGTTTGAGTTTTTTCCTTTTTTGAAGTTGAATAAATGTAAAATGAGTCTATAAAATCGTATGAAAGTGGTTATGATTTGGGAGGGCGTGGTGAAAACGGACGAACACATGAACGAAAGGGCGGGTTGATTTGATCGGGGGTTGAACTTGGGGTCGACGATAAACGCTGCCACCGTCGGCCATGGTAGGGAGGGTGAAGAAGGCAGGCCAACCAACATCTAAGGCCAGCAAGGGGTTCTAATTGGACAAGCAATTGGGGGGGTGTGGGGAGATGACGATAGGGAGGGAATTCGCGTGCGTGGCATCTCTAGAGGCAATATCAACAGGTATGATTTTTTTTGTTTGCCGCGGCATGTATGACACTAGCTGCAAGAACCACCCCGTCCGACGAGCTGGCTCGTGCTAGACGCAAGCATACCTGAGCGGCATTTAGGTGGCGTACAGTTTGGGGTAAGAGGCCTTAAGGGCTGGCCTCTACCTAGGCAAATGGGGTCTGGGTGCAGGATGAACAACGAGCAGACGCAGACCCAGTCAGGAGGCTGAGGTGGCACTACCCTGGATCATGGTCTGGGTAGGAACCCCTTACACCAAATCCAACGCCGGTAGCGCAACAAAAATGGCGCCCAACGTGGGGCCCACGAGTAAAGAGGGGGCCAATTAACAACTTTTGGTCCGCAAAGATTGCTAGGTTCTCATCACCATCTTGGAGCCAGGGAAGGGCCTCAACGATAACATCTTCGGACTTACTGAAGGAGATGTCGCGCGAGCTATTCCTTTTAATTTTTTTTTTATCCATATTTTCGAAAAGCAGTAGGGTGTCTGATATCGTGATAGGACGATGATCTACCAATAGCTCCTGTCAATAGTGTCGACACCGAAGGAATGTACACGCTGGTATGTCGTTTTGCCAAATTTCAGAGTGGACGAATGTGCCGCGGTACGGCGGGCCAGCTGTTAAGATAGCTTAGCTGGATAGGGAAATTCCAGCTAATTGTGTCTTCAGCTAGGCGGTGAAGAGAATATAGCGGGTGATTTTCCGGTAGCCAGCTTAACAAATAGTGATGTCGAGTTGTAGTACCGAAGTCAGGTCGCTAAAGTTACTATAGAGGGGGTGGGACAATCACGGACGACGCTAGGAGGACAGTCGCCATGTCACCCAAATCAAACCACGTGTTAAGAGTTTATAAAGTTTTTATCAAAAGCAAAAATTGAAACCTTGAGAGACGAGAAGGTGTATCTTGTCTCAAATAATTATCATCAGTTTCTTGAGCAAACAAAACAAAAATCCTTCTTTATTTATATATTTACACGTATATTTCGTAGTTATGCATTATTAGTAGCTACACATTATCGTGCATTTTCGATTTACACGTATATACACATATGCTTGCAACCCACGTATATATGTAGAAGTAACGTGTTTTAATCATCACCGGATATTTCTTTGTTTTTGCGATCAGCCATTTCTATGGGCATATAGTTACGAGTCATATGACTTGTTACCCACGAGTAGCTTGATACCATCTACGAAGCACAACTTGACTTACAACGAAATTCTCCTTTAAGCGTATTGGTGCGAAAGTGAATTCGCCACCGCGGTAAGGGTACTCCCGGGCTTGCGTTTTAGATCTTGCTATATATTTTGACTATTGGGAGACAGTAGGGTAGTAGCACTGGGGGGTTAGAAGGATGACGAATCCAAAGAGGGCTGGTCTCAGGAGCGACGATGCCGCTAAAGGCGAAGCGGATAATGCTGGGGGTGATATAGTCAGAGAAGAGGAGCAAACCAGAAGGAATGAGGAAAGAGTAACTCCCGAGGCGGAGAAAGTAATTGCGGAAGGCGGGCAGCATACAGTAGGAGCTTCAACCGCCAAGTTTGAGGGTTTAGGAGCAGCAGGAGAATAAATTATGAAGAAATTTGAACTAATGTTCTTCCAGTGCCAGATGGACATGAGCCGCACCACCACGGACGTGGTTAAGGGAGCTATGCAGGGATTGCGGAAGGACCTTAGTAGCCTAGCCGACAGGTTAGCCAACCTGGAATGGGGGGGATCAAGTCGTCGTCTAGCAAACCAGGAGGAGTGGAATCTAGGGGCAGGTGCATCAGCCGATCAGTCGTCGGAGGAGAGAAGCAGTCCTAACCGAACAAGGGCAGCTGCAGACGCAGATAGAAGGGACGCAAGGACACCGATGAGTCGCGATCGAGGAATGACGTACCAGTCTGACAGGAGCGCAACGAAGACGATAAGAGATTGGAATTTGAAGTTTGATGGGGGGTCAAAGTCGACCTATGTGGAACGGTTTTGGTTTAGAATAGATACCTTGAGGCAAAAGCATAGCATCGATGCTCGGGAGCTATATGCAAACTTTCACTTGCTGCTAGATGGGCCTGCAAGGGAATGGTATTGGCTCTATATGGAGGAGCATGCCGCGAGTGGAACAGGAAGCTTCGAGGAATTCAGAGCTGCGATGGTGGAGCAGTATCGCAAAGCCGATTGCGATGAAGAGATCCAGCAAGCTATGAACGATAGGAAGCAGGAATATAATGAGAAATTTGACGAGTTCTACGCTGCGATCCGAGGAATGGAGCTCACCATGAGCAAGCGAATGCCTGAACGGGGATTAGTGGGGCTAATACGGAGGAACTTGAGGCCCCGGATTAAGAATTTAGTTTTCGGTTGTCGAATGGAGACTCTGGAGGAGCTGCGCTCGGAGTGCCGCAGAGCAGAGAAGCATATTGCGGAGCTGGAGTCCAAGACTTTCCGCAAAAAGGTTTTGGAGGAGCTGGACGATACAGCCGATGTAGATTCCGAGGCAGTGGCGGCCGTATACAAGCCAAACAGAGACAAGCACCAGTGGAAGGATCGGAGTACCGCTCCGACGACCGCGAGGGCTGTTGAGGACAAGAGGGACTCAACAATGGGGGCATGCGATGGGAAAATACATGCCAAGCATGCAGTGCCAGCGGTGCGAGAAGGAGAGTCAGGCGAAGGAAAACCGCCAGGATGGCAGAGAAACCGGGGAAATCTGCCAGAGAAGCCAGACCCCGGACAAATAATACCAGAAGTGATCACAGACATGGCTATGAGGATTCAGCCTGGGGCAGGGCTGAATCCATATCTATCATTGACTGAACGACAGAGGAACTATAACAAAGTAAGGAAGCGTATTTTTGGAAATGAGCAAGGAGCCAACGAGTTGGTAAGCAAACCGACCCGCGCTTGGAGAAGAGCGTGCAGCATCAGGCGCAAAGTGAAGGAAAGAAAGAGGGAAGACCGAGGTATTGCCGAGACAATAATACGCGATGGAAATGACAGACGACCTTATGTGGACGTGGAAATAAATGGGGAACGGGTGAGAGGGCTGCTGGACAGCGGAGCCTCTATCAGCTGTCTTGGTTCGACATCAGACGACTGGGCTCGCAAGTTCGGTGATAAGGTGAGGATGAGACGGGGTAGTCTTATGACGGCGGATGGGAAGTCACAGGCGATTGTGGGGAAGTTGGAGGTCGAGCTAAGCTGGCGAGGGAAGAGTACGCCGATGTCCTTATATCTAGTCCCCAGCTTACAACAGGAATTATATCTAGGAGTGGACTTCTGGGAGGCTTTCGGGATCGCTCCTGCGGTCATCTCAGAATTGGAACTCAAGGAGCCAAACCGGATCGAGTTATCAGTGGAAAACAGTCGCCGACTAGAAGACGTGAAAAGGCTATTACCTTCGTTCGCGGAACTGGGACTAGGCAGGACTCACATAATGGAGCACGTCATTGAGGTTTGCGATGACACGGTGCCTGTTAAGCAGCGATATTACCCCATGTCCCCCATTAAACAGAAGTACGTGTATGACGAGATAGATCGGATGTTGAGCCTAGATGTGATAGAGGAGAGCAGTAGCTCATGGAGCTCTCCAGTTGTGCTGGTGGAAAAACCAGGCAAGAAACGTCTATGCGTGGACATGCGGAAACTGAACGAAAGAACGAAGAAAAATGCGTATCCAACGCAGCATGTCGAAGCGATCTTACGTACTATATATCCGGAATTGACCTAAAGGATGCGTTCTGGCAAATTCCGCTGGAACAGAGCTCACGTGAGAAAACTGCGTTCACGGTGCCAGGCCGTCCTCTCTACCAGTTTAAAGTAATGCCCTTCGGGTTATGCAATGCGAGTCAGCGACTATGCCGTTTGATGGACAAAATCATACCATCCCGGTTGCGCGAGAACGTCTTTGTCTATATTGATGATCTTTTGATTTGCTCAGTAGATTTCGACACGCACTTGGAGCACTTGGCGGAAGTGGCGGAATGCTTAGCCAGTGCCGGTTTGACAATAAACCTTGAAAAGTCCAAGTTCTGCCAGAAGGAACTAAAGTATCTCGGTTTCGTTGCGGGGCAGGGGCAATTGAAGACCGACCCGTCGAAAATACAGGCGATGGTGGATTTTCCGGTGCCAACATCCGTGAAACAGCTACGTCGTTTCCTGGGCATGTGCGGATGGTACCGGAGATTCATACCGAATTTCGCCTCCATAAGTGCACCCATGACGGACTGCCTCAAAAAGAGTAAGACATTTTTGATGACCGATGAAGCAGTGCAAGCCTTCAATACACTGAAGCGAGCATTGACCTCGGCCGACGTGTTGGTGAACCCCGACTTCCAGAAACGGTTCTTCATACTGTGTGATGCATCGACGCAGGGAATTGGCAGCGTGTTGTTCCAGAGGGACGGGGAAGGGAATGAGAGGCCGTTTGCCTTCATATCCCAAAAATTGAACTCAGCACAACGAAATTATACAATCACGGAGTTGGAATGCTTGGCAGCGGTGGTTAGTGTACAAAAGTTTCGAGCTTATGTCGATGGCATGCCATTCACCATCATCACGGATCATATGAGTTTAAAGTGGCTGAGGAGTCAAAAAGACTTATCGGGTCGATTAGCCCGTTGGAGCTTAAAACTCCAAGCTTTTGACTTCCAAATAGAGCATAGGAGGGGAACACAGAATATAGTACCCGATGCACTAAGCCGCATGTATATGGAGGAACTCAATGACGCCGAGGAGCCAAGAAACATCGACTTCAGTTCACCAGCGTTTTCGGCAGCAGCTTACGTAAGTTTGAAGGAAAACGTAGAGAGAAACGGGGACGCATTCCCAGATTTGAAGGTGGTGGATGGTGTTGTCTACAAACGGGTGCGCCCCAGGCAGCCGAATGAATTGGAAGAGTCGCTCTGGAGGATATGGGTGCCAGAAGATCTCAGAACACGACTGCTACAAGAACTGCACAATGACCCATCAGCGGGACACGGAGGCACTGGGAAAACACTCAATCGGTTGAGGCAATTTTATTATTGGCCTGGGATGGTCACAGAGGTGCAGCGGTTTGTTTCCAACTGCGACCATTGTAAGTGCGCCAAAGCTCCCAATGCCACGACCCGCCCGCCGATGCAAGGTCGATATACTACAGAGAGAGCGTTTCAGAGATTGTACATCGATTTCTGTGGGCCCTATCCTAGATCGCGTGGTGGAAATGCTTACGTTTTCGTAGTGCTGGACCACCTGACGAAATTTGTACTGTTTAAGCCCATGCGGAGGGCGGTGGCAGAAGAAGTGACGCGTTACCTGGAGACGGACGTTTTCCACGTCTTCGGAGTGCCAGAGTTCATTCATTCAGACAACGGCCGACAATTTACGTCAGAGAATTTCTCGAGGTTTCTGCAAGGTTACGGAGTGAAACACATACGAACTGCTCCATACGCTCCGCAGGCCAACGCCTCGGAGCGCGTCAATAGGTCGCTCTTGGCTATAGTACGCACATATATAGGAGGTGAAAACCAGAGATACTGGGATCGGCATATATCGTACGCCGCTTTTGCTTTGAGAAGCGCTGTGCATGAGGCGATAGGGGTGGAGCCCTATAAGGCTCTGTTCGGGCAGGCCATGATGCAGCATGCATCGGCGTACGAGCTACTGCGGAGAGTAGAGCTGTTGCAAGAGAGCGAGGTTGACGCACTAACCAGGTCGGATCGCATGGCGTTGCTGAGGGATCGCCTCATGCGCAACCTCACCGAAGCCTATGAGAAGGGTAAGAAAGTATATAACACCAGATCACGTCCAATCGAATACAGTGTCGGTCAAGTAGTTTATCGCAGGAACTTCAAACTAAGTGACGCGTCTCAGCAGTACAGCGCCAAACTAGCGCCGAAGTATCTCAAATCTGTGATCCTCGCTAGGAAGGGGAATGCTTTGTATGAAGTCGGAAATGTTCAGGGGTATCCAGTAGGGATATACCATGCCAAGGACCAAGGCGCGTTTAGCCGAAGGATGAGAAGGGAAATGGAGCGACCAGTTTTTCGAGCGCCTCGTAGGATTAGCCAACCGAGCCACTCGCCCTGTTGCGGTCGCTCAGTGTTAGCCACGCATAAGTAAAGAATTGCTCATTAAACACAGCGCGACGATTGTTCTGGCAACTATATAGCGTAGCTGTCAGAATTTGCCAGAAGTCTAGCGGGGCCTCGCCTCGAGCACGAGTAGTGAAGAAAATTCATTCGCAGTGTGACATTGAACGAGTTAACAGTGGCAGCTACAGCACAAAAGCAGTGCGAAATTCCTTGTACTCGTAGTACATACATAAGCGTGGTGTAGACCAACTAAGACGAAAGCGGTGAAGGCGGCGGAATAGGAGCCTAAGAATTTGGTGCAGTGCCCTGTTAAGTATCTGGTAATCAGCAGTGCTGGCGGCTGAGACAGAGTTTGTGCAGAAAGCGCCGCATATTTGGTGGATGTTGGCAACGAGGAGTTAGTTCTTTCCTTCGGTGAGGTTTTAACGAGATTTGGCATTTGTAAGCGCCAGGATAAGCAATACGGCATAAGGGATTCCACTGGCTGCCGGCGTTGAAAAAAGAAAAAGCAGCGACGTCGTCGTCGGCGCTCAGAGCGCCCAGCAAGGCAGCGCAGACCGCGTGGTTTAATACAAAAGCGCGTGGCTTAACATTTTTTGGGGACAGAGAAAAAGCGGTCAGCAATGTACAACATAAAGACAACAGAAGGCTGTTAGGGTTGACAGCGGCATGATATGGGTAGAGCAAAAGAAAGAAAACAATAAAAAAAAAAAAAACAGCCACAGAACATGTATGACAAAGTTGCATTGCGGTTTAATCAGTAACAGAAAATTAAAGAACAATACTGCTAAAATGGACAACAGTGTGTGGGACCACGGTGCGAAGCAACCAAAGAAACGTGTTGCTTAGCCAAGACACATACCATTAAAGTAGCGAACAAGTACGGATCGAACTTAGCGCAAAGCGAACCCCGACCAGAACATGGTGTTGGGCAGGCAACATTAGCGAAATAGAAACTCATGTTAAAATCTATCTCAGTCGGTTGCGTCGCAAAATTATTGTGCGGGCCAAAATATAAAAGAAAAATGAAGTAAATGCCGGCAGCAGTAGTATCCGAGGTGAAAAAAAAGTCGATTTTGATAATTAAATAATTTGATGTGAGTGCGAAGTGTGTGTAACGAGAAGAAGAGGCGAATTTTGTCCAACACGTTTACCGGCCCCAACAAACATACATACACGCAGCCAAACCAACAGCTACAACAGCGGCAGCCCAGCAGCGAACGAGTTTACAGCCTTGGCCAGTGGTAACAACAGGCGGTTGGCACGGAAGGATGGCTATAGAGTAGCGCCGGAGGAAGCAAATTTGGTGGTTCAACGACTATATTAATACATAGGTTGCACATTATATGTACGGAAGTGAGCTGTGTCGATTCCATAATCCTTCAAATATTGTGGCCAGGTATATATATGTATATGTGCGCTGTATAGAGCGAGTTGGCAGAGGCATGTTGTGACTTAACAGCGTAGGGGGCGTTAATGTCAGTTAACAGAGCCATTGGCAGAAATGGCAGTATACGAAACGTAACTTGGCGCAGAAGTTAGTTTAAACTATATGTATATACAGACCGCTCAGTAGAGTTAATTAATTTGAAATATTGTTGCTTACATAGGCAAGTCCAAGTTATGTAATTCAGTCGAGGGAGAACAATTGAAAATTTTATGACCAACAAGCTCATGTAAAGTTAGACAAGTTAACATTTTCACTTACGTATGTCATAAAACGGACAGACTGCGATTCTGTTGACAGCAGTAAAGAGCCTGCATAATAGCAAATTTTATGATTTGTTTTTTTTTTGGATGAAAATGGTCAGGATTCAATCCGTGGGGAATAGGGTGCCCCTGAGAGGAGCCTAAAGACGTCTTTGAGGTACATAGGTCCCTATCCCTGGGTGGGAATTCTCTCGACCGGCACCAAAACATAAAGCCGGTGCAGATAAACCAACGCAAGTAATTGTTATATGCTGGCACTTTGAGAAGCTGCAGGCTGGTGGGCTGATCTGACTCCAGGCAGGTGGGCTGATCTGACTCCAGAATACGTAATATCCAGATTGATCAGTACCGAGTATGGTGTATTTTATTTAACGTTAATTTATTATTGTTGGCATGGGCAACATGCTAGTTGAGTAAGCTTAGCGTAATCAGAGTAGAGTAGTATCTAAAGCTAAGATCACACGATTTGTACATTTGGCTAAAAATTTGCCAAATTCATAGGCAAACCGTGTGAACGGTAAATTTCATTTGAGACAAATCACAAAAGCCAAATATTTAGCCGCTTGTGGCAAATCAAAAACGGCCCTTGTAGCCAAATCGTGTGAACACAAATGCCATACAGAAGGTAAATGAAAATGATGAAAATGGACAAATTTTGATTTGCCACTTGGATACAAATGGTTGTGGCAAATATACAAATCTTTTTTGACAACTATAAAATAAATTATGTTTAAAATAAAAAATATATGGAAATACAAGTTTTAAATTGGCCTCTTTTAAGCTTCTGCTTTGGCCATAAGGGGAAAGAAGAAGTCCGGAAAAAACATTTTACGGCGCACTGGCTTCTCTTTATAAAATAGAATACACAGATATCATGCCATTTAAGATGCATAATTTTTTTATTTCAGTAATTTGAATTCCAATTTCGAAAACAATTAATTTTTGAAATAAATATTATTTTCATTTAGTTTGAAGTTTAATGTCAATCAAATTGTTTTTGATGGAGTACTTAGCTCTGTTCGTGGCCGCTGTGGTGCAGTGGGGAGAGTGCGCGCTTGCTATACCAGAGGTCTCGGGTTCAAACCCCAGTCCGAACAAACACCAAAAAAATTGTTTCTAATTAATTAAAACTCAATTGTTGGGGTTTTAGAAACAGCGGTTACCTCTCGGCAGTGAGCGGCATACCCTCCGAGTGTATTTCTGCCATGAAAAAGCTTCTCAAAAAAATGCATTCGCCGTTCGGAGCCGGCATAAAACTGTAGGTCCACCCAATTAGTAGGACAAACAAAAGGAGCACACCTCGAATTGGGAGAGAAGCCCGGCCATAAAACTCGTCAGAGTTATATTAGCGCCATTGTATTATTATTTAGCTCTGTTCAATAACAAAAAATTGTTACGAATTTTTCGTAAAAAATGACAGCTCTCCATATGAAAATGACAGTTTTTGTGAAAAATAAGTTAAAAATTTTTAGTAATTGAACACAGGTTTTGTCTCTTTTCAAGAACTGTTTTTGTATTTTGACTTTCGGCGGGTTTTTCAAACCAAATATACCAAAGTAAAAACGTAGTGTCATATAGGCCGAAGAAGCATTTTTTAACATTTAGCTAGAAAAAATTAGGAATAATTTTTTATTCCTTAAGGCGGATTCATCGTTCGAGTTCAGAACTAAAGTTGAATTTGAGTTAACTAATAAAAATAGTTCAGAACTTTTCGGAATTCCCCTCACACTCCGAAAACACAACAACAACCACATGGCAAAAAAGTTCTGAACTCGAACGATGAATCCGTCCTTATTGAGATAATTTTGTATAATGAATACATTTATGACGTTATTCAATTATTCTTGCTAGTCACACAAAAAGTGATTTTTCGAATACTTTCCCAAATTAGGAAAGAATATTTGCCCGAATTTGAACCGAATGTTTTCCCGAAACCTAACCGAATAATTTTCCAAATACTTTTCGGATCCTAAACCGAACCCCAATACTTTCCCAAATCGGGAAAGAATATTTGCCCGAATCTGAACCGAATGTTTTCCCAAATGCTTTCCCGACTCTGAATCGAATATTTTTCCAAATACCAGATCCGAAACCGAACCCGAATACTTAACCTATTATTTTTCTAATAATTTCCCGAGTCCGAACCGAATATAAATAAACATGAACCCCTGGTAATAACTCAGTCAGTTTCCGGGCGAATTTAACAAAAATTTGCACGTGACTATATCCTACTATTACCCTAACCATTTCTAAAAATAATCGAAATCGATATATGGTTTTGATCCTTTACTTTCATTCAAAATGAATACATAAACAATTTCTCCATATACGATTTCGACGTATCTGCAACATTTAATTCACTTTTGTGCAACCAAAGTAAACATTTCACAATGACCATTTTTTTGGAGCTCGTTAACACACGTATTCTATTGAATGAATTAAATTAGCTTTATATCATCTTACAGAGAATTAAAACAAGTATTATCCAGTGATTTAATACCTATTTGATTAATTTGTGTTTGTTAATTTTTCATAAAATTTTCTTACAAAAAAAAATTTTCGCCCAAAAGTATGCTTCTATATTTTTCATACGACTGTTTTATCATGATTGGTTAAATCGTGTGAACGAATGTGAACAAATTTGCCACTTTACTTCTATGTACAAATGTGTGGCAAATCAAAAGCTAATAAATCGGGCAAATCGTGTGAACGCAAAGCAAATCATTTGCACATCGATATCAAAATGGGCAAATGTGGACAAATTTAAATTTGTCATTTTTTGTACAAATGCGTAAATCGTGTGATCTCGGCTTAAGAATAATCAACATAGAAAAGCGGCTCACGGCTGTAAATTAGTTAAGTGGAACACGACGGATTAGTGTCTAGCATAAGATTATCGTTGTTTGATTCAACCTCTGTGGGCTGGGGTCCAAGATAATTCGCCGATGTAGTATGGCTATGAATTTGAGAATTATCTGGCATGAAGGTAACGGCTTGTGACTAAAAGAATAGTGTTTGGAAGTAGAGCAACCGTCCATAGAGATTGAAACAAGCGTCATAATAGTATAGGGTTAAGTTTGAGTATGATTTACGACAGTAAGGGGGCCATGGAGGTCATGCCCAAGGGGCGTTTGAGTTTTTTCCTTTTTTGAAGTTGAATAAATGTAAAATGAGTCTATAAAATCGTATGAAAGTGGTTATGATTTGGGAGGGCGTGGTGAAAACGGACGAACACATGAACGAAAGGGCGGGTTGATTTGATCGGGGGTTGAACTTGGGGTCGACGATAAACGCTGCCACCGTCGGCCATGGTAGGGAGGGTGAAGAAGGCAGGCCAACCAACATCTAAGGCCAGCAAGGGGTTCTAATTGGACAAGCAATTGGGGGGGTGTGGGGAGATGACGATAGGGAGGGAATTCGCGTGCGTGGCATCTCTAGAGGCAATATCAACAGGTATGATTTTTTTTGTTTGCCGCGGCATGTATGACACTAGCTGCAAGAACCACCCCGTCCGACGAGCTGGCTCGTGCTAGACGCAAGCATACCTGAGCGGAATTTAGGTGGCGTACAGTTTGGGGTAAGAGGCCTTAAGGGCTGGCCTCTACCTAGGCAAATGGGGTCTGGGTGCAGGATGAACAACGAGCAGACGCAGACCCAGTCAGGAGGCTGAGGTGGCACTACCCTGGATCATGGTCTGGGTAGGAACCCCTTACACCAAATCCAACGCCGGTAGCGCAACAAAGTAATTTACAGACGGAAGGCACGCCGTAAGCATAATACAGCAAATATGGGATATGCCGCAATAGAACACAAAAATGACAACTGTAAGGCAATAATAAACAAATTTCAGTCGATATCCAGGAAATTAATAAAACTGAAATGAAACATCAAGTTCCTTTTAAAATGTAGAAGATCTAAGCTTATTCCTAATTTTTTAAATAGTTCCACCAATTGTTATAAATTATTTGTATCGGACGGTCACATTCATACTGACATACACAAAGTGTTAAACAAACATACACAATATTACCTCACTAAAATATTAAACTTGTTAATAAAACAAAAACATAATATATTGGAACACATGGAAAAACAAAAGGAGAAGGCAACAACTAAACTTAAAGAACAACTGAGCGCAAGTGAGTATGGAGAGTTTTTTGAAAATGTGAAAAATACTAATAAAAAACTAACAACAAAGTGGCAAAACGACAAGAACAAAAATATGAAAAATTAAGAACCAAGCTCAACCAAGTATTTACCAACAACACCAATTCAAAGGACTGGTTCATAAAGAAAACGAAAGTAGATGTACCAAAAGATGTGAGAACGCTGTTAGCGAAGGGGCCAAAGTTCGCTCTGCCCGTAGACAACAAATTTTTCCGCTTTTCCAATATATAGCCGATGGAGAGGACTTAATACAGAGCCTTAACAACAAAGAAAAGCAAGAAGATGCGCGAACCAAATTCTCATTGTTAGTAAAGAACCATACAACAACAAATAATCATATGGATAGTAGGCATATAACTTTTTACAATTTTTGCAAATACGAAATTTTGTGGTACATTTTTTTCAACACGATGCTAAATGTATGACATGCTGTAAACGTGTAAATTTAACACTACTGTCAAGTGTTAGTTTAACAGTATGATAACTGTAGAATTAACACTAAAAATTATTGTGATTTCCGGTTGATTAATGATAGTTAAGGTTACAATTTAAGCGTCGTGTTGAATTAACAATAAGATCTTTTTGACTTTACTTTAAATTTATTATTAAATTAACTAGAAAGTCCTATTGATTTTACAATTTATTTTTATAAATAAAAAAACATAAAACATAAAGTATATAATGTATAATCAGATTAAGAAAGCAGCTGCTTCGTCGACGATATGGGAGGACATCCTCGTGGTAAAAATTGCAAACTATGAAGAGGAAAGAAAATATTGAACATTAAAAACTTTTAGAAACAAAAATGCAATCCATTTTCAACTCACCTGCAAACTGAAAATAAACTTATGTAAATGGAAAAACCATTATCACGCACTGCCAACGATGCAAAACTAATCAATGCCACGGCACAAAATTTTATTTTTGTTAAAAAAAAATATAATAATTTGCGTTTTGCACGAACAGCAGAACTTCAAATGTGCAAAAAAAATTGTGGATGTTTCAAAATAGTTTTGACGTTCTTGACACTATTAGCGTGTTGAATAAACCAGGGTTTGCAATAACTGAAACAACTGCAATGGAATGAAAACGACTTCGACTACCGACTACCACATGTGCCAGTCGACATGAATATGAAACAAACAACAACGCGAATGAAACCAAACGACTTAACTGCCGACTATCACATGTGCCAGTCGACAGCTGACAGTCACAGTTGTTTTCTCATAGCCAATGCCTAGTCATAGTCAAACACAACGACTGAAATGACTAGCTGCAACGACTGTGTACTTCAACAGTATCATAATTCAAAAAAATAAATAAATTGAGTTAAGCATGAGGAAATTCGCGTATTATCTGACTTTGAGTGTATGCATACATATGTATGCATGCAGGATTTTATTTCAATAAATCTTGTATGCATGGCAAAAACTCTGAACGGCACTCCTGAACGATACAAATTTTTGAGTTGAGACACTATTGAAGGTACCTATGTGTGGACGAATATCCATACATACATATGTACAGTGTTGGAAAAAATAATAGTCACGAGAAAAATTTTACAATTCTCCATTTATTTCATTTTAAGACCAAATAATAATTACCACATATTGATGTTTACACGGAGAGGACATGCTTCAATGATTCTGGGGTGGTTTTTGTATAATAATTTAATTTTTATGAACAAAAATAATGAAATATATAATTTAAGTTGGCAAAAATAATAGGGACAAACTTTAAATTCGATTGTTTTTTCCAATAATCTACAATATTACTACTGCAGCTAGATTTAAACTAAAGTTTAGTTGAAGGTCCTTTATTTTTTATAACCTCCTTGCATCTTCGTGGCATAGGGTTGACCAAATCAGCGCAATTTGCAACTGGTATTAAGTACCAAGCTTCTTTATTTTTTTTTCCATAACTCTTGCTTATTTTTCCATTTTGATCCCCCATCGTCTTTTTTAATATTCCCTATAGGGCTGAGGTTCGGCGACTGTGAGGGCTACTCCAAAACAGCAGCTTTCTTACGTTGAAACTACGAGTTTTCTATTCTGGTCATGTTTGGGGTCATTGTCATGCATAAATCGTCTTCTAATGATATCAAGGAAGGCTTAAATTATTCAGTTTTGAGGAGAAACATTCGCAACAGACCTCGAGAAGTAGGACAAGTGGAAGAAATCCCAGAAAAGTTCCGTATCTGAGAAAAAAGAATGTAAGCCAACGAATTGAATTCGCTCAGAGGAACATGTTGCCGGAAAACTTGAATAACGTTATTTAATCTGATGACACAAAGTAAATTTGTTCGACTCGGATGGCATAATGTTCGTTCAACGCCCGCAGAATGCAGAATTTCACCCCAGATACACCAGAAAGACTATCAAGCACGGTTGCGTCCTCTGAACGAATTCAGTTCGTTGGCTTACATTATTGGGACGTTCTTTTTTATACTCAGCTGTACTAGTACACACGAGTATTAAAGTTTTAATCACATAACGATGGATTGTAACAGAATGAAATAATCGAGATAGATATAGACTTATATATCGCACATTAAATCAAAAAGCGTTACAACTCAAAATTTTTCGAAATCGGGTTTCTTCCATAAATTGGTACACAGAATATATCTCTAGCGACTGCCAAAAAATCTTTTCCATCAGAGTATTTTTTAACTGAGATATAACTATTATACGTAGCCTTTTCCCATATCATTGCCTATAAAAATTAAAAAGTTTTTTGCCTCCTGAAAATTTTTTAATCTTGAGCTGTAACGCTTTTTGATTTAGTGTGCGATATATCAAAATGATCAGGGTGAAAAGAGAAATCGATTGAGCTATGTCCGTCCGTCTGTAAACATTCTAACTCGCGCAAAAATTGAGATATTTTGATGAAATTTGAAATGCAAGTTGATATCGAGACTGGGACGGTTGGTATTGAAAATGGGCGAAATCGGACCATGACCACGCCCACTTTTCCCATATAGAAAAAATCGTAAATTTGGTATCTCAGTCACTAATATAGCTGGAGCGATGAAATTTTACCCACGTGTTGAGCTCAGGCCCCTATGAAGACATTTGATGAAATTTTGGAAAATGGGCGGTGCCACGCCCACTTATTCAGGGTCAAACATTGAAAGTTTTATATGTCATAACTCAGAAATCATTGAAGATATATCGATAAAATTTGGTATACGTAATTTACTTACTTAGGTAAACATTTGGACGGAAAATAGTTAAAATCGGTTGACTGCCACGCCCACTTTTATATATGGGTATTATAAAGTGACCTATTAAAAACATTTTAAGCTATATCTCTGTCAAATTTAAAGATATGGGGTCCTGGTTTCTTAGTTAATGGAGGACCACAATTATCTTTCATTAAAACTAATTATTAACTTTATTTAAACTAAAAAATTACAAAATTTTGATAAGAATGAAAATCAGTAGAATATGTATTCGTACGAAGGTCGCGCCAAAGAGAGAGAAGGAAAAATCTTCATCTGTCACATTGATAGAGCAGAGTTGCTTTTTTGTGTATATTACGGCGTTGCCACAATACTCCCCCCAGACTTCTAAGTCGCGTAGCGAAGTGGGAGTCTGACTACACGTCCGGACCTTGTCTTCTTCTCGGAGGGCGCGGGTGTTGCGACGCCTTTGTCTTGATCGGATTCGTTTGAACACTGCGGTTCTGCCAAAGGCTGGCATATGAATGCAGGCTTGATGCGGTCGATAGAAACGGTAACCGATTTGTTGCGGATCTTAAGTGTATATGTTTTACCTGAGCGTTCCTCTACCTCGTATGGCCCGTTGTAAGGCGGTGTCAGTGATGCTCGAACAGTATCGTTGCGCACGAAAACATGGGTAGCTGTGGCAAGTGCTGGGAATACGAAAGGCTTACGTTTGTTGTGGTGAGCTGTGTCGGTTGGTTGCAATTCGTGCATGTTAGCTAGCAAGCTTTGACCGAATTCAGATGGAGATGTAGTTTTACGGGTTTCACACATGTCACCTGGAAGTCTAAGTGTGGTGCCATAAACCAATTGAGCGGGTGTTGCCTTAATATCGGGTTTGTATACAGAGCGGAGGCCTAGCAAAATAAGTGGAAGCTGGTAGGACCAATTAGATGAGTTTGTACACATGATTGCTGTTTTGAGAGTCCTATGAAACCTCTCAATCAACCCGTTTGCCTGCGGGTGATAGGCCGTGGTTCGCAAATGAGTTATGCCCAATGCTTGCGATAATTCTCGGAATAGCGTTGATTCAAATTGCCTTCCCTGGTCGGTTGTAATGCGAAGAGGTACACCGAAGTGCTTAATCCACCCGTTAAGCAATGCAAAAGCGATAGTGTCTGCGTTTATGTCAGGTAACGGAATAACTTCCGGCCATCTAGAAAATCTATCAATAATCGTTAAGCAGTACCTCTGGCCATTTGATGGCGGCAAGGGGCCAATGATATCCACATTTATGTGTTCGAATCGTTCCGAACGTAAATTATACTTTTCTATTTGCGAAGAGACGTGCCTACCCACCTTTGAGCGTTGGCATGGTATACAATGCGTTACATATTTTCTAACGTCGGCTTCCATATTCTCCCATACGAACTGCTGCTTAACCAATCTGCTGGTGGCTCTTTTTCCAGGGTGTGCAACATTGTGCAACTTCGCTATGACGGCTTGCCTTTGTGCAGGTGGTATATACGGACGCGCTGCATTCCCCGATATGTCACAAGTGATAGGTGTAGCGTTTGGAGACAATTTGATTTGTTTGAACTGTAGCGCCGTATTTGACTGCATAAGTTTTTGAAGTTCTTCGCAAGTGGTTTGCTGCCTAGCTATCTCCTCGTAATCGATGACGTCATCTGCCACAATGTTGAGTGTGTTGATGCGTGAAAGCGTATCAGCTGTGATGTTAGCAGCTCCTGGTATGTGCAGTATGATTGTTGTAAACTGGCCTATAAGGTCCAAGTGTCGAGTTTGCCTTGGCGACGCATTGTCTTTTATTCGAGAAAAGGCAAATGTTAGCGGCTTATGGTCTGTTGCTACAGAAAATTGTCTTCCCTCTAACAGATGTCGGAAGTGCTTAACAGCCGTGTAAATTGCTAGTAATTCGCGATCGTATGTGCTGTATTTGCACTGAGAAGGAGAGAGTTTCCTTGAAAAAAATGCGAGTGGCTGTGGTTGACCATCGATAAGTTGGTGTACCACGGCTCCCATAGCTGTATCGCTTGCATCAGTGCATAGTATCAATTCAGCTGATGGCGCTGGATGTGCTAACAGTGTAGCATTTGCTAAATCGTCCTTGCATTTTTGGAAGTGGTGAATTAATTTATCATCCCCAGTTAAAGGAGTTTTGTCTCTTTTCTTGTTCCCCGTAATAAGTGCATGTAAGTGTTGCTGATGGTTGATGACATGAGGTATAAATCGGCAGTAAAAGTTTACCATGGCCAAGAATCGTTTGAGTTCGAACGCAAACTTTGGCAAAGGGAATTTGCGAATAGCTTCTACCTTCGTAGGTAAGGGGCTGATTCCTTTCGGCGAAACCAAATAGCCTAAAAATTCGATTGTGGCTGACCCGAAAACACACTTTGACGGATTGATCGTTAAGGAATGTATCCGCAATCTTTCAAAAACTAAGCGAAGATGTGCAGTGTGCTCTTCCCCTGTGGTCGATGCCACACAAATGTCGTCAACATAGCTGAATGCAAAGTCCAAGCCTCTCAATTCTTCGTGTATGTACCTTTGAAATGTCTGCGCAGCGTTTCGCAAACCGAACGGCATACGCACAAACTCAAACAGTCCGAAAGGTGTGGTAACTGCGGTCTTGGGTACATCCTCTTTGCGACTGGAATCTGGTAGTAGCCACGGTATAGATCAATTTTTGAAAAAATTTTCTTACCGTGCAAAAAACAAGTGAAGTCGTGAATGTGCGGCAGAGGGTATCTATCTGGTAGCGTCTGCGCATTCAGTGCCCTATAATCGCCACAGGGGCGCCATGAGTTGTCGGCTTTGCGTACTACGTGCAGCGGACTGGCGTAAGGGCTTTTTGATGGCCTACATACGCCGGTCTTTATAAGGTGTTGGAATTCGTCTTTAACGGCGTGGTATTTTTCTGGACTCAAACGTCGCGGCTTTTGAAAGACCGGTTGGCCTTCTGTTACTATAAAATGTTTAAGATCGCTTTTGGTATTTTGTTCGAACGGTTTGTTTGAGTTATATCGATGAACTCTTGCAATAAATCCGCGTGTATGCTATTAGAATCGTACGTTTTGATATTATACGGCTGAATACCGATTGCGCAAATAGCCCTGCTTGTTAATTTCGTCTCACCGTCGATAATAGTCGTATTATGCATATCGATTAAAATGTTGTACTTACTTAAAAAATCTGCGCCTAAAATATTGTGTTTGGTGTCAGCGGCGACAAAAGTCCACTCGAAGGGTCTTCGTAGTCCCAGGTCAAGGGTTAACCGTATGACACCAAATGTTTGTATTCGCGTATTGTTTGCAGCATATAATTGAGGCGTAGGTTGTGCAAGTACTGGACGTTTTACAGCTGCAGCGTTTATAATTGAAACGTCTGCACCTGTATCAATTAAAAAACGAAGTTTGGAGCGATGATCGACGATAAAGAATCTGTGAGTGTTCGGGCGCGAACTTGTAGAATTAAGGTTGGTGCAGCCTGGTTGATTTGAAGCGACGGTGTCAGCTGCAAGGGCCGCCGGCGTTGTTAGTTTTTTTGTTCCTTAAAGTTGTAGGGATGGTTGCATTTTTTTGCTTTTGCGCCGAAACGCTTATGATACCAACATAATTGTTGCGAGTTGGTAGAAGAACGTCGAGGGCTGTCGTGTCGACTTTCGACCGTGCTCGCTGATGGATTTTGTTGCTATTTTTTTCAATGCGTGCGAGTGTTCGTTCAATTCTGTCGATTCTGCCTTCGACGGAAGCGTTAGGATCCGCATGTGTCGAGCTTTTTTGAAGAGGGCGATTGTTTTTTTCAGCACTAATGGCTTCTACTGAATTTACCCGGACAACATCGATAATTTCGTCGGCTATTGATGCCAGTTGTTCTAGTGTCATGTCCGGGTTACCTTTGTTTCCAGCAATTACGGCTCGTGCCGAAACGGGAAGCTTTTGAAGCCAAAAATCTTTTATTAGGTTTTTATCCGTAGTAACACCGGTACGTTGTAGCTGGGACAACATGTGGCTAGGCTTGTTGTCTCCAAGTTGTATCCCTGATGTAAGCTGCTCGAGGCGTGTGATCGGTGATACCGCAAATTTGCTTAAGACTGCAGTGCGAAGAGTAGCGTACTTATCTTTTACTGGTGGATTTCGTACAATATCGAATGTTTGTTCGTGCAGGCGCTCATCCATGTACATCACAGCGATGTTGAATTTGGCGTTGTCGCGTTGGTCCTGGTTCATTTTCCCGAAATTGTTTATGGAGAAAAAGGCTTCCAAGCGTGTGAACCAGGATTCTATGCTTTGTAACGAGAATCCATTTAGTAGAGGCACTTGGACACGGGCTGCGAAACTGATTATATCAGCGCTTTGCTCTGTGTGGGTGTTGTTTCCCGTGATGGTGTCCGAAGTCTTTTCCTCGCCGTTTGTCATAATAGAAGTTTGCCACGTTCCGAGAATATTCTTACCAAATGTTAAATCGGGTGAAATCCGCCTTACGTCGTTGTGTTCAGAGTTGGGGTCACCAGTTATGGGGTCCTGGTTTCTTAGTTAATGGAGGACCACAATTATCTTTCATTAAAACTAATGATTAACTTTATTTAAACTAAAAAATTACAAAATTTTGATAAGAATGAAAATCAGTAGAATATGTATTCGTACGAAGGTCGCGCCAAAGAGAGAGAAGGAAAAATCTTCATCTGTCACATTGATAGAGCAGAGTTGCTTTTTTGTGTATATTACGGCGTTGCCACAATACTCCCCCCAGACTTCTAAGTCGCGTAGCGAAGTGGGAGTCTGACTACACGTCCGGACCTTGTCTTCTTCTCGGAGGGCGCGGGTGTTGCGACGCCTTTGTCTTGATCGGATTCGTTTGAACACTGCGGTTCTGCCAAAGGCTGGCATATGAATGCAGGCTTGATGCGGTCGATAGAAACGGTAACCGATTTGTTGCGGATCTTAAGTGTATATGTTTTACCTGAGCGTTCCTCTACCTCGTATGGCCCGTTGTAAGGCGGTGTCAGTGATGCTCGAACAGTATCGTTCCGCACGAAAACATGGGTAGCTGTGGCAAGTGCTGGGAATACGAAAGGCTTACGTTTGTTGTGGTGAGCTGTGTCGGTTGGTTGCAATTCGTGCATGTTAGCTAGCAAGCTTTGACCGAATTCAGATGGAGATGTAGTTTTACGGGTTTCACACATGTCACCTGGAAGTCTAAGTGTGGTGCCATAAACCAATTGAGCGGGTGTTGCCTTAATATCGGGTTTGTATACAGAGCGGAGGCCTAGCAAAATAAGTGGAAGCTGGTAGGACCAATTAGATGAGTTTGTACACATGATTGCTGTTTTGAGAGTCCTATGAAACCTCTCAATCAACCCGTTTGCCTGCGGGTGATAGGCCGTGGTTCGCAAATGAGTTATGCCCAATGCTTGCGATAATTCTCGGAATAGCGTTGATTCAAATTGCCTTCCCTGGTCGGTTGTAATGCGAAGAGGTACACCGAAGTGCTTAATCCACCCGTTAAGCAATGCAAAAGCGATAGTGTCTGCGTTTATGTCAGGTAACGGAATAACTTCCGGCCATCTAGAAAATCTATCAATAATCGTTAAGCAGTACCTCTGGCCATTTGATGGCGGCAAGGGGCCAATGATATCCACATTTATGTGTTCGAATCGTTCCGAACGTAAATTATACTTTTCTATTTGCGAAGAGACGTGCCTACCCACCTTTGAGCGTTGGCATGGTATACAATGCGTTACATATTTTCTAACGTCGGCTTCCATATTCTCCCATACGAACTGCTGCTTAACCAATCTGCTGGTGGCTCTTTTTCCAGGGTGTGCAACATTGTGCAACTTCGCTATGACGGCTTGCCTTTGTGCAGGTGGTATATACGGACGCGCTGCATTCCCCGATATGTCACAAGTGATAGGTGTAGCGTTTGGAGACAATTTGATTTGTTTGAACTGTAGCGCCGTATTTGACTGCATAAGTTTTTGAAGTTCTTCGCAAGTGGTTTGCTGCCTAGCTATCTCCTCGTAATCGATGACGTCATCTGCCACAATGTTGAGTGTGTTGATGCGTGAAAGCGTATCAGCTGTGATGTTAGCAGCTCCTGGTATGTGCAGTATGATTGTTGTAAACTGGCCTATAAGGTCCAAGTGTCGAGTTTGCCTTGGCGACGCATTGTCTTTTATTCGAGAAAAGGCAAATGTTAGCGGCTTATGGTCTGTTGCTACAGAAAATTGTCTTCCCTCTAACAGATGTCGGAAGTGCTTAACAGCCGTGTAAATTGCTAGTAATTCGCGATCGTATGTGCTGTATTTGCACTGAGAAGGAGAGAGTTTCCTTGAAAAAAATGCGAGTGGCTGTGGTTGACCATCGATAAGTTGGTGTACCACGGCTCCCATAGCTGTATCGCTTGCATCAGTGCATAGTATCAATTCAGCTGATGGCGCTGGATGTGCTAACAGTGTAGCATTTGCTAAATCGTCCTTGCATTTTTGGAAGTGGTGAATTAATTTATCATCCCCAGTTAAAGGAGTTTTGTCTCTTTTCTTGTTCCCCGTAATAAGTGCATGTAAGTGTTGCTGATGGTTGATGACATGAGGTATAAATCGGCAGTAAAAGTTTACCATGGCCAAGAATCGTTTGAGTTCGAACGCAAACTTTGGCAAAGGGAATTTGCGAATAGCTTCTACCTTCGTAGGTAAGGGGCTGATTCCTTTCGGCGAAACCAAATAGCCTAAAAATTCGATTGTGGCTGACCCGAAAACACACTTTGACGGATTGATCGTTAAGGAATGTATCCGCAATCTTTCAAAAACTAAGCGAAGATGTGCAGTGTGCTCTTCCCCTGTGGTCGATGCCACACAAATGTCGTCAACATAGCTGAATGCAAAGTCCAAGCCTCTCAATTCTTCGTGTATGTACCTTTGAAATGTCTGCGCAGCGTTTCGCAAACCGAACGGCATACGCACAAACTCAAACAGTCCGAAAGGTGTGGTAACTGCGGTCTTGGGTACATCCTCTTTGCGACTGGAATCTGGTAGTAGCCACGGTATAGATCAATTTTTGAAAAAATTTTCTTACCGTGCAAAAAACAAGTGAAGTCGTGAATGTGCGGCAGAGGGTATCTATCTGGTAGCGTCTGCGCATTCAGTGCCCTATAATCGCCACAGGGGCGCCATGAGTTGTCGGCTTTGCGTACTACGTGCAGCGGACTGGCGTAAGGGCTTTTTGATGGCCTACATACGCCGGTCTTTATAAGGTGTTGGAATTCGTCTTTAACGGCGTGGTATTTTTCTGGACTCAAACGTCGCGGCTTTTGAAAGACCGGTTGGCCTTCTGTTACTATAAAATGTTTAAGATCGCTTTTGGTATTTTGTTCGAACGGTTTGTTTGTTTGAGTTATATCGATGAACTCTTGCAATAAATCCGCGTGTATGCTATTAGAATCGTACGTTTTGATATTATACGGCTGAATACCGATTGCGCAAATAGCCCTGCTTGTTAATTTCGTCTCACCGTCGATAATAGTCGTATTATGCATATCGATTAAAATGTTGTACTTACTTAAAAAATCTGCGCCTAAAATATTGTGTTTGGTGTCAGCGGCGACAAAAGTCCACTCGAAGGGTCTTCGTAGTCCCAGGTCAAGGGTTAACCGTATGACACCAAATGTTTGTATTCGCGTATTGTTTGCAGCATATAATTGAGGCGTAGGTTGTGCAAGTACTGGACGTTTTACAGCTGCAGCGTTTATAATTGAAACGTCTGCACCTGTATCAATTAAAAAACGAAGTTTGGAGCGATGATCGACGATAAAGAATCTGTGAGTGTTCGGGCGCGAACTTGTAGAATTAAGGTTGGTGCAGCCTGGTTGATTTGAAGCGACGGTGTCAGCTGCAAGGGCCGCCGGCGTTGTTAGTTTTTTTGTTCCTTAAAGTTGTAGGGATGGTTGCATTTTTTTGCTTTTGCGCCGAAACGCTTATGATACCAACATAATTGTTGCGAGTTGGTAGAAGAACGTCGAGGGCTGTCGTGTCGACTTTCGACCGTGCTCGCTGATGGATTTTGTTGCTATTTTTTTCAATGCGTGCGAGTGTTCGTTCAATTCTGTCGATTCTGCCTTCGACGGAAGCGTTAGGATCCGCATGTGTCGAGCTTTTTTGAAGAGGGCGATTGTTTTTTTCAGCACTAATGGCTTCTACTGAATTTACCCGGACAACATCGATAATTTCGTCGGCTATTGATGCCAGTTGTTCTAGTGTCATGTCCGGGTTACCTTTGTCGATTCCAGCAATTACGGCTCGTGCCGAAACGGGAAGCTTTTGAAGCCAAAAATCTTTTATTAGGTTTTTATCCGTAGTAACACCGGTACGTTGTAGCTGGGACAACATGTGGCTAGGCTTGTTGTCTCCAAGTTGTATCCCTGATGTAAGCTGCTCGAGGCGTGTGATCGGTGATACCGCAAATTTGCTTAAGACTGCAGTGCGAAGAGTAGCGTACTTATCTTTTACTGGTGGATTTCGTACAATATCGAATGTTTGTTCGTGCAGGCGCTCATCCATGTACATCACAGCGATGTTGAATTTGGCGTTGTCGCGTTGGTCCTGGTTCATTTTCCCGAAATTGTTTATGGAGAAAAAGGCTTCCAAGCGTGTGAACCAGGATTCTATGCTTTGTAACGAGAATCCATTTAGTAGAGGCACTTGGACACGGGCTGCGAAACTGATTATATCAGCGCTTTGCTCTGTGTGGGTGTTGTTTCCCGTGATGGTGTCCGAAGTCTTTTCCTCGCCGTTTGTCATAATAGAAGTTTGCCACGTTCCGAGAATATTCTTACCAAATGTTAAATCGGGTGAAATCCGCCTTACGTCGTTGTGTTCAGAGTTGGGGTCACCAGTTATGGGGTCCTGGTTTCTTAGTTAATGGAGGACCACAATTATCTTTCATTAAAACTAATGATTAACTTTATTTAAACTAAAAAATTACAAAATTTTGATAAGAATGAAAATCAGTAGAATATGTATTCGTACGAAGGTCGCGCCAAAGAGAGAGAAGGAAAAATCTTCATCTGTCACATTGATAGAGCAGAGTTGCTTTTTTGTGTATATTACGGCGTTGCCACAAAGATATATCTACATTTGTTTTTACATGGCCGTTTCAATTCTAATAATTATTTTATGTGAATTTTATATGAGCTATTGGCCAGTTTATAATTAAGAAAAATTGAAAAAATTTTTTTTGGTAGAAGTTATGGATCCATTTCGGAGACCACCACATCCCCTCATCAGACTTCTTCCATGTAAAAACAAATGTAAATATGTAATTCGGAGAGCCTGCCGTAAAAAACAAAAATCTGAAACAATAACAAGCATTGCCTGTACAAAAGCTTTGCTTGTTAATAGGCTTAGAACTTTGTACAAAATAAATACACAATCGCACCAACATACTAGGTAGCAAAGACAGAGTGTCATTAAGCTACTGTTGTTGGTATGCCTGCCTTCGACATCTGATAGAAAATTTGTTGCTAGTTTCTTTCCTACTATAATTCGTTTCTATCTTATGCACATACATATGTACATATTTACATATTATTGTATGATTAAACATAAGTAGCGAATAAAGTGTAGGGATGTTCAAATGAACTTAATTTTTTATTTTAATTTATTTAATTTAACGAGCACAGGCCCAGGTTACATTTTATTTTTTAGAAACTAGAAAAAAACTTTTTCGTTTCACGAAAGCATAAAAAATTAACCCATTTTCAATTTTAAAGAGTTGAAAATGGCATAAAGAATAATACTTCATTTGATTTCAAATGGCTCTATTTAACACTATTGAGAATATTTAAAATAAAAAAATAATTAATTTCCCAACCAATTTTAAACATTTAAAAAAATTTCATACATCAGTCGCCCACTGTTGTTACGGACAAAAAAAAGGCATCAACCTGCTTCCATCACTGTTGAAGGCGAACTGAATCGTTTCCTCGCTGAAATGATTATGCTCTGCATTTGTGTACGTATACATTTTTTTTACGCTCGCAGCACAAAGAGCTCTGTTTGCCCATGTCCGTTCATGTTGTATCAACAATAAAATTTGGTTGAAAGAGTTTTTAGTGCTTAGCACGAAATTTTTATTTTTAATTCAATTTTTAATTGTTGGGGTAAGTGGAAAAAAATTCAACAACTATTTACAGCGAAGGTTGAGTGTATAGCTATTTCACGAAAAACCATTTTCGATCATCAGCACTCTTTTCGGAAGTGGATGCACCGGGGATTGAACCCGAGTCCATTCCAACTTCAGCCGCAATGACCCAACGGATAAACACACTCGGCCATTGAGACTCTGTGCAAGCTGTTGGATTTTCCCCACTTTTGCCTTTTTCATTTTCAACATTAACGTTAGTGTGTATATGCTTTTGCATATATTCTCCACAAACGTGCTGAATTTTTGTTGTAGGCAGTTCGCAATGAACATTGTTGTTGGTATTTATTTTATGTATATACCAAACAACGTTAACAATTTTACTTGAAAGAGTTTTTAGTGCTTAGCACGTTTGTGGAGAATGTATGCAAAAGCATATACACACTAACGTTAATGTTGAAAATGAAAAAGGCAAAAGTGGGGAAAATCCAACAGCTTGCACAGAGTCTCAATGGCCGAGTGTGTTTATCCGTTGGGTCATTGCGGCTGAAGTTGGAATGGACTCGGGTTCAATCCCCGGTGCATCCACTTCCGAAAAGAGTGCTGATGATCGAAAATGGTTTTTCGTGAAATAGCTATACACTCAACCTTCGCTGTAAATAGTTGTTGAATTTTTTTCCACTTACCCCAACAATTAAAAATTTGGTTAAATTTACCAAATTTTCAGATAGCATTCACAAAGCCAAAATCATGTTTCAAACATCGTGTCATTTGGAAAAGTTGTTGCTGTTCTATGTGTAAAGATCGATCGTGTTAATTTTACACGAATCGTGTTGATGTTTTTTTTCTGGGTGTTTTCTTACAACAATCACAACCGGCTGCGATACCAAACTGTACCCCCAAAAGTCGCCGCCATACTTGTCTGTACCCGATTTTGACATTTGCCGATGACATATCGAATTTTTTAAATCAAATTTCGACTACGCATCTCAGAGCCAGCTCACTCAATGCTATACACTATGATTAATAATGAATTAATAGACTTAGTGGTCATGGATGGATTGCTCTCAGTAGTGCATCCATTTATTATAGTGCATCAATAAAGACCTGTAAATGATTTTCTTTTGAGGCATACGAAGTTAGTTGGTCTTGCCGTCATGGCTAGAGCGACTGGGTTGGGGTAATCTAGTAGTCTCGTTTTATATGATGCAGCATACTTTCTGATTTCTTGAGCGATAGTAGGTATCTTTAGGTCACGATGTAGTCGGTCGTTCGTGACAATCATTCTTTGCAGAATTTCTATATTTGAGTTTGCTGCGGTTCCCCACAGCTGTATGCCGTAAGTCCAAATGGGGGTATGTTCAGAAACGCAGCATGAAACGCAACATCGGCAGTAATTATTTTTTTGATGATTGTGATGAGCGACGCTTCATGCAAAATTTACGTTTATGAACGCTCTGCTTGTACTACAAAATCAGGTTGCGCTTCAAACTGAGTTTCTGAACAAAGCCTGGGTTTTAAGATAGCTGAGTAAAGCAGGAGTTTGTTGTCGATTCATGAGCCAATAAGGATTTCTTAGTTTTATACCAAGTAAGTTTTTGTAGATATATTGAGTCTTCCCCTTTCAATACGAGAGCGTTGAGAACACTTGTTTTAGAGATTTACAAAAAAATAATTTTTTATTTTCATCTATAAACTATTTTATGTTAATGTCGCATTTCTCTTTTCTAGGTGCCAGAGTTTAAGCCACGTTCAGGTGTAAAAATTGAGACAAATGAGAGTGCTGCAGCAGCTGCAGCCAATAATTTCGATAGTTCCGACGTGGACCAGGATCGTGTTAACAAGATTTTGACAGAACTTCAGGCTTTACGTGATGGCAAAATTCCGTTAATGGTTAAGCCATTGGAGTTCGAAAAGGACGATGATAACAATTTGCACATGGATTTCATAGTTGCTGCTTCTAATTTACGAGCCAGTAACTATAGGATTCCTCCGGCCGATCGCCATAAATCAAAGTTGATAGCTGGAAAAATTATACCGGCGATTGCTACAACTACGTCTCTTGTTTCTGGCTTGGCTGTCCTAGAAGTTATGAAATTAGTTTTAGGGTAATTAGGGTGTTAGTGATATTCCTTAATAAAAGAAAATGATATTTATTATTTTTCAGGCACAGAAATCTGGATAAATTCAAAAATGCCTTTGCAAATTTGGCTTTACCCTTTATTGCATTTTCAGAGCCCGTGCCTGCTGCGAAGAATTCATACTATGGCAAAGAGTGGACACTGTGGGACCGTTTTGAAGTTGTGGGGGAGCTAACATTACAGGAATTCCTGGAGTACTTTGAAAAGAAGGAAAAACTTCAAATAACAATGTTGTCACAAGGTGTATCAATGCTATATTCGTTTTTCATGCCCAAAGGAAAATGCGCAGAACGTTTACCCTTACCAATGACTGAAGTTGTTCGTCGTGTTTCAAAAAAACGCATCGAATCACACGAACGTTCTTTAGTTTTTGAGATTTGCTGCAATGATGAGGACGGTGAGGATGTGGAAGTACCATATGTTCGGTACACTTTACCTTAAAATCAAATACTGTATCACGGATAATTCGAACACAATATTTTTTGAATGAATATAATTTTGAATAAGATGCTTTGTATGAAGTAATATATCTATTACTATTGAATTATTCTATATAATATTCTTTAATAAAATGAAAGTTTGCTTTGGAGGCATTTAATAAAGGAAGTATATAGTATGTATATTAAAAATTTTGTAGTAGTCGAGTACGAATTTTCAGCACAAAACATATTTCTTTTAAGTATAAGTTGATTACAGAGTTAAAGTTCTAACCGGATGGATCACAAATATCTTTTGAAGCTCCAACAACATATCGTCGCCTGAGAAAACGAAATTCGTATGTTACAAAACATAGTTTCGAGAAAATCGACTTTAAAGATTAAACTGGGAATTCTCAAAAATTATACAACAGATTTTTCTGTTATTTGTTACCCGAAATGTTGGTAGCTAAATTTTATTTCTACCATATTCAAAGCCATTAGTTGAAAATTAACCAAAAGAATGACAATTTAATTCACATAGTGTAAGGCTTTGTTCAGAAACTCAGTTTTAAGCGCAACCTGCTTTTGTAGTACAAGCAGAGCGTTCATAAACGTAAATTTTGCATGAAGCGTCGCTGATTACAATCATTAAAAAAATAATTACTGCCGCTTTTGCGTTTCATGCTGCGTTTATGAACATACCCTAAACATAGTGTACGTTCAGAAGGCGCAACGGTTGAGCACAACTGTTGTGTAGATATCATTAATCGGAAAGTGATACAATTTGCGCCTTCTGAACGAGCTGATACATTAAATAAACAAATTATTATTATAATTATCCCCAACGTAATCGCCAATAATTTCGCGGCTTTCAACATTTTTATTGAATTCAAAAATATTCATAAATACTATTTATATTTTTGTACAAATGCAAATCGTAACATGTTTAAAGTGAGCGTAAAAAATTGATGTTGGAAAAAAGTCTCCAAACTGACAACATGCTGTGTTGATCAGAAATACTCAACGTTGCGCCTTCTGAACGTAACCATAGTCTGTCACCTAAATTGAACGTCTGTACTTCTTATTACAACTACCCAATAAACGTTTTTCTTCATTTTCAATTTGAGAAAACCCTATTGTCAAATATCAAACGTTAGTTATCAAATGCACCTCAAATTTCTCTTGATAGCGTTCTCAAACAAAAAGGCACATTTTTAGTATGGGATTTTGAGCTGATTCTCAATTTTGTTCATTTCGTTTTCTCAAACCTATTTCAAAGGTGGCACGAAATGGAATGCAATCAATAGATGTTTCCCATTAAACACTGAAAAAGAAATTATCAAACGTTTGAGAAAATATTGTTTCTAAAGTTGAGAATCAGCATATATATCATTTGAAAATAAACATATTTTCAAGTGTTCATCAAACACTGTTTATCAATTTTAGATTAACTTGCAACACATTTGAAAAAAAAAACTTGTTTCGTATTTTGTACTATTTCACGAATTTCAGCATGTGAAGGTTTGAAGGAACGAAGAAATTTTATGTGTTTGCGAATTTCAGCCAGCGTTCGTTGTTCTACTCGAGCAGTCCCTTAACGGTTGAAATGATGATGGTTGAAAATGATTGTGTGTAATAATGATTCTGTATTTCTTACTCTTATTTTATTTGTTTTTGGCTTTTTGTGAAGTTACACAAAATTTAATAAAAACATGGGTACGTTCATGAAAATGTATAATTGCAGCAGTACAGCAACCCCGTTGCTTATTTTGCACTTGCCTGCTGATACTCAGCTGATATATTGCTATAACAGCATTATTAAAAGTATTTGCAATTAATTTCTGTGATTAAAATTACATTATTGCATATTCCATTAAATATATAGCAATCATGCTTACCCTTCTCTTTCCATTTTTTTTAAAGCAAAAATTGCAGACACAAATTTTCTGTTGCCGATTATTCAAGCAAACTGCACGGTTGATGTGTCAAACGAACGTTTGACTTTTGCAGGTGTTGCCACAAACACGCGAAGAACGTGATACTTGCAACACTGCGGTTCTGATTGCCGCCGCGAACGTACCCCATATGTAGTTGGCAGGCGCGGATCCAGGATTTCGGCAAGAGGGGCGTTTTGAACATTTCTTTTTTTGGAAGATGTTTTTTAAGGGCAGACGCTGGTGAAAATATGGACTAATACCACCTACTATTATTATTCTATATACAAGTTGCGCCATTTCCCGCACCTTAAAAACACCAAACTCAAAACCCTCCAAATTAACAATATGTATGTCATCACATAAAGTGCAGGAGATTTCAATTGGAGTTCTAAATAACATGTAACGTATGTATGTATATTTTTGCATTGGTGTGAGTATCGTATGGTATTGGTGGCAAATTGATCATCAATTTCACTTACCCTTGCATTTAAAGCCAAAATAAATAAGAATATATCGCTAGCTTAGAGTGCAAACTGTGTAAGTCCATTTTTATGAAAAAGTGTAGAAAGCTAGAAAAATTAAATACGCACCACGCTAAACAAGTCTGTGATACTTGTCATATTTCTACTCGTTGTTATTCAGTGATACGCAAATTGTGTAAGTCCAAAAAGAGAAGAAAATTGTGTAAGTGCAAAATTTTTATATTTTTCGCACCGGCGAAATTCACCCGCACGGGTAAATGAAAAACATCACATAAGCGTACAAATATGTAATACATACATCTGTTGATTGCATTCCATTTAGTACCACCTTTGAAATGGGTTTGAGAAAATGGAATTTATCAAATTGATAATCAGCCCAAAATCCCATACTAAAAATGAGCCTTTTTGTTTGAGAACGCTATCAGGGGAAATTTGAGGTGCATTCGATAACAAACGTTTCATAAGATATTGAGATGAATTTATTAATAAACATTTGTGAAGTCATCACGTATACAATTTCTTGTGAGTTTCAGTTTGAGAAATAAGTAATGTTCAATGTAGAATTCTCGGCGTGATTTCTAACCTAATTTTAATTTATTTCACACAGAATATGGGGATTTTGATTTTAAGGATTTTGATTTTGGGGATTTTGATTTTGAGGATTTTGATTTTGGGGATAATGTGGTAAACCCATATAAAATTTCTTGTTTTACCTAAAACGCGCAATGCAGGTAAGACATATTTATTTCTGATTTTGTTTGTTCGCATATATGCGTTTGATCCGTGTATTTTATTGGGCCTTGAAATTGTTAATAATTTTTGTCGCAAAATGGACCTCGTTTTCAGGATCGGCGCATGAATATCGATACTATCGATTGTTTTTTATGAATATTTCACTACAATAAAAAGAGGGATGGTTTTGTTTACAGTTTTCTTTCCAAAAAGTCTTTAATTTTTTACGCAAAACAATAATTAAATAAAAGATCAAATAAGAATTAGATACACCACTTACACTGAGTGAAAAAATCAACCAAAAGTTGGATAATAGTACTAATTTCACACTTGAAATGGAATTTTTTTTTTTTTTCTCGGATATAGTTTTTATTGTATCATTCTTAAAGAATATGACAATTTTTATAAAATCTTAACCTAGTATACAATGACGTTATTCGTTGCCACTGCTTCAAATAACATTTGGATGAAAAGCAATTTTATTTGACATAAAAGAAATACTTATGAATTCATTTATTATGTGTATCGGAATATTTTTGTTTTTGTTAGAATATGTTCATATGTAGTATGTATGTATATAATTTTATTTCATATTCGTTCATTATGTTATTCATTTTCATTATTTATGTATTTTTGCCGTCGGAATGGAATGGAATTCCAAGCAGCTGATTGTATAGTATTAAAAGTTCGTACGGCCTGACAGGACAGGCTTATCGATTACACAATCGTGTGTTGCATTAATAAGTGCTGTTGCAGCTTTCGGAATGGAAGGAATTCCAATAAGCTGCGTGTATGAACTTAGGAATTTTTACGTCCTAATGGGATAGGCTCGTCCGGAACACAATCATACATATGTTATACATGGGTATTAGTAAATGCTGTTGTAGCTTTCTGAATGGAAGGAATTTCAGTAAGCTGCTTTTTATAATTTATTATCATTATTATTATTATTATTATTATTCAGCGACGTTCATCATTTTAAAGTTACTCTCGAGATATTGGTCTAACAGAATATGACCTTATGCACAATTGAGTTTTACATCCTTTCTCTTTAACCGCCTAGGATAGCTTTGCTTTAGGAGGCTTTTTGCTAATGAATTAGGATGGTTGGCTAATCTTTGCGCATAATTTGCTTGCATTTTCTCTATCTCTTCGGCCACCGTATTTATCTTTAGGTTACTATGTATAATTGTATTTTTTACATACCAAGGCGCTTTGCATATTGTTCTTAATATCTTGGACTGTAGCCTTTGAATTCTTTCTACGCTAGATTTCGATGCTGAGCCCCATAGTTGAATTCCATACATCCAAATTGGTTTTAAAACCATATTAAATATTAATATCTTATTATCTAAGCCCAGTCTAGAACTTGGACCAATTAACCATTGCAGCTGGCCTATTTTCAACTTGGATTGCATAATCTTTTTGTCAATGTGATTTTTCCAAGTCATTCTTCTATCCAGTGTGACTCCAAGGTACGTAACGAAGTCTTTCTGAGTTATTATTTTCCCATTTATTGAGACTGGTGGGCATGTGTCTTTTTTCAGGCTAAAGGTTACTTGTACACATTTAGATTCGTTGACCTTATTTCTCCACGTAGCCATTCTTCTAAAGTTTTTATATGTCTCTGCAATTGGATAGTAGCAGTTATGGGATTTGCGTGCGCACTCAGTATAGCCGTATCATCTGCGAAGGTAGACGTGACAAGGCTCGCGTTGGTTGGCAGATCGCTTGTGTAAATTAAGTATAGTACAGGCCCTGGAACGCTACCTTGTGGAACTCCAGCAGAAAGTGGATGACTTTCGGTTGTAAAACTTTTGTGCCTTACTCGAAATTTTCTACCTGTTAAAAAGCTTTCTAGGATCCCGCAGAGATTATAAGGAAGTGTTTGTTTTATTTTATGCAATAGCCCTTCTAGCTATACTTTATCGAAAGCTTGTGCCACATCTAGGAATAGGGCAGTGCAATATCGTTTGGTTTCAAAAGTTGACCTTATTTCTGAAACAATTCTATGCACTTGTTCTATCGTACCGTGCTGCTCTCTAAATCCGAACTGGTGGCTTCGTATGGTTTCGTGCAGTTCTAAGATGGGCTGAATCTTTCTCAGCAATAATTTTTCGAATAGTTTGGAAAAGATAGAGATTAAGCTTATTGGTCTGTAGGAGCTTACTATTGTCGGGTCTTTGCCTGGTTTTGGGATCATAATAATTTCAGATAGTTTCCATGGATTAGGAAAGTGACATAATCGGAGGATACTATTGAAGATGTATAGTAGTTGCTTAATAGCTACTATGGGAAGTGCTTTTAACATTTCACCCGTTATTCTGTCATACCCTGGTGCTTTCTTATTCTCTATGTCTTTGGATATAGTTTTATTCAAGTCGTCTAGTTTAAAATCAAGTGGTATTGCTGGTAATTGTGGAGTATTTTCTTGGAGAACATTTTGGCCTTCATTTGGAGTAAATACATTTGAAAGATGAGTTGCAAATGCTACTCCTTTTTCGTGGTCACTTCGAGCAAATTCACCATTTTGCATTCGTATTGGAGGATCCTGCTGAACCGGCCGTTTTAGATATTTGAGAGAGCGCCACAAAGAATAATCTGTACAGGATGTGGCCGTGAGGGACTTAATTCTATTTTGAAATTTTGTTTCCCTTTTCTCCTCTAGGAGCATTTGGAGCTCTTTCGTACATTTTTTTAGCTCGTTTTTCAGGGTTGGAGATCGCAACCTTTGCCAGTCTCTCCTAAGTTGCCTTTTCCTGGAAACTAGCTCAATGATATCGTTTTCATTGAAAGGACTAAAGCTTTGCTGCTGGGTTGTGTTAGGACGTAATGGCGTTGAAACCTTTGCTGCCACTTGCAGTAAGTTTGTGAAGTCAATTATCGCATATTCCACTTCGGCGGCTGTTTTAAGGCTCACATTTGGATTAATATGCGAACTTATAAATTTTCTGTACTTAGCCAATTCGTAAATCTATTAGTTAAGCTTGGGTTCAGTTCGTTTAAAGTTGGAAGGGTTTTAATAGATATGACGCAAGGAGAGTGATCAGACGATAGGTCAAAAAGAGATTCTATCTGAAGTATATGCCGATCGAGGCCGCGAGTTACCCCAAAATCTCTGAGGTCGGGAGTTTTGCTCCTATCAGTGGGCCAATATGTTGGCTGCCCTGTTGATATAATATCAAGACCATTGCTTTGGATTGCTTTGAACAGGTTTCTTCCCTTTGGTGTTATTAACCTAGATCCCCAAAAAGTATGTTTAGCATTGTAATCACCTGCTGCCAAATATCTCGTGCCTAACTTGGAAAAGAATTCAGTAAATTGGTACTCTGTTATATTATAACGGGGAGGACAGTATATTGCAGATACAGTTAACCCGCCAGAACTATCATCTACGTACACTGATGTTGAGTGTATATACTCTTTGCAATATTCTTCTAGAACGTGGTGCTTAATCCTCTTTCTTATAAGTATACCGGTTCCACCTCTAGCTTTTCCTTCAGGGTGCTTAGTATTATAGAACATATACCCATCAATATTAAAATTATTAAACACAGTCAGATGGGTTTCAGACACTAACATTATGTCTATTTGGTGATTTTCTAGGAAAACATGGAGTTCATTGCGATGTTGGCCTATGCCGTTAGCATTCCAGAAACCTATATTGAAACAATTCATGGTCTCGACCAAATTGTTTGAAGTAGGAGATTTTGATTCCTAATCAATTCTTGCATCATGTTTTGCATTGACTTCATATGGTCCTGCATCATATGAACAAAGCTATTTAGAGTGTTTTCGAGTGATGTTGGTGGAGTGGAATCGTCTTGGATTTCGGTCTGTTGTGTGCCTCTTAAGACTTGAGCGTATGAGTACGTTCCCAGATTTCTCTGCGGGGCTGTATTAATAGTTGGTTTTGGCACATTTTGAGGTTGTGGGACAGGGACATTTTTAGGTTTTTTGCTACCTTTCTCTTTTAATGAAATGTATACTGGGCAACCCCTATAATTAGCAGTGTGATTTTCACCGCAGTTACTGCACTTCTTATTTTCTGGGTTTGCTTTAGGTTTCTCGCACTCTTTGGAGCTGTGCAAATTTCCGTAAATTACACATACGCTAGGTAATGTGCAATATCGTTTTGTATGCCCGAACTCCTGACAATTATGGCATTGTACGGGGCCCACACGTTTATGCGGTTCTTCCACAGAGATTCTTCGGTGTAGAAGATAACGTAATTTATAAATGGGATGTACTTCCCCCTTCTTTCAAAGCTGGAAATCTGGCTCGATTTCAACCCTGAACATCGGTTGCGGTATGTTGGCTTTATTTTTGATATTGTAAACATATCTGACTTTAAAGCCTTCCTCGTTTAATGCAGTCTCTATTTCTGCCGGGCTTACGGAATTTTCTATTCCTTTTAGTACAACTGACAAGCCACGGCTACTTTTTAGCTGATAGGTATAGAAGTTTTTCTTCCTGTTTTCAAAGTCTTTAGTTATTTTTCGGAAATAATCCTCACTATAGGTTTGGATTTTAACTTCCTGTATATTGCCTTTTTTTATAGGTAAGACATGGAAGTTTTTAGGACCTACTAGCTCAACCAGTTTGTTTACTAATGTATTAGAGCTTTGTTCTCGCAGGTAAATTGGAGGGGGCTTGGGACTTTTTTTGGCTTTTCGATTGGAATATTTTGAGATTCAGCGAGCACACTGAATCTGTTATCGCCCAATGTTATTTTCGGTGCCTCTTTTGTTGCCTCTGCTGGCAGGTCACCTTTGATTAATTTGGAGGGATTCGATTTCCCATTCTTTTCTGGCGTTCGCTTTCTTTTTATAAGGATATAGCGATCCAAGCCAGTTTGCACTTGTATTTTCTTGGCGTTTTTATCTGCCATTTTTATGGTATCACCAGCTTTATTTTGAGCTCCAGCTGCGGAAGTACTTGCTAGAGGCTCTGTGAATTGAGGGCAAGTAATTTGGACACTCGGGGAACAGGACCGTGCCCTTTGTTCAATCGCCGTGTTTCCTTTTCCGGCTATTGTAGGTTTTTCATTTATATCAAATGCTTTTATTGTGAAATATGCATTTCGCAAGCGCTCGTTTGACTGAGAGCCATAGGTACTCATATATGTATGCACTTTATTTTGCTCTTTGTTTCATTTATTTATTTTTATTTTTATTATTTTTTTATTTTATTATTATTACAATTTTTTTTTTTTTTTTTAATTTATTTTTTGTTTTATTTTATTTTTTTTTATTTTATTTTTATTTTATTTTAATTTTATTTTATATAATAATTATATCTATTTATATAAACGTAACTAGAGCAGTGCAGTGCTCTAACTGTCGGCAATAGCAGTGCAGTGCTCTAACTGCCGGCAATGCAGTTCGCCGGAAATGTAACAACAGCTGATCCCACCTTCGTTGACAGCGCCACCTGTCGGTACAGCGCATCAAAAGCAACTCTGCACGGGATAAAAAAGTTGCTTAGTACGTATGTATTTATATTTATATATGTATGTATGTTTATATATTGAAAAGTATTTGTTAAAACTAAATACTTATTACGTATTTACGTTTCTTTTTTTTTTCACAATCCCGTCGGAGGGAAATCGCTTCCCAAGTCTCTCGGCACGGATTTTACCAAAAACCCGATTAAAAAAACTAGTAGAAACGTAAATATACGATAAAAACACGGATCGATGTAAATTGGCCTATGTAGCTGCCAGTGTTACCGCTCTAAAAATGGAATTAATGTGAATTTTGTTTAATATTACCATTGCCATTGTTGATATATTAGACAGTGTTTTTGGTTATATTAACCATGATATTTGTTGATATAACAAAATGTTCGTTGAAATCTTCCCAATTTCTTACTATTAAACAATTTGTTGGTTATATTTTTATGCCAGTAGCAGCACTGCTATGTATGATCTATAAGAGAGTGTTAATATGTTAACTGAATAACAAAGAAAATTCCAAATACTCACTCTCTCGCTCTCTGCAATTCGGGTCCAGCCATTCAACTTCGTCAAGCACAAACGGTGTTGAAGGCGATTGTAACAACAGAGCCGAAGCCATAAAGCTTCGCAAATATTTTTACTTTTTTTTTTAGATATGAATTAACCAATATTTTCGGTAATATAACAAATATACACGTTGGGGAAACCAACTTTCTGTTTGATATTGATTGTTACCAAAATATTGGTTAATGGTACAATGAAAATGTACACATTACATTTTTTCCTTTTGACATGAATAAATCAACCAATAAAACATTAACCAAGAAGTTGGTTGAAAAAACCATTGTACTTTTTTCCCTGTGTATGTATATAGCATTTTCTGGTTAAATTAAACCTTAAAAAGAGGGATGGTTTTGTTTAGATTTTCCTTTTCAAAGTCTTTAATTTTTTTTTTAACGCATAACATTAATTAATTAACAAAAGAACAACAAATAGGAATTAAATACTTAACTTATGTATATACATATATAGCATTTTTTGGTTAAATTAAACCTTTTTCAATTTAAAAAGGTTTCATTTTACTTGAAAACGCTATAGTAATAAAACTAAAAGTAGTACAATTGTTTTTTTTAGGATCTTTGGCGCTGACTAGTACATAAGGCACATTGTTTATACATTTCATTAATGTAAAATACACTATGCTTTAAATAAATCAAAAAACAAAAAAATACGAAGAATTTCAGTTATGGGGGAGGATAGGTATGGGCCTGCTGAACACAGAACAATTTTTTTTTTTTTTTGTATGGTTACGTTTTTGAGAGAACGGTAATTTTGTGTTTTTTGTTATCACTTTATTCAAAAATTATGTTCGCTGGAGTTACGCTTCTAACAATATACAACTTGTAGTAATTGAACCACACCTCGCTAAATGACATCTGGTCAATGTCAAAATTTTTAATTTTTTGCGATTTTTCAAAAAGTTTTGATTTTCAAATTAAGTTTTTTATAAAAACTTGTAAAAATCAGAAAAGTTTTATTTTTTTTAAATTAGCCCGTTTAATTGTTAACGTAATATCAAGGATATCTGATAAAAGCATTATTTTTAGCGATTTCTTTCATGTGAAACAAAAAGGATATTTTATGGACGAAAAACTCGGTTAGATGACTCTTCCGTGTATAGACAAAAGATAAAATTTGTTTGTGACTTCACCCTCTCATAGGGTTAGCGTTAATCAGAGGTTGAGTAAACGGCCCTTAAGCTAAAGATATAGATACTTATGTATTGTGGAACGATTTTTCGTCATCCCTTGTGAAAAAATCGTTCCACAATACATCATATTCCTACCCCGTCGGAAAACCAAGCAAAAAAAGGAATAATGAAAATTACTTAACTATTGCTTGTCATTTTATATCAGAAGATTTCAAATTTCGAGTAGATGTACTGTAGACACAAAAGCTGCTGTCAGATACAAATCATTCCGCAGCTAATATATTGGAAACCTTGCACCATGTTCCATACGAGTTACCGTGTTTTGCACCTTCATTGAATTTAGCTGTGCGAGCAAATTGTTTCTTATTTTAAAGGCAGTACTATTGAATATGAGAAGTTGAAGGCCGCGCAAGAAGTCTATAGTGTTTTGCAAAAAAAAAAAAGTTGTAAAACGACGCCCTATACACGAATGAGTCATATAACCGAATTTTTAGTCCATAAAATATCCCTTTTGTTTCACATGAAAGAAATCGCTAAAAATAATGTTTTTATCAGATATCTTTGATACTACGTTAACAATTAAGCGGGCTAATTTTCAAAAAATAAATTTTTTCTGATTTTTACAAGTTTTTATAAAAAACTTAATTTGAAAATCAAAACTTTCAAAAAATTGGAAAAAAAATTAAAAATTTTGACATTGACCAGATGTCATTTAGCGAGGTGTGGTTCAATTACTACAAGTTGTATATCGTTAGAATACTTTATGCAGGCTCCACTATACACGTCGTTTCTTAGATCAGCTGACTTCTTGTTCTTCTTTGTTTACTCCTGCATATTCTATACATGCATTCGTGTTTACAATTCGTCAAATTCTTCATTCTCTGAGTTTATCCATCATTCGCCCGTGGGCCGAATGTCAAATTATTTCGTTTTCCTTACAGTTTTGACATCTCGGTCACGAGAGTTCGACTTTAAGCTCACGGGGTGTATGTGTGTATGTGTCTTGAACCGCTCTGTTAAATTGACCTTGAATTTATGCGTGTTTTGAAAACACATTAGGCGAGTTCCTCTGGCTGTGATCCAGATCAGCATAAAAATATTGCACGCAAATGGAACAACAATTTTCCATTTCGGGTCCGTATAGATTGTAATAGATTTTTTTGATCCAGATAAACATCAGGATCAAAAAATTGTTGTTGCAGTTTTTGAAATATTGATTCTACACGTTTTATTTAATTAATAAAAGAATACAGAAAACGAAAATTAAAGCGTGCGTTAGACATGAAAATTAATGACCGATGATTAATAGCAGAGTTGCCAAAAAGTAGTTAATAAGTCAAGTGTGGTAGCGTTGCCACCTTATTTCATACACAACATTTTTCCCTCCTCTGCACGAGGTATGGTGAAAATCGAACTGCAAACTTCCTCTGTCTGGTGGATCGTCGTGGGCCTGTCGAAACTTCGTTCGGCTGTGAATCTTCCGGTGTTGAATGTGGTTCAGGTATAAAGTCTTCTCTTATTGACGTGTTAGGTGTTGCGAAAGCTTCTAAGTCTTCTTTCGAGCCCAATGATATATTTTGTGGTGATTCTGTCGTACGTTCCACTTCTTTATTAGTATATTCTTTATTTAGGGCACCTGACACGTTCTCTTCCGTTGCAAATCGTCATTTATAATAACTAACCTCAGGTAATGTATTGTCTGGTTCTACGGGGGCTTTCCGCATTTGATATACATGACTTCTAACCTTCTTCCCGTTGAACAGTATTTCGTAGTGAAGTTCTCCTAGCCGGGCGTGTATTGTTCCTCTGAGCCACTTACAAATTCGCGGGTTTCCGGACAGGAAGTAAACACTTTGATTTACCTCGAATACCCTTCTGTGTTTCTTGAACTGCATGTATGGCTTTTCTTCTACCTTCTTTTGGATTTCTTCTAGCCGAACCAAATCCAGTCGTGTTCGCAGTTGTCGTCCCATAAATAGCAGTGCTGGCGAGATGCCTGTGGTTGCATGCGGTGCATTCTTGTACTGTCTTAGGAATTCGTTTAAATTTTTCTTTAATGAGTTGTTTGTAGTACCCATTGCTTTCAATGCGTTCTTGACCGTTTGTACGCTACGCGGTACGGAGCTGAGTACTGGTGATATTTAACACCGACTGACGTTAGGAAATTATTGAAATCTGACGAAGTGAAATTTGTTCCGTTATGGGAAACGACAGTTTGAGGCACACCGGATGCCGCAAATACTTCATCCAACAAGGCAATTGTAGAAGTCGCCGTAATCGGCTTTGTGGTTCTTGCTTCCAACCACTTACTATATGCGTCCGAGATTATCAGTAACATTGTTCCTTCGAACGGCCCCGCATAGTCAATATGAATGCGCTCCCATGGTCCTTTAGGGCAGTGGCGTAGCTAGAGAATTTTTCGGGGGGGGGGGTCACAGCCAATGTAAAAAATTTACCAAAATTAAAATTACCAAAAAAAAAACTACAAATTTTTTTTACAAATGATAAAAATCGCTAGCTTAGAATGCAAATTATGTAAGTCCTTTTTTCAAACTTTGTAGGAGACAAAAAACAAAAAAGAAAAAAAATTCGAAATAAAAGAAAAATTTCTGTTCATATAAATATTTTGGACTTACACAATTTTTTTCGCTTTTTGGACTTACACAATTTGCGTATCACTGAATAACAACGAGTAGAAATATGACAAGTATCTCAGACTTGTTTAGCGCGGTGCGTATTTGATTTTTCTAGCGTTGTACATAAAAACACACTTTTTCATAAAACATAAACATAAACATAAACACAGTTTGCACTCTAAGCTAACACACACAAAAACTGAGGATAGCTTGTAACTGACTTCTGGAGATTTGTAACCTGTTCTTTTCAAGCATTTTCCGGTTTCTAGCAATTTAATTATTTTGCTGAGTCGCTCATCCTTTCTGGATTCCCTTGCAATCTGGTCTGCGTTTAGTGGTAGTTGGTTGATTTGGCGAATCACAAAATTGTCGAATTCGTCGCGTTCATTCGAATTATCTATGTCTGTCTGCTTCATTTGTCCAACGTGTAATGGTTGTGGCCGTCGGAGCGTGAAAGGTTGTCTGCGTTGGCGTTTGCTTTTGAATTTTTATATACCACCTCAAAATCGAATCTACTCAACAAGTCTGCGTAATTTCCCATCCTACTTATACAAAGTACTGGCAATGATATTTCTGGTTGTAGTATTTGTGATAGCGGCTTATGATCTGAAATCAATGTCCAATGGCGAGCGTATAAATATTTGAAAAATTTCTGAACCGCCCATACGATAGCCAATGCCTCTTTGTCCATTTGCCGACATCGCTGTTCTGTTGTGTTCAGTGTTAGACTTGCGTACGCAATGGGTCGTTCGGTACCGTTTTCTAAACGATATGAAATCACCGCTCCCAATCCTGTTTGGCTTGCATCAGTCGCCAGTATTTTCGAACGCTGTATTTGCCTCCTTGGTCCAGCGAAATTTTTATGCTTTTAGCATATCACGCAATGGCCGTGCTCTCGTTGCCAAATCTGGTATGAATGCTCTATAGTAAGTGGCTTTTCCCAGAAATAACTGTAGTTCGTCTGCATTTGAAGGTTTGGAGGCGTTTAGTATAGCTTCAGTGTGTTTATCGGATTTATGCACACCCTGTGCGTCGATGCGATGCCCTAAAAACTCCACTGATGGAGCTGCAAAAACACATTTTGATTTATTTAAATGTAGGCCATTTGTTTTGATACAATTCAATGTTATTGTTAAAGTCCATATGACACTACGTTTTTTTTTTCTGGTATTCTACCAGATTTTTGTGTGAAGGAGATGGTCAAATACAGTTTTGCGTTGGTGTAAGCGAGCAAGCTATATTGAAAAAAAACCAAACAAAATACCATCTAGGCGATTAAAAACCAACGAGCCAGCTTGTATTTCGGTAGGTTTTTTGGCATTCGGTCATTTTTTCTGACAATTTTTCCAATTTGACAACCATAATTTAAATTATATTTAAAATAAAAAATATATGGAAACACAAATTTTAAATTTGCCTCTTATAAGCTTCTGCTTTGGCCGTAAGGGTAAAGAAGAAGTCCGCAAGAAAAAATATATTGCGTACTGGCTTCCCTTCATAACATGGAATACACAGCTATCCTGCCCTTTGGGTTTCATAACTTTTTTATTTCAGTAATTTAAATCAAATTTCCAAAAAAAATAATTTTTGAAATAAATATTTTCATTTAGTTTGAAGTTTAATGTCAATCAAATTATTTTTGAGGGAGTATTTGTCTCTTTTCAACCTATAGAAGAATTGTTTTTGTATTTTGACTTTCGGCGGGTTTTCAAAACCTAAAAAACCAGGGAAAAAATGTAGTGTCATATAGGCTTAAGACTCTTAACAACTCTTCGAAATTTTCAGCAAACACCAGAATGTCATCACAAAAATTTAATACATTTGGTACTCCTTGTAAGATTGTCTCCATTTTGCTTTGCCAAATAGTTGGTATATTTGCTGTTCCATAAACCGTACGAGTTGGCCGAACTTATCCGTGCGTAGCTGTGTTTAACATTAATACATGTGCGAATTCGTCATCAATTGTCAGGTGTGTATATGCATCGGTGACGTCCAAATGGCAGAATATTGTAGCGTTTTTCATTTTATTAAACAGATCTTCTGCTTTTGGAATCGGATGTTCATCTATAATCATTATTGGGTTAACCGTGGGTTTGTAATTACCAGTGATGCGAATATATCCATTTTTTTCGCAACCACGTGTGTTGCCCATTCTGAATGATCCACTCTCTTGTAAAACCCGGACTGAATTTTATGATCTATTTCTTTGAAATACGCCTCTCTCAATGCTACTGGTATTTCACGTGCCCGTGCGAACACTGGTGTTTATTTCTCGTGCAAATTGTGAAATCCATTCTCTGCCGCAAAGCGTATCGTAATCTCCTTGAACGACGTACAAATTTAGACGCCGTTGAGTCTTTCCTATTGATGCGTTTACTACAACCCGTCCCATGCAGTTTACTCGATGACCAGTATAGCTTGTGAATCGTCTGTCTGTTTTTAATAACTTCAATTTTGGGTTAATGATGCGAAGCATTCTGTCACTTATTATAGCACATGGTGCGCCAGTATCCAGTTCCATCTGGATTTGTCTTCCATCGATGTTAACACGTATCATTTCCTACCTACATTTGGAGTTGTTAAACTTACAGTCTTTTCTATTGTGTTGACCCCCACATGCAGAACAATTTGAATGTTTTTCTTTTTGCCTCTTCGTTGGCTTTTCCATGTTCCTGCTTCTTTTTGTTCTTACTGGTACATATCCCAATTTATAAGTTGGTTCATTTGGATGTGGCGACTCTGCACACTTCAAATCGGCTGTTGCACTTTGAGTTAGTTCGATTGTATGAGCAATTTCATATACCTCCTTAATATTTTTCGGTTTTTTAGCTATGACCTCGTCGCAAATATGGCGTGATTCCAAACCATACAATAATTGCTCCACCAGCATCCTATCTAGGAAATTTTAGACGAAGTGCGAATTTGGAAATCGAATCTCCCTTCTCCTGTTTATTTTGCCTAAACTTTTGCTTTCAGCATATTTATTTCGTAAGCCATCCAAATGGCTAATTAAAATGCTTTTTATTTCATTGAAGTTTAGTGTGTCTGTTGTTCTCGGGCTAACAAGAATTTTTAGTGCAGTGTTTAGCTCTGCACCCATACATATGTACTCGTACGAATTTGTATTGTTCTTCTTCTGGAACTTTGCTAAGCTGTAATGCCCAATCTACGCGTGTGAAGTCACCGCCACTCGAAATGCTCCTATCAGTTGTTCTATCACTGTCTTTAAATCATCCGGTGTAAGACTCATCTTTTAAATTCTACTTCTGACACCACTTTTAAATATGGATTCTACACTTTTTATTTAATTAATAAAAAAATACAGAAAACGAAAATGATAATTAAAGCGTGCGTTAGACATGAAAATGATGAAATAATGACCGATGATTAATAGAAGAGTTGCCAAAAAATAGTTAATAAGTCAAGTGTGGTAGCGTTGCCACCTTATTTCATACACAACACAGTTGATTGCAAATTTTTTGTCCGGATCACTTTTTGAGAATCAAGCTGGAACTCTGGAAAAGTTCTAGCAACACTGGAGCGAGTGCAGAAAAAAAGAGCTAAACACGTTGTGGAGACATGGTATGAAAGTGCGCTGAAAATGTTGCTGTTGTTTCCGACGACAAAGAAATAAGTATAAAAAAATATATTTACATATATACATGTGTATATAAAAAAAAAATATCTGAAAAAACAAAGTAAAGAAAATGAAATGATTGTGCTTTCAATTAGTTTAAATAGAAATAAGTTATATAAAAGATATTAAGGAATGAATACAGACAAAAAATCCATTTTCGCCCCTTTGGACGTGAATATCTCAGAAACTAGTTGTAATATGAACATGGCTTTGTTCAGAAACTCAGTTTGAAGCGAAACCTGATTTTGTAGTACATGCAGAGCATTCATAAACGTAAATTTTGCATGAAGCGTCGCTCATCACAATCATCAAAAAAATAATTGCTGCCACTGTAGCGTTTCATGCTGCGTTTCTGAACATATCCTATATTAAGTAAAACCCATGTGGAACAAATTTTTTTTCGTGTAATTTAATCTAATCGTGTGTATATGAAAGCAATTTGATTAAAACGTACATTATTAAGTAGGAAATCAATAACTATATACAAATGTAATTATAAGGCACATCAATATTTTTTCATTAGTGCCTGCTACCACCAACATAATAGCAATAACAATATAACCAACAGACTAGATTTCCTTTCAGTTTGACTTCTCAAACCCCGAACACTACTACGAAAATCATAATCCACTGTAACATTGCGTTCTGATATCAAGGGTGCTGTCCACATTTGTTCCTCGTCGGCTTCATTCAGTCGTCGCTGGCAATTCATCCATCTTCGTGCACTGAGCTTTGGGCGTGGATGGGCCACCTCCATTACATCATCATTAAATTCCCAGTAACCGTAGCCTTTGAAAAAGTAGGTTTTGCGATTTTTATATTGAAATGCAGCATCAATATTATAGCCTACACCTCGCCAAATAGACATATCTCGTGGATAGTCTAATTCGACATGTCCCGTTTCGTCATCTATTCGCCAATATAAAGTGCCACTTGTGAGGTAAGTTCGGTTATTGTGACCCCAAATGAAAGCTGCATCTATATGAGTTAATGATGGCGGTAGTCCCAGGAACGTTAACGGTCGTGGATAGCCACGAACTAGTGGAACCGAATCAAATACATAGTAATAACGCCCTAAAAGAAATATTAATTAATTTGTGCTTCGCTGAAAAATAATCCATATGAAACTCACCAATAAAAAAAACAATTTTGCGGTCATTACTCTCATAAACAGCATCAACTTTGGTATAGTTTTCAGGCAGTTGAGTCCATAATCGACGAGTTTCGGTGGGATAACCCGGGTAAAGACCACGATCTCCAATACGCCAAAGAAACTGAAAAACAAAATATTTAAATCAGTTAAGAAATGTGACTGATATTTTGCAAGGTTATTAATAAGCTCACTTGTCCACTGAATATGAAAATTTCTCTGCGTATTACTGATATTGCATCATAGCTTGTTTGACAAGTATCCGGCTTTATTTTTTTAGGCTTAATGGGATAACGCCGCTTCGACCAATTTTTGGTTGGATGAGTAGGTGAATTTGTACTTATTCTATATGTAGTAGTTATCGTTGTGGTCAGATGCTCATCATGACGATGGTGTGGATTATAAGGATATTGGCGACGTGGATCGTAAGGATCGAAATATGGATACTGGGGCTGTTGTGGATAAAAAATAAGCGGTCGCCGTGTTGTGGTAGTTGTTGCAGCAGTAGCAGTTTTTGGGCGCTGCTGAGGTTTGAATGGGCCCCATGTCTTTTCTTTAGCACCGTATAACTGTTGAATAGCATTCCGATCATCATCAGGGAGATTAATATCAACGTTGCTGTCACGATACCAAGGATACATAATGGCATTTTTGTCAGAAGAATGTCCAAGGCCAAGCGAGTGTCCAAACTCGTGTACTGCAACACCAAGAAAATTGGCCACTGAAACCAAGAAAAAGCAAAGATATACTTATGGAACATTCTATTTGCAAATATCGGACAACACTTTCGAATCAACTTGGACCAAAAAATTGCAAGAAAGCGTCCCCTCTGTGGTGGCTGGCATACCTTCGGAATGTATTTATGTCAAAGCTTCTCACAAAATAAAAACATATATCGACGCCAAAGTAAAAGATCACCCTATTTCAAGAGTTGTTTCAAAAACGCCCTATTTCAGAATTTTGTTCAATAACGCCCCATTTCAGAACTTGCTTCAATAACGCCCTATTTCAGAATTTGTTTCAATAACGTCCTATTTCAGAAAATTATTCAAAAACGCCCTATTTCAGAAAAATATATAAGGAATTTTCTCTAAAATAGGGCGTTTTTGTAACAACTTTTTAAATAGGATGATCTTTTACTCAGGCGTCGATATACTTTAGTAGCAGAAGCCCTACTTAGCTGGCGCAAAATTGTATGCACCCAATTCGTAGGAAAAACATATTAAGAAGCACGTGCCCAGTTGGAGAATTTTGGCCTAAAACTCGCCAGAGTTATATCGCGCGAATAAGGAAGTGATGATTTTAATACAGGCATTTAAAGGATGCAAATAGATTTTCATACATATGGCTTGAATTATTCGGATATTAAGTAGTACGTCTCCAATTTGAGGAGAATTTCGGCCTAAAACTCGCCAGAGTTATATGGCGCAATAAAGAAGTAATGATAAAACAAGAGATTTTCAGATAGTTAAAGGATGCAAATAGATTTCCATATTCCCTGAATTTCATTTAATTTTTGATTTAATTTTAATATCCCGCAAAATACCCTAAAGGAATCATGACGCTTTTTCCTAGAGCAATTTAAAACTAATTATGCTATGAATGCTAGAGCACTAAAAAGTCTAACTTTCTATCAAATTCTTCATCCGTTGATTTAGCTTCCACAAAGTATAACTTTATTTCAATCTTAAATGATTTACTAACCTAGTGGAGTTTTGTCTCCTCTGCTTTGGAACCTAACGGTGAACACCCTGCTCTCTAAACTTCAGCACACGGGCTGCCAGGTCATTGCGTACGCCGATGACATCGCCCTGACAGCGACTGGCAAGCATATACCGGTGCTGAGCGACCTTTTGCAAAATGCACTCAACATTGTAAAAACCTGGTCTCTGAAATGCGGGCTCAGTGTCAGCTCTGAGAAAACGGAAATGGTTCTGTTTACCCGCAAACATAAGATACCTGAATTCAAACCTCCGTCCATAAATGGGAAGGAGATTAAACTCTCTACCGAGGTTAAATACCTTGGTATTATTCTAGACAGAAAACTAAACTGGAAACGGAACGTAGAAGTACGATCCCAAAAAGCCATGTTAGCACTTTACGCATGTAAATCAGCGATAGGCAAGAGATGGGGACTTAACCCCCAAATCGTCCATTGGCTGTACACAGCGGTAGTGCGACCTATTCTCTTCTATGCAGTCACCATATGGTGGCCAGCACTGGAACTCGAAACCAATAAGAGCAAATTAACTAGAGTGCAGCGAATGGCTTCCATGCTTATTAGCGGAGCCCTTCCCTCCACCCCAACTAAAGCTCCCGAAACCATCCTATTTCTTCTCCCCACGGATATACAGGGGAAACTCATTGCCAGCTGCAACGCGGCGAGGCTCAATGCAACCGAACCCTGGAGGGACACCAGATTCGGGCACGCTCAAATTCTTAGTAACGTCCCTGCCAATTTTCTAAAGCTGGACTATGCAATACCAGCCTTTTGTTGGGATAACAAATTCTCCACAAGAATCCCGGAGAGGAGCGAGTGGAAGAACTTAGGGGATCCCGACCCTAATACACTGCACATTTACACGGACGGCTCTAAATTGAACAATAGAGTTGGAAGTGGGTTTTTCTGCGAAAAGCTTCATCTGAAATTAAGTTTGCGCCTACCTGATCACTGCAGCGTCTATCAGGCTGAGCTCATAGCCATATGGGAAGCAGCTCGTCGCCTGACAGATCTGCCAGACATAAATTCTATCAAAATCTTCTCTGACAGCCAAGCTGCCATAAAATCCTTACAGAGTAACAATGCTACATCTATAGTTGCAATGAAATGTAGGGAGTCTTTGAACAAACTAGCCGAAAGGTGCGACCTGAACGTCATTTGGGTTCCAGGCCATAGCAACGTTCGGGGCAACTGCATTGCGGATGAGTTGGCAAGGGAAGGCACAAGCTTGCAGGATATCACATCTGCGGCATGGGTTGGCCCCCCACTTAACTCATGCAAGCATTGGTTGAGATCTCGCTCCATTGAACAGGCTAACGCTAGATGGGCCAAGGAGTCAACTTGTGTGATTTCTAGGCAAATCTGGCCTAGACTGGATGAGGCTAGGTCTGTATCGGTGCTGCATCTGAATCGGCTCTCTATAGGTCCGCTGGTGGGACTTCTAACAGGCCATTGTCTTATGGGCACTTCTGCCGCAGCTGTAGGGACGTGGAGGAAATAGAGAGTGTTGAGCACTATCTATGCCACTGCCCCGCACTGTCGCTATCCAGGTACCGCTTCCTCCATAAACACTTTTTCGAGTGCCTGGCGGAGATGGAAAATGCAAGGACACTAGATTTTCTGCGCTTCATGAAACAAACGCGCTGGTTTAGCTTCACGGGCATCTAATCTTATCATACTTTTGAATCTAATTTTTCCGGAAAGGTTTGTAAACAGGGATAAGGAAGCTAGGGCTCCCGTGTGGTATCACAATGGGCCACCTCGGCCTAAGTGTGTCCCCGCTTTCATGAATTGCGGAGACAGCCACCTCAACCTAACCTAACCTAACCTAGACATACATACTTAATTGTTTATATTCTGTATGAAATTTATAATTCCTAGATTATTTTTACAAATAAACAAATTTTTCGGCCAAAGAGAATACACTCAAAAAAAAAAACCTTGGAAATCAACACGAGGCTTAATTAAGTCATCCTGTAAAAGTGTATTTTCTTGTGTTAGTTTTTCACGATGATAACTGTAGAATTAACACTAAAATCTTATTGAGCTTACCTGACATTTAACAACAAAATTTTAAGTTCGTCAAATTCACACGAGATGATTATGTTAAATTAGCAATAATATCTTATTGCTTTTACCTTGAATATTGTTGAATGAACGTGTGATGATCGTGTTAAATTAACTAGAAAATCTTTTTGAATTTACAATATAAAAAATAGATTTGTACATTTTTGTAAATAAAAAAAGAGCGCGGCTGTCTTCGACCGAGGACTACAAACTTCATGAACGGGAGAATTAAAATTTACGTCAGGGGTCACCACAAGGCTCTTACGGAAGCGCGGGAACCGGTATATTGAAACAAAACCGACGGCGGACAATGAAAGCAACAAAATTGCTACAGTCAATCAATGAGCAGTGCCTCCATTACTAAAAGTACATACTAAAAATTTTGAAGATTTATAGTGATAATTTTTTAAGAAAGGGATAAAGAAAATAAATTTCTGGGTATTTTTTGAAATATTTTATATATTTTTTGTTTTTTCGTTTTTTGTTTTTTGTTTTTTTTTTTTTATTTTATATTTTTCATTATTAGAGACCAGCGTCATCTGATTGAATTACATAATCTCATTAGTAAATATGCTGCGTATTTTTAGGCATAAGGAACTTACATACATGCATACAGGTAAAGCTAATAAAAATGTGTTGAAAAATCTACATATCGTCCCTGCGAATAAAAAAACAGTTTTAGGAAACTTTTTTTATTTCATTTTTTACTAGAGCTCCAGATTTTTTTTGAACATTTTCGAGTAGCCCGAACAATGTTGTTCAAATGCCCGAACAGTCGTTTGTTTGTTTATTACCCGTATGTTTGTACGGACATTTGAACAATTCGGGTATTTTGAAGTTTGTTTTTTTCTTTTGTTTATTATTTTTTTCTTCTTCATATGTAGTTTTTTTATTTTTGTTTTTCCGATACACATTTTTTTTGTTTGTAAGCTCGAATGTTTGTACGGGCATTTGAACAACAAACGGGCTTCAAACAAAAACGATCAGTTCGAATTGCTCGATACCCGGGTATCTAGGGCCATATTTTTTACTAGCCCTATTCATTGCCCACATTTCTGCGTTTGCAGTTTTTTCATATCTGGTTTGGTTTAGAAGTTATCAAATAAGGTATGCGCGTATACTATAAATGTTCTGAGAAAAAGGTATGCGCTTACAGAAATACAGGCAAAATGGCAACTGTTAGTTAATTAGTTCGATACTCAACATTTTCACATACAAACTAGGCCTAACGGTGTATTGTGTACAGATTGTATACGTTTTTACAAAAAAAAATTGGTGTATAAAAAGAGCTATGTGCATTAAAAAAGCACAAATCTTTATCACGCACAGTGGTTCAGCCGCGGAAAAAATTCATTTTTTTCAATACCTCCGGCACCGGAATATGAAACTAGGTTGTTTTAGAGTAAGTAAACTGAAAAAAAATTTCACTTTTCCAAAAACTGGATGGAGCTACACCGAAAACCGCGCAAATTCCCAGAATTTCAAGGTATGGTTAGATTTATGTATGAAAAAAGTTGGACTTTTCCACAAAAAAAAATTGATACCCACCCATACGAAGAATTAACCGCTAAATCGAATGGCATATTCAGTTTTTTGGTACACTACCCAGGGAAGGTTATATCGCAGCCTAAAGTGATCATTTTCTTTTTTTTCTCATGAATCTTCAATTACTTGCCCTATACTCTTCCCGAAATCGGAAATTATTTTTTAACTAAATCACACGGTAGGCTGCGTTATTCAATGCGCTTTCCAGGAATGTATAGCTATTAAAACTCGAATAATATTTGGATGAGTTCATCAAGTTTAAGAAGTAAAGTCGGGCATAAAAGGGCTTACATGATTTAAACTTTCCAAAATTTTCCAAAATTTTGCTCTTGAAGACGGTTTTTTGGGTTAATAGTGATTGTTTTATTTGGTTGGATTACTCCACAAATGTAAAAAAAAATTCGGAAGATCGAGACCGCGGATAGCGGTATTGGGCAATATTGGTATCAAATTAAAGGTCTTAACTAGGGCTTGCATATGGAACTCATTACATGCCAATTTCTTAGCCAATTTCCGATATACTGGCGAATAAGTGGTCCAGGATGACCACAGAATAGTTTAAAGGATATCGGCGACATTTTAGTCTAATTTTTGACTTATATGTGTCTAAACGGTGGACACAGCAAAATGGATTGGCTTTACATTGAAGTCCTAGGTAAAATCTTTATTTTGAACCCATATTGCCCAAAAATGTTTTGGCGCTATCCGGCTCCACTTTTTGTCCGTTATCCACGGTCTCGACCTTTGTATTTATTTTTTTTTTTTTTGCATTTGGAGATTTATCAACCCACATAAAAAAATCACGAATAACCCAAAAATCGCCTTCAAGAGCAAAATCGTTAAAAAATTTAAAGGTATGTTACTCTTTTATACCCGACTTTACTTCGTTTAAACTTGATGAACTCATCCAAATTTTATTACACTTTCAATAGCTATACATTTCTGGAAAGCGCATTAAATAACGCAGCCTACAGTGTGATTGAATTAAAAAATAATTTCCGACTTCGGGAAGAGTATAGGTCAAGAAGTTGAAGATTCATAAGAAAAAAAGAAAATGATTACTTTAGGCCGCGTTATTACCTTTCCTGGGTAGTGCACCAAAAAACGGAATACGCCATTCGCTTTAGCGGTTAATTCTACATATGGGTGGATATCAATTTTTTTTTCTTGTGCAAAAGCCTAACTTTTTTCAGACATAAAACTAAACATACCTTGAAATTCTGGGAATTTGCGCGGTTTTCGGTGTAGCTCCATTCAGTTTTTGGAAAAGTCAACTTTTTTTCAGTTTACTTACTTTAAGACATCCTATTTTCATATTCCGGTGCCGGAGGGAATATCTAAAAAAAACGCATCTAGTGTACAATGTACATGTCAAAGATGACTTGATACGAAACTCTTTTTTACTCTCTCACTTTTATGATTTTCCCACGGGTTTTCTGTGGCTTTGTTGCCAGCATCAACACAACAGAAAACCCGGCCGATCAGCTGTTGTGCAAATTGCTGGTGCCAGAAGGGAAAACACGCCAAAATAAATTGGCGCATTTGGTGGATTTAGATTTTTTCTTTTATGTGTTAAATTTTGTTGAAATAATAAAGAAATAAGAAAAATACCGACGTAATTGTATTGCTTGTGTTTACTATGCAGTGCAGTTTATTGTTTCAACTGAAAAAATTGTGTTTCAGTTAAAATAATAAAAAATATGTTAATGAGATGGAACGCGGGCAGCGGTTCTTCAGTAGATTTATATATATATCCGGTTAAAAATTATTATATTTCAGTTCTAATATATTCACATTTTAATAGAATTCCAAAATAGAGTAAATATTTCTTAAAAAACACCATCTAACTACATGTATTATCGTTCACCACTTTTTGTGCGTTATTCTCAATTTGTCTGAGATTGGGTTTCGAACACGAATATTCGGAATGTGGGAAAATCATACTATCCTGTGTATCACTTTTGTGGTTATATCCTTATCTTAATTTGGTATAAACAAAATTTTATTATTGCTATAGTCTTCAATAACATAAGGAAGCCGAAAAATTCCCAGAAATAATATGTAAAATACCCATTTTCAGTTTACGAACAGAGTGGCACCAATGAAAAATGTTATAAAAAATGCGCATTTTGACAGCGCTCTCACGAAATGAAGAGTTTCGTATCTAGTTATCTTTGGTACATGTATCAAGCAAGTTTTAAGTGGAAATAGAGAGATGGACATGTAAAAAGTTAAATTCATTTAAAGAGCGATAAATTTATTAATTTTTGGTTTGTTTTTATACGAGGGTTTCTCTATATATTTTTAGCCTAATAATGAAAATGCGAATATTAATCATCAAAAACGATTTTATTGCTTTTCAAAGTATTCTCCAGCATGCCTTATACACTTTTTCATGCGCTGAAACCAATTTTCGAAGAACTTTTTCCACTCCGATTGAGACACCTCCAAAACATGGTTTTTGAACGCTTGAACAGCATCTTCTGGCGACGAAAATCGTTGACCACGCATTTTTTTCTTGATGTGCGGGAATAATAAGAAGTCATTGGGTGCCCAGTAAGGGTGTACGGCGGATAACTCATCAATTCGACGTTTTTGCCGGCCAAAGCGGCGTTGGTTTAGCCGATGTGTGAGAGCAATGGTGAACAATGATTCATCTTCTCTTATTCGTTTTTAGAATTTCTCCGAAGACTTCAGGCAAACAAATTCTGGTGTACCAGTCAGAATTGACCGTCCTACGTTGCTCAAGCGGAACAGTCGCCACATGACCAGATTTGCCGAAGAAACAGGCGACCATTTGCTTCGAAGTGCTTCTTCCACGAACAACTTTCATTGGATTTGGCTCGTCTTCGAAGACCCACACGATCGATTTTTGTTTTGTTTCGGGTTCATACGCATAGATCCATGATTCGTCACCAGTGACGATCTTATAAACGTCTTTTGAAACACCGCGACCGTATTTTTGCAACACTTCTTTGTACCAATCGACACGAGCCTTTTTTGAGCGACAGTCAAATTGTGCGGGATCCATCGAGAACAAACCTTTTTTGCGGCCAGGTGTTTATGCAATATCGAATGTATGCTGTTGGGAGAAATGTCCAAGGATGTCTCTATCTCACTGTATGTCACATGACGATCTTGCATTATGAGTTCACGCACTGCATCAATGTTCTCTGGCACAACGGCCGTTTTTGGACGACCTTCACGGAATTGGTCCTTGAGCGAGCGTCGGCCACCATTGAATTCATTATACAAATTTTTCACAGTGCCATATAAAGATTTGAGTTCATCAATGCACTCTTGTCGTGATAATCCACGCCGAAATTTGTGAAAACGGATCGCACGAAAATGTTCACGAGTTAATTCCATTTTTTTGCTAAATTAAATTTTTCAAGTAACTTAAAACAACACAGATGATGGTCGTACGGCAAAACGTTCTGAGTACGATTATGCTAAACAATGTCAGACTTTCCAATGGAAATGTCAGATTTCACCTGGCAACACTTTTTCATTGATAGGCTAAAAATATATAGAGCAGCCCTCGTAATTTTTTAAATACTCTTTGTAAACGTTAATGTCGCACCCTAAATCATTAAGTGACATAACTCAAAAATTTTTTAAATCGGGTTTTGTCATAAACCTGTTCTCAGAACACATCTCTAGCGGTTGCCAAACAAACTTTTCTATCGGTGTCTCTTTGATTGAAAAATAGACATTATACTTGGCATTTTCCATATCATTGCTTGCAAAGAAACGAGTTTTTTGGCTCCTTTAAATTTTGAGTTGTGTCAGTTTATGATTTAGGGTGCGATATTGTGAAGTTAATTTTCCATTGAAAAATATTAAATGAGAAACAAACTATTTATATACTACGACTATTACTACGAAAAAATCTTTCTGGTACTCTCAAAAGCTATTTGGTACGTTTTTTGGTAGGAGGAAATATACCGAGCCCTATGCGCCGGAAAGATGTAAAGGCCATGATTTCCGATTTTCACTTTTTTGTAGAAATGGCTTACTTGTCATCACCCACACCTTCTCCATAAATTTTATGTCTGAAAAATGTACCGTTATGAAAAGCAATTTTGATGTAAGTACATAAGTTCAGTTTGTTTACTTTTTTTGTGAGTACGAAGTGGCTTTTACAACTTTTTTGCTTTTAAAATTATTGAAGACTAGTGAAAAATAAACAAATTTAACGGGGTTTTGTTGGAATTTAACCAAGGGTTTTATCACTTTGAAGACTTCTACTTTGTATTTTATTACATATCGATGACCAACATGGTTTTCTTGAGCGGCATATTGCACTTTATTGCTCCATAATTTTGGAATAAAGTTCTGACGATTTCACAATAGTTAGGGTCCCTTTTGTTACTGCTTAGAGCAGTTTTAAACAAACTGGTTGTGTATTTCTAAAATTTCTCCAAAATTAATTTCTTGAATCTCGATAATTTCCCTCCAAACGTAGATGCTGAAAGTGATCAACATGGTGAGAGATTTCATCAGAACTTAATAGTTTTTGAAAGGCGATATCAAAGACCTTGGAACAAGGATATGATGGGAGACAAATCCAGAAAATTACAAAAGAATAGCCAAAAGTACTTACATCCCTCATTATTTATCCTCTCCTTAAAATCGCGAAATCCATTAATTTTTTTATTCAATTAATTCTTTATCCTATTGATTACTGTTTTGAGAGACAATGTGCACATCAAAACTCAAATGGAAAGAAATAATGTTAAATGTTACTCCTTAATAAAGTTTTATAAAGAAACGGAAAATGCTAGGTTAAGAACTCTCAATAAAAATAGGTATATATAAATACTTATACATCCCATTATTGCAAAAGTAGTCTCAAAATGTTCACATTTAAATTCTTTATGGGATAGATAGGAGTCGGATCTGAAATTCCTTATACAAACTTAGATTTTTTCATTCTTTTTGCCATTGTAACCAAACTACTTGACCAATTTTTAAGTGCAAAGGCAAAAAATGTTTGTTGGGATTCTCTTTACCAGTTCTTATTAGATGCCAAATCGCTACGGTGGCTAACACCATTTTTTATGCACTTATGTATGTATGTCATGCAATTTCTTGTATATACGGTTTTTTCTACATTTTTACCGATATCTCAGAAACAGGGTCTGCCACAAAAAAATGGATATGCTATTCGGGATCAGCGTAAAATTTCGTTTTAGAAAAGTATAGTTTTATATTTTAGGTGGTTAATGTTGATTAAAAATTGTCGAAAAGCAAAAAAAAAAAAAAAGAAATCGAAATAAAGAAATGAAAGTAAGAAAATTTTTAAAAAACCTTCTCCTGAACATTTTTGAATTTGGCCTTTACATCTTTCCGGCGCATACGGCTCGATATGTGAGTGGCATCATATATGTATTATCAGCGAGAGATAAGAAATCGCTTGAAAAGTAGAAGAACACTTTTGCGGGAGTCCACAACTCCATTCTCTTTTGCAGAAGAACTTTCGTTGAAATTTTTCGACTTCCAAAGCAAATATGCAGAAATATTTTTGCGGAAGTAGTGTATATTTTTGCTCATTTGTTATCTTTTTTGAGCTACAATTCTCCATTTTTCCTATAACTATAAACGTTATTAATGCGGTGAAACATTTTAAAAAGAAAATGAATACGCTTTTACCTTTGCAACTTAAATAATCTTTTAGGCAACAAATTTTTCGCGTCGCTAATTTTGGAGAAATTTTGGCTAATAATGGTGATTTTTGGAGATGGCTAACATATTGGAATCGCCATTTTAGCTAATTGAACTGTCAAAAAGTGTTCAATCCTTTTATCCGGGTTAATTTTGTTCATTGCTAAAACGGGAGAATTTTAGCGATTTTTTATCACGCATTTTTATGATAGAATCCGACTATAGGAGGTTCATGCCAATTCTCCCTACACCTTAATTTATTGGTATTTTTTGGCTGTAAAGCTGTGTAATTCGATACTTACTATCTGTTGTTTTATCCCTGTAAAATTGCCACTTCTCATCGGCATCGAAGTGCGCATCACCACCACGTCCTGCACCTGGGTAGAAGGCATGAGCAAGCACCATACCAGGTCCATCAAATTTATATCCGTCTCCATGGTCGCGTCTATGTCGATAAACAAAAAAGCAAGACGAAATTAAAAAAAAGACGCGTGTAGCACAGTAAACGAGATAGAAGTTAACTTCTTACACTAACAGCCAGTTTCACGAAAATATTTAAGTGAACATTTAATTTTTTTCCTGTCAGATTTTATATAAAATTCAAGTAAAAAAAATTAAATTAAACTTAAGCTCTTTCGTGAAACTGACTGCAAGGATACATAATTATAAAGAAATAGTAGGAAAAAACAAAAACTAAGGACCACGCCTCGAATTGAGAAGGGAAGCTCGGCCTTAAAACTCTTCAGATTTATGTATATCAGCGCCATTGTATTATATTATAAAGAAATATCAAGTAGTAGATCTAATTTTCAGTGCTCTCAGCACTCAACTACCACTCAAACCTGAGTGGTAGTTAAATATCTGATTTTAAATCTCAGATTCAACTACCAGCTAAATTGAGTGGTAATTAAATCTTGAAATTAACTCAATTTGAGTGGTAGTTAAAAATAACATTTAACTACCACTCAAGTTTAGTGTTGGTAGTACACTGAGGGAAATAACGCATAGTAAAAATGAATGAATTTTTATTTGATTATCGCTTGAAAACGCTCGTATTTAAAAATAATATTTTCATATCAAAATTTAGCATGGACGTATTTAAAACACCGAGAGAGCGATTGAAGGCGTAAGTGTACATACATTTGTATAGCAACCACATTCACCCATAGCTACATGCGTATGTATGTACCTACATACTTACATACATATGTACATAAAACTTGTACTTGTTTCTCTTGTATGTATGTATGCCTCTCTCATGCTCACGAGCAGTGTGGCCAGGTGATGCAAAAAGTGAAGCTAAATTGGCAAAAAAAAGTTAGAAAACGCTGGAATTAAAAAAGTCAGTATTTTTTTTAAGAAATCCCCTTAAATTTTTTTTATTTGAGTTTTGTCCATTTAAATATAAAAATTATAAACGTAACTTAAAGGAACTATTCTTGTTTGAACACATATCAGACACATTTTCTCGACTAGTACGACTTTTTTTTTTAAACAAAAGGGCATATGTATATTTGGTATATGCAGTAAGTAAATACTAAGTCCGGTATTCATAAAAAATAAAATGTCGAGTTATTTAAAAAAAAAAATTGGAAGGTTGAAAGCTTTTCTCAATTTTGACGTTGATTAGGCACTGACACCAAATATCTCACAGAGAATAAAAATCGAAAAAGTGTAAAATAACATTTGAGTAAAAAAAGGCGAGAAAAAAGCCACGAAGCTGCGAAAATTATGAGGCTAAAGGACAAAAAGAAATGCCAAATCTAGCCTCGAAAATGCTAACCTGGCCACACTGCTCACAAGCGGCGTTTATAACTGTAAATAGCAATTTGACGGAGAAGAAAAATTTATGAACAATAAAAATAAATTTTGCATCATTTTGAATTAGAAGAACTTCTTGACGAGCTGACTGGTAATTATACAAATTAGTCAAAAATATTAGTTATAAAGTGTATAATATTGAATGTTGCAGTGGCTGGCACTGAATTTCGCCATAAAAAAAGTTGGATTAAGAGCTGAATTCCGGGAAAAGCTGTTTGCATGGAGAAAGAAAAATGTAAGTAATGTATTTTCTTTTTTCAATAACTTTGTTATTGAAAGTGCTAGTGTGTTTTTTAACAAAGATAATGCGTGTGGAAAATTAAATTGTGCGCATGTACATACATATATGCGTGTGTATGTACGCCAATACTTTGCGACGGTTTTGCGTCCAGCTGCACTTGGCGTCGAAGAATTACATATCCATGTAGATATATATGTATGTATGTGCATACTTCTGCGTGGCTGCTTTAACCACCTTGCGCATTTTATGAAAGTTCACACATTATTGTTAGCTTAACAAAAATTCATACAGCAAGGGCAAAATGTTGATTATTTAAATATGTAATTTTTTATTTGTATCTATACCTAGTTATATGATGGTGATGAGCTGCACAAAAATTACCAGCAAGGTGAATTTCAGTGTGTGGTGGGTATGTAATGAATATACATAAGTATTTACGCATATTCAAGTACCTATATTGTGTTTTTTAGCGCATATATGTACATATTTAAATTTTGTATGAACTTCTAAGCGCACAAATTTATATGCACTTACGAAATTGTTTTTTTTTTTTAATCGAAAAGGCGGATGTACATACATACACTCAAAAAAAAAATTACTCAGATTATGGAAAAATGGGAATGATTCGGTGCTAAAGACATATTTCCATATTTTGATGTACAATTTTCTTTAAAACGTGGTTTTTATTCCTTGATTTGAAGAAAATCGTACATCATACGCATATCCAAAGGAAAATTAAAAAAAAAAATACTCAAAACTCGTCCTAACACTACCCAGAGGAGTGTCCCTAATTATTTCAAAGGAAACGATGTCACCGATCTCATTCACAAGAAAAGGCAAATTAGGAAAGACTGGCAGAGGTTACGCTCGCCAACTTTGAAATACGAACTGAAAAAATGCACGAAAGAGCTCCAGATGCTATTGCAGGACAAAAAAGAAGCAGATTTCCAAAACAGAATTAAATCCTTGACAGCGACATCTTCTACAGACTAATTGTGGCGGTCACTGAAAACTTTCAAAAGGCCAGTTTTCCATGATCCTCCAGTACGAATCGAAAACGGTGACTTTGCTCGAAGCGACCAGGAAAAAGGAACCGCATTTGCAGCCCACCTTTCGCGGGTATTTACTCCTAATCCAGGGAGCAATTTCCTCCCAGAACATGCCCTTCGCTTACCAACAGTCTCTCTCCAATTCAATATAAATGACCTGAATAATGTTATCTGTAACGACATCCAGAAAAATAAGGCACCCGGACACGACAGAATAACCGGTGAAATGGTAAAACAACTCCCTCCAGTTGCTACCAAGTTATTATTATACGTTTTCAATAGTCTCCTGCGACTAAACTACTTTCCTGAATCTTGGAAACTTTCCGAAATCATTATGATTCCAAAACCAGGGAAAACCCCAACCCTGTTATACTCTTACAGGCCAATTAGCTTAATTTCAATATTTTCCAAACTATTCGAAAAGTTGTTGCTGAAAAAAATGCAGCCCATCCTAGACACACGCGGGACAATACCAAGTCACCAATTTGGTTTTAGGGAGAAACACGGTACGATAGAGCAAGTGCATAGAATAGCAACTCAAATACGGTCGGCTTTTGAAACCAAAAAGTATTGCACTGCACTCTTCCTAGACGTAGCACAAGCTTTCGACAAGGTATGGCTAGAAGGACTATTATTTAAAATAAGACGTACACTTCCGTACAATATATGCCTTATTTTAGAGAACTTTCTAACGGGAAGAAAGTTTCGAGTAAGGCAAAAAAGTTATACCACTGAAAGCTATCCAATCTTCGCCGGAGTTCCACAAGGTAGTGTTTTGGGACCCATTCTATATTTAATATTCACAAGTGACTTGCCCACTAATGAAAATCTCGTTACTTCAACATTTGCGGATGACACAGCAATACTTAGTGTGCACTCAAATCCCTCAACGGCTGCCAGACGGTTGCAAAGCCATCTAAGAATTGTAGAACAATGGCTTTCAGATTGGAGAATTAAAGTCAATGAATCTAAGTGTGTACAAGTCACTTTTACTCTAAAAAAAGATACCTGCCCCTCTGTCTCAATTAATGGCAAAATAGTAACCCAAAAAGATTACGTCACCTACCTTGGTGTTACCTTAGACAGAAGGCTTACTTGGAAATATCATATTGATAATAAGTTAATGCAAGCAAAGCTGAAAATACGCAATCTACAATGGATCATTGGTCCAAAATCTAAATTAAGCCTAGAAAACAAAATACTTTAATATGGTGATAAAACCATCCTGGATATATGGAATACAGCTTTGGGGTTCAGCATCCAAATCCAGTCTAGAAAGAATACAAAGGCAACAATCTAAGATATTAAGATCAATATGCCGGGCGCCTTGGTACATGAAAAATTCCGCTATACACAGGGACCTAAAGATTAACACAGTTGTTGAAGAAGTAAAAAATATACAAACTAACTACGCCACAAGACTAGGCAATCATCCAAACATACTGGCTAAAAGTCTGTTAGAACAGAGATACCCCAGGCGGTTAAAGAGAAAGGATATCCAGATAAATTGTGACCAAGGCTAGAGCCACTAAAATTAAAACTTCGAATAGCCTATCCTATTAGGCCGTAAAACCTCTAAATTGCAAAAAGGAGCTTACTGAAATTCCTTCCATTCAGAAAGCTTCAACAGCATTTACTAATACACATGTATAACATATGTATGATTCTGTTCCGGACGAGCCTATACCATTAGGCCGTAAAAATTCCTAAGTTCATACACGCAGCTTATTGGAATTCCTTCCATTCCGAAAGCAGAAACAGCACTTACTAATGCAACACACAATTGTGTCATCGATAATCCTGTCCTGTCAAGTCGTATGAACTTTTAATACTATACAATCAGCTGCTTGGAATTCCATTCCATTCCGACGGCATAAATACATATATAATGAAAATGAATAACTTAATGAACGAATATAAAATAAAATAACGTACATACTCTTAGTAAAAACAAAAACATTCACATACACATAATAAATGTATTCATAAGTATTTATTTTATATCAAATAAAATTTTCATCCATATGTTATTTGAAGCAGTGGCAACGAATAACGTCATTGTATTCTAGGTTAAGATTCTATAAAAATTGTCATATTCTCTAAGAATGATACAATAAAAACTATATCCGAAAAAAAAAACTCGTCCAGACAATTTTTACTTAAATCTATGTATGTTTGGGGAGTAGACCTACGTATGCACACATTAAACAAAGGCACCTTTTAAAGCTCAATTCATTGCATTTTCTCTGTATTTAAACTAAAACTAAAAAGGAAAGATCACCTGTATTATTGCGTCATGATTGCAACTGAATTCATATTTTTCGTCATGTAGCAGCTACATTGTTTGTAGCTTTGGTGGAACGAATTGGATTATGGTGAATTAAATATTCGTTAAGTCACATCGTTGCACACTGGTCAGCCCCCATACACAAAAGTAAAAAATGTTGGTGTCTCAAAAAGAAATTTCTGTCATGTATTTCCGTGGGAAATATATTGAATTTTATGGAAAACCTCCTATACGCAATAGACATCATTAAACGTTACTTTGGCTCATTTAAAGTCAACACATTTGAAAAAAAAAATTTTTTCTGGAAAAAGTTTGTGTAAATAAGAGTATTATGATTTTTCAAGTTTGAGTGCAACAAAATGCCGATAACTATGGAAACGTAAGAAAAAGGTATGTTTCATGATTTTGCTAAAGAAAACAGTGTTGTTGCCCAAGATGCTCCTTTTACGTATTTTTGTACATATGTACGTCGACTGTATTCGATAAAACTTTATTTTCGATAAAATCTGAGTAATTGAGTTTTGTCCCCCTCTCCATACAATTTTTTTTATCCCGCGAAATATCGCGGAAATATTTTTTTTTTAATTGTAACTTTGTTATTTGACATCGGATTTTTAAAATTCAAATGTCATTAATTTAGTCTTTGGAAGCTCTATATATCCTTCTAATGTCCTTTTGACCTATGAAGTCATTTTCACATATTTAAGTCACCTAACCAAGCTTTTCATCCAAAATATCCTTTTTGTTTCACAAGAAAAAATCGCCAAAAATAAAGTATTCATCGGATCTCTCTGATATTACGCTTAAACTCTTTGCAATTAAATGGGCAAATTTTTAAAAGAATAAAACTTTCCTGATTTTTACAACTTTTTGTAAAAAACTTACTTTGAAAATCAAAATTTTTTCAAAAATCGCAAAACATGCACACAATTTTAACCAGCTATCGCTCAGCGAGTTTTTATTAGACCACTACAAGTTGTATGTTATTTGAAGCGTATTTTAATTGCCTTTCGAACGAGATACTGCTTTTGTTTATCGCATTTGTAACCCCATCGTAAATAATTTTTGAATGAAGTGATAACAAAAAAAAAAACATAAAATTATCGTTATCTCAATTCCTATCCTCCCCATTCCTGGTTTTCTTGTTTTTTTTTTTTGCTCTAAACTAGCGTTAGTGGTGGGCGTGGATTACAACTTTTTTTCTGAAAGATGAGTCGTTTAGTGGGACACCAATGTGCAAAATTTGGTTTCGATAGGTCCATCCGTTTCCAAGAAACTGAGTTTTGTCCCACTCTCCATACAAATGTGACCATTGTGCGTTGGTGAATTATTTTAAATTAAAACAAATCTCAGCGAATATCCACAGCATACTTTTAGGGAAATGTCTCCACACTGCTTGTTTATAAACACAATCAGTAGTTGTTGACAAACATTGGCAATGTACATTAGATATGGTCGAAAAAAAATGTTGTAAAAGTCCGCCCCTAAATTTGAAGCTTATGTTGAGAGGGTTAAGGGACACAAAAAAAAAATTTTTTTTTGACCCCGCGAAATACCGCCGAAATTGTTCTTTTGAGCTCTGAAGTCGTTTTCATATAGTTGGGTCAGCTAACTTATTTGTATGTCCACGAATTATCCTCTTTGTATTGCCAAATGAAAGTGCTTCAAAATTCATGACAATGTTGCCTTGAAACGGTTTTACTAAATTAATCAACAAAGAAGTTACGTCACAAAGAAGTTATTTAACGTAGATATTATTTAACTTTTTTTTAAGCAATTCAGTATATGTAAAGTTTTAAAAGTCCGACCCTTAATTTGAAGCTTATATTGAGAGGATTAATGAAAAAATTTTTATTTTTTTTTCTGATCCCGCGAAATACCGCCGAAATAGTTTTTTTTATTGTAACTTTGTTATTTGACTTCAGAGTTCAAAAGGACATTAGAAGGAAACGTGGAGCTTCGAAATACGAAAATAATGACGTATCAATTTAAAAAATCGGATGTTAAATAACAAAGTTACAAGAAAAAAACCATTTCGGCGAAATTTCGCGGGATCAGAAAAAAAATTTTTTTTTTGTCCCTTAATCCTCTCAATATAAGCTTCAAATTTAGGGTCGGACTTTTACAACTTTACATATATTGAATTGCTTAAAAAAATAAATTAAATAATAGCTACGTTAAATATTAGTAGTGATGTAACTTCTTTGTTTATTAATTTAGTAAAACCCTTTAAAGGCAACATTGCAGTGGCGTAGCTAGAGAATTTTTCGGGGGGGGTCACAGCCAATATAAAAAATTTACCAAAATTAAAATTACCAAAAAAACTAAAATTTTTTTTACAAATGATAAAAATCGCTAGCTTAGAATGCAAATTGTGTAAGTCCTTTTTTAAAACTTTGTAGGAGAGAAAAAAACAAAAAAGAAAAAAAAATTCGAAATGAAAAAAAAATTTCTGTTCATATAAATATTTTGGAGTTACGCAATTTTTTTCGCTTTTTGGACTTACACAATTTGCGTATCACTGAATAACAACGAGTAGAAATATGACAAGTATCTCAGACTTGTTTAGCGCGGTGCGTATTTGATTTTTCTAGCGTTCTACATGAAAATACACTTTTTCATAAAAGTGGACTTACACAGTTTGCACCCTAAGCTAGCGAAATGTAATTTTTTGAGACTATAATTTAACATTTTAGTACACAAATATCGCTTATAATACATATATCAAACTCTTAAGGCCCTTGGCCACTTAAAATCTGGAATTTTAAGAAGTGTATACATATGTGTGGGTGTCGGGTGATTGACGCAAATATCTAAAAGATTTGATTCTCATCAACACGAGCCCGAACAAGAACGTGTAGCATGACGACTGCCGATTGCACTAACACACACAAAAAACTCACACATACACACTGCTTGACATGTCAGATTGTCAGTTGCCAAGGGCCTTTAACTATACTTCAAAAGTAAGTCTCATATTCTCTTCTGGAAATCTACGCGCATAGGTAGATTTTCAAGTTTTATGCGCCCAAAATTGAATTTTGTAAAATTGTTACAATTACAGAAAAAAAACATACCCACATATTGGAAATAGAATGGGGAACAATAAGTCATCGCTTTTTTCCCGACCCCATACTCTGCACTTGCCCCAGATGGTCGTAACTTAGCATATCTGAAGTTAATTTTTTTGTTTTTTTCTTACATATTTTTAAGTGCTAGTTTCAACTTGAATATTTATTATTTAAAACATTTCGTTTAAGTAATCGTGATGAATCCCAAAGGTTCAAGTAATTATTAACACTTTTCAATAATATCCTTGGTTTCCAATAATTCTAAGTTTATAGTTTTAAGCTTTTAAAGTTGGGATATTAAAAAAAAAAATTATCACTCTTTTTCATGTTAAAAATTGGTTTTGTTATGTTGCTCTGTCAGACTCAGTCAAATTAACCCTCGGACACGATATCTAGTACAATTAGTAGTTAGCCGACAAAAAATTATGTCGCACAAAGCCGCACTTCACTACTACACTAAAAATAAAATTTCGTAAAAAAACTACGAAAGACTTTCGTAGTCTAGAGTTTCGTAAAATGTACGAAAGTTTCGTATATATTACGAAAGAATTTTTCTCAACAAAATCTAATTTTACGAATCTTTCGTAAATATTACGAAAGGGCTTTCGTAAACCATTTTCTAATATTTTTTTCGTATATATTACGAAATATTTCGTAAATATTACGAAACACTTTCGTAAATTTTCTTAAAATTGTCTTTACGAATAATTTCGTATATTGTACGAAAGTTTTCGTAACATTATCAAAGGATTCAAAGATTTATGAAATACATTCGTAATATATACGAAATAATTTCGTAATATTATCAAAGGATTAAAAGATTTACGAAATACTTTCGTAATATATACGAAATACTTTCGTACAACAATATTTTACCGTACAAGTTTTCTTTCATTGTGAAGTGTTGAGTCGGTGCAATAATATCAAAAATTATTTTAAGTAGTAAGTGCGTAATGAAATAATGTATAAAAAATAATGCATTGTATATAAAAAGACAATATTGATATATAAAATAAACTGTGATATTTTCCAACTTGATTAAACTTAAGGGTAAGTACATTAGTTGCATTTACTTTTTCCTTTTTTTTGGTCTTATCTATTTTCCTAAATAAATACTTAATAAAATAATATAAAAAGATATTTCTACACTCAGAGAAAAAAATTTTAAAAACATGTGAAAACGTACTTAAAATTGGCAAAAACGTATTTAAAAGTGATGTAGATACGACCATTTTTATTTTAAAGATGTTCATTGTAAAATCAAGAAAAAACATTTAAATTTAAAAATGTTTATTTTAATTCAAGCCCTATGAGATTTTGAACCTAAAAGTTACGCTTTTATTCCCTTCATTTTAATTTTTAATTTAAAAATAATTCTATTTAATCCAAAATAAATTTTTATTTCAAAACTTTCATTTTAAATTTACAAATTTTCATTTTTAAAATAAAAAGGATTTTTTTTTATTTTTTTCTCCGAGTGTACCTGCTTGAATTTTAAGGTTTTAAATAGTTTCCCTTTATCTTTATCTTTATCTTTATATTTAAATACTTTTTGGTTGCTTGTTTTTCCGACGCGGTAGGAATATGATGTATTGTGGAACGATCCTCCGTCATCCCTTGTCAAGTTTGCTTTGGAGACAAACCGGTTTCGGCTAATATGGCGCATATTAGCCGAAACCGGTTTGTCTCCAAACCAAACTTGACAAGGGATGACGGAGGATCGTTCCACAATACATCTTTATCTTTAACTTTATCTTTATCTTAGTCTTAATTTTTAATTTTTACTCTGAAAAAAAAACGTTGTAAATCTAAAGACTTTCGCTGTTAAATCAACTACTTTCCGCAATTGAAATGTGCCCAACAACGCTCCGTTGTTGTTTCAAAGGTGCGAGCGTTGTTGATTTAAGTCAATAACGGAGATTGTCAGGGTCAAACATTGAAAGTTTTATATGTCATAACTCAGAAATCATTGAAGATATATCGATAAAATTTGGTATACGTAATTTACTTACTTAGGTAAACATTTGGACGGAAAATAGTTAAAATCGGTTGACTGCCACGCCCACTTTTATATATGGGTATTATAAAGTGACCTATTAAAAACATTTTAAGCTATATCTCTGTCAAATTTAAAGATATGGGGTCCTGGTTTCTTAGTTAATGGAGGACCACAATTATCTTTCATTAAAACTAATTATTAACTTTATTTAAACTAAAAAATTACAAAATTTTGATAAGAATGAAAATCAGTAGAATATGTATTCGTACGAAGGTCGCGCCAAAGAGAGAGAAGGAAAAATCTTCATCTGTCACATTGATAGAGCAGAGTTGCTTTTTTGTGTATATTACGGCGTTGCCACAATACTCCCCCCAGACTTCTAAGTCGCGTAGCGAAGTGGGAGTCTGACTACACGTCCGGACCTTGTCTTCTTCTCGGAGGGCGCGGGTGTTGCGACGCCTTTGTCTTGATCGGATTCGTTTGAACACTGCGGTTCTGCCAAAGGCTGGCATATGAATGCAGGCTTGATGCGGTCGATAGAAACGGTAACCGATTTGTTGCGGATCTTAAGTGTATATGTTTTACCTGAGCGTTCCTCTACCTCGTATGGCCCGTTGTAAGGCGGTGTCAGTGATGCTCGAACAGTATCGTTGCGCACGAAAACATGGGTAGCTGTGGCAAGTGCTGGGAATACGAAAGGCTTACGTTTGTTGTGGTGAGCTGTGTCGGTTGGTTGCAATTCGTGCATGTTAGCTAGCAAGCTTTGACCGAATTCAGATGGAGATGTAGTTTTACGGGTTTCACACATGTCACCTGGAAGTCTAAGTGTGGTGCCATAAACCAATTGAGCGGGTGTTGCCTTAATATCGGGTTTGTATACAGAGCGGAGGCCTAGCAAAATAAGTGGAAGCTGGTAGGACCAATTAGATGAGTTTGTACACATGATTGCTGTTTTGAGAGTCCTATGAAACCTCTCAATCAACCCGTTTGCCTGCGGGTGATAGGCCGTGGTTCGCAAATGAGTTATGCCCAATGCTTGCGATAATTCTCGGAATAGCGTTGATTCAAATTGCCTTCCCTGGTCGGTTGTAATGCGAAGAGGTACACCGAAGTGCTTAATCCACCCGTTAAGCAATGCAAAAGCGATAGTGTCTGCGTTTATGTCAGGTAACGGAATAACTTCCGGCCATCTAGAAAATCTATCAATAATCGTTAAGCAGTACCTCTGGCCATTTGATGGCGGCAAGGGGCCAATGATATCCACATTTATGTGTTCGAATCGTTCCGAACGTAAATTATACTTTTCTATTTGCGAAGAGACGTGCCTACCCACCTTTGAGCGTTGGCATGGTATACAATGCGTTACATATTTTCTAACGTCGGCTTCCATATTCTCCCATACGAACTGCTGCTTAACCAATCTGCTGGTGGCTCTTTTTCCAGGGTGTGCAACATTGTGCAACTTCGCTATGACGGCTTGCCTTTGTGCAGGTGGTATATACGGACGCGCTGCATTCCCCGATATGTCACAAGTGATAGGTGTAGCGTTTGGAGACAATTTGATTTGTTTGAACTGTAGCGCCGTATTTGACTGCATAAGTTTTTGAAGTTCTTCGCAAGTGGTTTGCTGCCTAGCTATCTCCTCGTAATCGATGACGTCATCTGCCACAATGTTGAGTGTGTTGATGCGTGAAAGCGTATCAGCTGTGATGTTAGCAGCTCCTGGTATGTGCAGTATGATTGTTGTAAACTGGCCTATAAGGTCCAAGTGTCGAGTTTGCCTTGGCGACGCATTGTCTTTTATTCGAGAAAAGGCAAATGTTAGCGGCTTATGGTCTGTTGCTACAGAAAATTGTCTTCCCTCTAACAGATGTCGGAAGTGCTTAACAGCCGTGTAAATTGCTAGTAATTCGCGATCGTATGTGCTGTATTTGCACTGAGAAGGAGAGAGTTTCCTTGAAAAAAATGCGAGTGGCTGTGGTTGACCATCGATAAGTTGGTGTACCACGGCTCCCATAGCTGTATCGCTTGCATCAGTGCATAGTATCAATTCAGCTGATGGCGCTGGATGTGCTAACAGTGTAGCATTTGCTAAATCGTCCTTGCATTTTTGGAAGTGGTGAATTAATTTATCATCCCCAGTTAAAGGAGTTTTGTCTCTTTTCTTGTTCCCCGTAATAAGTGCATGTAAGTGTTGCTGATGGTTGATGACATGAGGTATAAATCGGCAGTAAAAGTTTACCATGGCCAAGAATCGTTTGAGTTCGAACGCAAACTTTGGCAAAGGGAATTTGCGAATAGCTTCTACCTTCGTAGGTAAGGGGCTGATTCCTTTCGGCGAAACCAAATAGCCTAAAAATTCGATTGTGGCTGACCCGAAAACACACTTTGACGGATTGATCGTTAAGGAATGTATCCGCAATCTTTCAAAAACTAAGCGAAGATGTGCAGTGTGCTCTTCCCCTGTGGTCGATGCCACACAAATGTCGTCAACATAGCTGAATGCAAAGTCCAAGCCTCTCAATTCTTCGTGTATGTACCTTTGAAATGTCTGCGCAGCGTTTCGCAAACCGAACGGCATACGCACAAACTCAAACAGTCCGAAAGGTGTGGTAACTGCGGTCTTGGGTACATCCTCTTTGCGACTGGAATCTGGTAGTAGCCACGGTATAGATCAATTTTTGAAAAAATTTTCTTACCGTGCAAAAAACAAGTGAAGTCGTGAATGTGCGGCAGAGGGTATCTATCTGGTAGCGTCTGCGCATTCAGTGCCCTATAATCGCCACAGGGGCGCCATGAGTTGTCGGCTTTGCGTACTACGTGCAGCGGACTGGCGTAAGGGCTTTTTGATGGCCTACATACGCCGGTCTTTATAAGGTGTTGGAATTCGTCTTTAACGGCGTGGTATTTTTCTGGACTCAAACGTCGCGGCTTTTGAAAGACCGGTTGGCCTTCTGTTACTATAAAATGTTTAAGATCGCTTTTGGTATTTTGTTCGAACGGTTTGTTTGTTTGAGTTATATCGATGAACTCTTGCAATAAATCCGCGTGTATGCTATTAGAATCGTACGTTTTGATATTATACGGCTGAATACCGATTGCGCAAATAGCCCTGCTTGTTAATTTCGTCTCACCGTCGATAATAGTCGTATTATGCATATCGATTAAAATGTTGTACTTACTTAAAAAATCTGCGCCTAAAATATTGTGTTTGGTGTCAGCGGCGACAAAAGTCCACTCGAAGGGTCTTCGTAGTCCCAGGTCAAGGGTTAACCGTATGACACCAAATGTTTGTATTCGCGTATTGTTTGCAGCATATAATTGAGGCGTAGGTTGTGCAAGTACTGGACGTTTTACAGCTGCAGCGTTTATAATTGAAACGTCTGCACCTGTATCAATTAAAAAACGAAGTTTGGAGCGATGATCGACGATAAAGAATCTGTGAGTGTTCGGGCGCGAACTTGTAGAATTAAGGTTGGTGCAGCCTGGTTGATTTGAAGCGACGGTGTCAGCTGCAAGGGCCGCCGGCGTTGTTAGTTTTTTTGTTCCTTAAAGTTGTAGGGATGGTTGCATTTTTTTGCTTTTGCGCCGAAACGCTTATGATACCAACATAATTGTTGCGAGTTGGTAGAAGAACGTCGAGGGCTGTCGTGTCGACTTTCGACCGTGCTCGCTGATGGATTTTGTTGCTATTTTTTTCAATGCGTGCGAGTGTTCGTTCAATTCTGTCGATTCTGCCTTCGACGGAAGCGTTAGGATCCGCATGTGTCGAGCTTTTTTGAAGAGGGCGATTGTTTTTTTCAGCACTAATGGCTTCTACTGAATTTACCCGGACAACATCGATAATTTCGTCGGCTATTGATGCCAGTTGTTCTAGTGTCATGTCCGGGTTACCTTTGTCGATTCCAGCAATTACGGCTCGTGCCGAAACGGGAAGCTTTTGAAGCCAAAAATCTTTTATTAGGTTTTTATCCGTAGTAACACCGGTACGTTGTAGCTGGGACAACATGTGGCTAGGCTTGTTGTCTCCAAGTTGTATCCCTGATGTAAGCTGCTCGAGGCGTGTGATCGGTGATACCGCAAATTTGCTTAAGACTGCAGTGCGAAGAGTAGCGTACTTATCTTTTACTGGTGGATTTCGTACAATATCGAATGTTTGTTCGTGCAGGCGCTCATCCATGTACATCACAGCGATGTTGAATTTGGCGTTGTCGCGTTGGTCCTGGTTCATTTTCCCGAAATTGTTTATGGAGAAAAAGGCTTCCAAGCGTGTGAACCAGGATTCTATGCTTTGTAACGAGAATCCATTTAGTAGAGGCACTTGGACACGGGCTGCGAAACTGATTATATCAGCGCTTTGCTCTGTGTGGGTGTTGTTTCCCGTGATGGTGTCCGAAGTCTTTTCCTCGCCGTTTGTCATAATAGAAGTTTGCCACGTTCCGAGAATATTCTTACCAAATGTTAAATCGGGTGAAATCCGCCTTACGTCGTTGTGTTCAGAGTTGGGGTCACCAGTTATGGGGTCCTGGTTTCTTAGTTAATGGAGGACCACAATTATCTTTCATTAAAACTAATGATTAACTTTATTTAAACTAAAAAATTACAAAATTTTGATAAGAATGAAAATCAGTAGAATATGTATTCGTACGAAGGTCGCGCCAAAGAGAGAGAAGGAAAAATCTTCATCTGTCACATTGATAGAGCAGAGTTGCTTTTTTGTGTATATTACGGCGTTGCCACAAAGATATATCTACATTTGTTTTTACATGGCCGTTTCAATTCTAATAATTATTTTATGTGAATTTTATATGAGCTATTGGCCAGTTTATAATTAAGAAAAATTGAAAAAATTTTTTTTGGTAGAAGTTATGGATCCATTTCGGAGACCACCACATCCCCTCATCAGACTTCTTCCATGTAAAAACAAATGTAAATATGTAATTCGGAGAGCCTGCCGTAAAAAACAAAAATCTGAAACAATAACAAGCATTGCCTGTACAAAAGCTTTGCTTGTTAATAGGCTTAGAACTTTGTACAAAATAAATACACAATCGCACCAACATACTAGGTAGCAAAGACAGAGTGTCATTAAGCTACTGTTGTTGGTATGCCTGCCTTCGACATCTGATAGAAAATTTGTTGCTAGTTTCTTTCCTACTATAATTCGTTTCTATCTTATGCACATACATATGTACATATTTACATATTATTGTATGATTAAACATAAGTAGCGAATAAAGTGTAGGGATGTTCAAATGAACTTAATTTTTTATTTTAATTTATTTAATTTAACGAGCACAGGCCCAGGTTACATTTTATTTTTTAGAAACTAGAAAAAAACTTTTTCGTTTCACGAAAGCATAAAAAATTAACCCATTTTCAATTTTAAAGAGTTGAAAATGGCATAAAGAATAATACTTCATTTGATTTCAAATGGCTCTATTTAACACTATTGAGAATATTTAAAATAAAAAAATAATTAATTTCCCAACCAATTTTAAACATTTAAAAAAATTTCATACATCAGTCGCCCACTGTTGTTACGGACAAAAAAAAGGCATCAACCTGCTTCCATCACTGTTGAAGGCGAACTGAATCGTTTCCTCGCTGAAATGATTATGCTCTGCATTTGTGTACGTATACATTTTTTTTACGCTCGCAGCACAAAGAGCTCTGTTTGCCCATGTCCGTTCATGTTGTATCAACAATAAAATTTGGTTGAAAGAGTTTTTAGTGCTTAGCACGAAATTTTTATTTTTAATTCAATTTTTAATTGTTGGGGTAAGTGGAAAAAAATTCAACAACTATTTACAGCGAAGGTTGAGTGTATAGCTATTTCACGAAAAACCATTTTCGATCATCAGCACTCTTTTCGGAAGTGGATGCACCGGGGATTGAACCCGAGTCCATTCCAACTTCAGCCGCAATGACCCAACGGATAAACACACTCGGCCATTGAGACTCTGTGCAAGCTGTTGGATTTTCCCCACTTTTGCCTTTTTCATTTTCAACATTAACGTTAGTGTGTATATGCTTTTGCATATATTCTCCACAAACGTGCTGAATTTTTGTTGTAGGCAGTTCGCAATGAACATTGTTGTTGGTATTTATTTTATGTATATACCAAACAACGTTAACAATTTTACTTGAAAGAGTTTTTAGTGCTTAGCACGTTTGTGGAGAATATATGCAAAAGCATATACACACTAACGTTAATGTTGAAAATGAAAAAGGCAAAAGTGGGGAAAATCCAACAGCTTGCACAGAGTCTCAATGGCCGAGTGTGTTTATCCGTTGGGTCATTGCGGCTGAAGTTGGAATGGACTCGGGTTCAATCCCCGGTGCATCCACTTCCGAAAAGAGTGCTGATGATCGAAAATGGTTTTTCGTGAAATAGCTATACACTGAACCTTCGCTGTAAATAGTTGTTGAATTTTTTTCCACTTACCCCAACAATTAAAAATTTGGTTAAATTTACCAAATTTTCAGATAGCATTCACAAAGCCAAAATCATGTTTCAAACATCGTGTCATTTGGAAAAGTTGTTGCTGTTCTATGTGTAAAGATCGATCGTGTTAATTTTACACGAATCGTGTTGATGTTTTTTTTCTGGGTGTTTTCTTACAACAATCACAACCGGCTGCGATACCAAACTGTACCCCCAAAAGTCGCCGCCATACTTGTCTGTACCCGATTTTGACATTTGCCGATGACATATCGAATTTTTTAAATCAAATTTCGACTACGCATCTCAGAGCCAGCTCACTCAATGCTATACACTATGATTAATAATGAATTAATAGACTTAGTGGTCATGGATGGATTGCTCTCAGTAGTGCATCCATTTATTATAGTGCATCAATAAAGACCTGTAAATGATTTTCTTTTGAGGCATACGAAGTTAGTTGGTCTTGCCGTCATGGCTAGAGCGACTGGGTTGGGGTAATCTAGTAGTCTCGTTTTATATGATGCAGCATACTTTCTGATTTCTTGAGCGATAGTAGGTATCTTTAGGTCACGATGTAGTCGGTCGTTCGTGACAATCATTCTTTGCAGAATTTCTATATTTGAGTTTGCTGCGGTTCCCCACAGCTGTATGCCGTAAGTCCAAATGGGGGTATGTTCAGAAACGCAGCATGAAACGCAACATCGGCAGTAATTATTTTTTTGATGATTGTGATGAGCGACGCTTCATGCAAAATTTACGTTTATGAACGCTCTGCTTGTACTACAAAATCAGGTTGCGCTTCAAACTGAGTTTCTGAACAAAGCCTGGGTTTTAAGATAGCTGAGTAAAGCAGGAGTTTGTTGTCGATTCATGAGCCAATAAGGATTTCTTAGTTTTATACCAAGTAAGTTTTTGTAGATATATTGAGTCTTCCCCTTTCAATACGAGAGCGTTGAGAACACTTGTTTTAGAGATTTACAAAAAAATAATTTTTTATTTTCATCTATAAACTATTTTATGTTAATGTCGCATTTCTCTTTTCTAGGTGCCAGAGTTTAAGCCACGTTCAGGTGTAAAAATTGAGACAAATGAGAGTGCTGCAGCAGCTGCAGCCAATAATTTCGATAGTTCCGACGTGGACCAGGATCGTGTTAACAAGATTTTGACAGAACTTCAGGCTTTACGTGATGGCAAAATTCCGTTAATGGTTAAGCCATTGGAGTTCGAAAAGGACGATGATAACAATTTGCACATGGATTTCATAGTTGCTGCTTCTAATTTACGAGCCAGTAACTATAGGATTCCTCCGGCCGATCGCCATAAATCAAAGTTGATAGCTGGAAAAATTATACCGGCGATTGCTACAACTACGTCTCTTGTTTCTGGCTTGGCTGTCCTAGAAGTTATGAAATTAGTTTTAGGGTAATTAGGGTGTTAGTGATATTCCTTAATAAAAGAAAATGATATTTATTATTTTTCAGGCACAGAAATCTGGATAAATTCAAAAATGCCTTTGCAAATTTGGCTTTACCCTTTATTGCATTTTCAGAGCCCGTGCCTGCTGCGAAGAATTCATACTATGGCAAAGAGTGGACACTGTGGGACCGTTTTGAAGTTGTGGGGGAGCTAACATTACAGGAATTCCTGGAGTACTTTGAAAAGAAGGAAAAACTTCAAATAACAATGTTGTCACAAGGTGTATCAATGCTATATTCGTTTTTCATGCCCAAAGGAAAATGCGCAGAACGTTTACCCTTACCAATGACTGAAGTTGTTCGTCGTGTTTCAAAAAAACGCATCGAATCACACGAACGTTCTTTAGTTTTTGAGATTTGCTGCAATGATGAGGACGGTGAGGATGTGGAAGTACCATATGTTCGGTACACTTTACCTTAAAATCAAATACTGTATCACGGATAATTCGAACACAATATTTTTTGAATGAATATAATTTTGAATAAGATGCTTTGTATGAAGTAATATATCTATTACTATTGAATTATTCTATATAATATTCTTTAATAAAATGAAAGTTTGCTTTGGAGGCATTTAATAAAGGAAGTATATAGTATGTATATTAAAAATTTTGTAGTAGTCGAGTACGAATTTTCAGCACAAAACATATTTCTTTTAAGTATAAGTTGATTACAGAGTTAAAGTTCTAACCGGATGGATCACAAATATCTTTTGAAGCTCCAACAACATATCGTCGCCTGAGAAAACGAAATTCGTATGTTACAAAACATAGTTTCGAGAAAATCGACTTTAAAGATTAAACTGGGAATTCTCAAAAATTATACAACAGATTTTTCTGTTATTTGTTACCCGAAATGTTGGTAGCTAAATTTTATTTCTACCATATTCAAAGCCATTAGTTGAAAATTAACCAAAAGAATGACAATTTAATTCACATAGTGTAAGGCTTTGTTCAGAAACTCAGTTTTAAGCGCAACCTGCTTTTGTAGTACAAGCAGAGCGTTCATAAACGTAAATTTTGCATGAAGCGTCGCTGATTACAATCATTAAAAAAATAATTACTGCCGCTTTTGCGTTTCATGCTGCGTTTATGAACATACCCTAAACATAGTGTACGTTCAGAAGGCGCAACGGTTGAGCACAACTGTTGTGTAGATATCATTAATCGGAAAGTGATACAATTTGCGCCTTCTGAACGAGCTGATACATTAAATAAACAAATTATTATTATAATTATCCCCAACGTAATCGCCAATAATTTCGCGGCTTTCAACATTTTTATTGAATTCAAAAATATTCATAAATACTATTTATATTTTTGTACAAATGCAAATCGTAACATGTTTAAAGTGAGCGTAAAAAATTGATGTTGGAAAAAAGTCTCCAAACTGACAACATGCTGTGTTGATCAGAAATACTCAACGTTGCGCCTTCTGAACGTAACCATAGTCTGTCACCTAAATTGAACGTCTGTACTTCTTATTACAACTACCCAATAAACGTTTTTCTTCATTTTCAATTTGAGAAAACCCTATTGTCAAATATCAAACGTTAGTTATCAAATGCACCTCAAATTTCTCTTGATAGCGTTCTCAAACAAAAAGGCACATTTTTAGTATGGGATTTTGAGCTGATTCTCAATTTTGTTCATTTCGTTTTCTCAAACCTATTTCAAAGGTGGCACGAAATGGAATGCAATCAATAGATGTTTCCCATTAAACACTGAAAAAGAAATTATCAAACGTTTGAGAAAATATTGTTTCTAAAGTTGAGAATCAGCATATATATCATTTGAAAATAAACATATTTTCAAGTGTTCATCAAACACTGTTTATCAATTTTAGATTAACTTGCAACACATTTGAAAAAAAAAACTTGTTTCGTATTTTGTACTATTTCACGAATTTCAGCATGTGAAGGTTTGAAGGAACGAAGAAATTTTATGTGTTTGCGAATTTCAGCCAGCGTTCGTTGTTCTACTCGAGCAGTCCCTTAACGGTTGAAATGATGATGGTTGAAAATGATTGTGTGTAATAATGATTCTGTATTTCTTACTCTTATTTTATTTGTTTTTGGCTTTTTGTGAAGTTACACAAAATTTAATAAAAACATGGGTACGTTCATGAAAATGTATAATTGCAGCAGTACAGCAACCCCGTTGCTTATTTTGCACTTGCCTGCTGATACTCAGCTGATATATTGCTATAACAGCATTATTAAAAGTATTTGCAATTAATTTCTGTGATTAAAATTACATTATTGCATATTCCATTAAATATATAGCAATCATGCTTACCCTTCTCTTTCCATTTTTTTTAAAGCAAAAATTGCAGACACAAATTTTCTGTTGCCGATTATTCAAGCAAACTGCACGGTTGATGTGTCAAACGAACGTTTGACTTTTGCAGGTGTTGCCACAAACACGCGAAGAACGTGATACTTGCAACACTGCGGTTCTGATTGCCGCCGCGAACGTACCCCATATGTAGTTGGCAGGCGCGGATCCAGGATTTCGGCAAGAGGGGCGTTTTGAACATTTCTTTTTTTGGAAGATGTTTTTTAAGGGCAGACGCTGGTGAAAATATGGACTAATACCACCTACTATTATTATTCTATATACAAGTTGCGCCATTTCCCGCACCTTAAAAACACCAAACTCAAAACCCTCCAAATTAACAATATGTATGTCATCACATAAAGTGCAGGAGATTTCAATTGGAGTTCTAAATAACATGTAACGTATGTATGTATATTTTTGCATTGGTGTGAGTATCGTATGGTATTGGTGGCAAATTGATCATCAATTTCACTTACCCTTGCATTTAAAGCCAAAATAAATAAGAATATATCGCTAGCTTAGAGTGCAAACTGTGTAAGTCCATTTTTATGAAAAAGTGTAGAAAGCTAGAAAAATTAAATACGCACCACGCTAAACAAGTCTGTGATACTTGTCATATTTCTACTCGTTGTTATTCAGTGATACGCAAATTGTGTAAGTCCAAAAAGAGAAGAAAATTGTGTAAGTGCAAAATTTTTATATTTTTCGCACCGGCGAAATTCACCCGCACGGGTAAATGAAAAACATCACATAAGCGTACAAATATGTAATACATACATCTGTTGATTGCATTCCATTTAGTACCACCTTTGAAATGGGTTTGAGAAAATGGAATTTATCAAATTGATAATCAGCCCAAAATCCCATACTAAAAATGAGCCTTTTTGTTTGAGAACGCTATCAGGGGAAATTTGAGGTGCATTCGATAACAAACGTTTCATAAGATATTGAGATGAATTTATTAATAAACATTTGTGAAGTCATCACGTATACAATTTCTTGTGAGTTTCAGTTTGAGAAATAAGTAATGTTCAATGTAGAATTCTCGGCGTGATTTCTAACCTAATTTTAATTTATTTCACACAGAATATGGGGATTTTGATTTTAAGGATTTTGATTTTGGGGATTTTGATTTTGAGGATTTTGATTTTGGGGATAATGTGGTAAACCCATATAAAATTTCTTGTTTTACCTAAAACGCGCAATGCAGGTAAGACATATTTATTTCTGATTTTGTTTGTTCGCATATATGCGTTTGATCCGTGTATTTTATTGGGCCTTGAAATTGTTAATAATTTTTGTCGCAAAATGGACCTCGTTTTCAGGATCGGCGCATGAATATCGATACTATCGATTGTTTTTTATGAATATTTCACTACAATAAAAAGAGGGATGGTTTTGTTTACAGTTTTCTTTCCAAAAAGTCTTTAATTTTTTACGCAAAACAATAATTAAATAAAAGATCAAATAAGAATTAGATACACCACTTACACTGAGTGAAAAAATCAACCAAAAGTTGGATAATAGTACTAATTTCACACTTGAAATGGAATTTTTTTTTTTTTTCTCGGATATAGTTTTTATTGTATCATTCTTAAAGAATATGACAATTTTTATAAAATCTTAACCTAGTATACAATGACGTTATTCGTTGCCACTGCTTCAAATAACATTTGGATGAAAAGCAATTTTATTTGACATAAAAGAAATACTTATGAATTCATTTATTATGTGTATCGGAATATTTTTGTTTTTGTTAGAATATGTTCATATGTAGTATGTATGTATATAATTTTATTTCATATTCGTTCATTATGTTATTCATTTTCATTATTTATGTATTTTTGCCGTCGGAATGGAATGGAATTCCAAGCAGCTGATTGTATAGTATTAAAAGTTCGTACGGCCTGACAGGACAGGCTTATCGATTACACAATCGTGTGTTGCATTAATAAGTGCTGTTGCAGCTTTCGGAATGGAAGGAATTCCAATAAGCTGCGTGTATGAACTTAGGAATTTTTACGTCCTAATGGGATAGGCTCGTCCGGAACACAATCATACATATGTTATACATGGGTATTAGTAAATGCTGTTGTAGCTTTCTGAATGGAAGGAATTTCAGTAAGCTGCTTTTTATAATTTATTATCATTATTATTATTATTATTATTATTCAGCGACGTTCATCATTTTAAAGTTACTCTCGAGATATTGGTCTAACAGAATATGACCTTATGCACAATTGAGTTTTACATCCTTTCTCTTTAACCGCCTAGGATAGCTTTGCTTTAGGAGGCTTTTTGCTAATGAATTAGGATGGTTGGCTAATCTTTGCGCATAATTTGCTTGCATTTTCTCTATCTCTTCGGCCACCGTATTTATCTTTAGGTTACTATGTATAATTGTATTTTTTACATACCAAGGCGCTTTGCATATTGTTCTTAATATCTTGGACTGTAGCCTTTGAATTCTTTCTACGCTAGATTTCGATGCTGAGCCCCATAGTTGAATTCCATACATCCAAATTGGTTTTAAAACCATATTAAATATTAATATCTTATTATCTAAGCCCAGTCTAGAACTTGGACCAATTAACCATTGCAGCTGGCCTATTTTCAACTTGGATTGCATAATCTTTTTGTCAATGTGATTTTTCCAAGTCATTCTTCTATCCAGTGTGACTCCAAGGTACGTAACGAAGTCTTTCTGAGTTATTATTTTCCCATTTATTGAGACTGGTGGGCATGTGTCTTTTTTCAGGCTAAAGGTTACTTGTACACATTTAGATTCGTTGACCTTATTTCTCCACGTAGCCATTCTTCTAAAGTTTTTATATGTCTCTGCAATTGGATAGTAGCAGTTATGGGATTTGCGTGCGCACTCAGTATAGCCGTATCATCTGCGAAGGTAGACGTGACAAGGCTCGCGTTGGTTGGCAGATCGCTTGTGTAAATTAAGTATAGTACAGGCCCTGGAACGCTACCTTGTGGAACTCCAGCAGAAAGTGGATGACTTTCGGTTGTAAAACTTTTGTGCCTTACTCGAAATTTTCTACCTGTTAAAAAGCTTTCTAGGATCCCGCAGAGATTATAAGGAAGTGTTTGTTTTATTTTATGCAATAGCCCTTCTAGCTATACTTTATCGAAAGCTTGTGCCACATCTAGGAATAGGGCAGTGCAATATCGTTTGGTTTCAAAAGTTGACCTTATTTCTGAAACAATTCTATGCACTTGTTCTATCGTACCGTGCTGCTCTCTAAATCCGAACTGGTGGCTTCGTATGGTTTCGTGCAGTTCTAAGATGGGCTGAATCTTTCTCAGCAATAATTTTTCGAATAGTTTGGAAAAGATAGAGATTAAGCTTATTGGTCTGTAGGAGCTTACTATTGTCGGGTCTTTGCCTGGTTTTGGGATCATAATAATTTCAGATAGTTTCCATGGATTAGGAAAGTGACATAATCGGAGGATACTATTGAAGATGTATAGTAGTTGCTTAATAGCTACTATGGGAAGTGCTTTTAACATTTCACCCGTTATTCTGTCATACCCTGGTGCTTTCTTATTCTCTATGTCTTTGGATATAGTTTTATTCAAGTCGTCTAGTTTAAAATCAAGTGGTATTGCTGGTAATTGTGGAGTATTTTCTTGGAGAACATTTTGGCCTTCATTTGGAGTAAATACATTTGAAAGATGAGTTGCAAATGCTACTCCTTTTTCGTGGTCACTTCGAGCAAATTCACCATTTTGCATTCGTATTGGAGGATCCTGCTGAACCGGCCGTTTTAGATATTTGAGAGAGCGCCACAAAGAATAATCTGTACAGGATGTGGCCGTGAGGGACTTAATTCTATTTTGAAATTTTGTTTCCCTTTTCTCCTCTAGGAGCATTTGGAGCTCTTTCGTACATTTTTTTAGCTCGTTTTTCAGGGTTGGAGATCGCAACCTTTGCCAGTCTCTCCTAAGTTGCCTTTTCCTGGAAACTAGCTCAATGATATCGTTTTCATTGAAAGGACTAAAGCTTTGCTGCTGGGTTGTGTTAGGACGTAATGGCGTTGAAACCTTTGCTGCCACTTGCAGTAAGTTTGTGAAGTCAATTATCGCATATTCCACTTCGGCGGCTGTTTTAAGGCTCACATTTGGATTAATATGCGAACTTATAAATTTTCTGTACTTAGCCAATTCGTAAATCTATTAGTTAAGCTTGGGTTCAGTTCGTTTAAAGTTGGAAGGGTTTTAATAGATATGACGCAAGGAGAGTGATCAGACGATAGGTCAAAAAGAGATTCTATCTGAAGTATATGCCGATCGAGGCCGCGAGTTACCCCAAAATCTCTGAGGTCGGGAGTTTTGCTCCTATCAGTGGGCCAATATGTTGGCTGCCCTGTTGATATAATATCAAGACCATTGCTTTGGATTGCTTTGAACAGGTTTCTTCCCTTTGGTGTTATTAACCTAGATCCCCAAAAAGTATGTTTAGCATTGTAATCACCTGCTGCCAAATATCTCGTGCCTAACTTGGAAAAGAATTCAGTAAATTGGTACTCTGTTATATTATAACGGGGAGGACAGTATATTGCAGATACAGTTAACCCGCCAGAACTATCATCTACGTACACTGATGTTGAGTGTATATACTCTTTGCAATATTCTTCTAGAACGTGGTGCTTAATCCTCTTTCTTATAAGTATACCGGTTCCACCTCTAGCTTTTCCTTCAGGGTGCTTAGTATTATAGAACATATACCCATCAATATTAAAATTATTAAACACAGTCAGATGGGTTTCAGACACTAACATTATGTCTATTTGGTGATTTTCTAGGAAAACATGGAGTTCATTGCGATGTTGGCCTATGCCGTTAGCATTCCAGAAACCTATATTGAAACAATTCATGGTCTCGACCAAATTGTTTGAAGTAGGAGATTTTGATTCCTAATCAATTCTTGCATCATGTTTTGCATTGACTTCATATGGTCCTGCATCATATGAACAAAGCTATTTAGAGTGTTTTCGAGTGATGTTGGTGGAGTGGAATCGTCTTGGATTTCGGTCTGTTGTGTGCCTCTTAAGACTTGAGCGTATGAGTACGTTCCCAGATTTCTCTGCGGGGCTGTATTAATAGTTGGTTTTGGCACATTTTGAGGTTGTGGGACAGGGACATTTTTAGGTTTTTTGCTACCTTTCTCTTTTAATGAAATGTATACTGGGCAACCCCTATAATTAGCAGTGTGATTTTCACCGCAGTTACTGCACTTCTTATTTTCTGGGTTTGCTTTAGGTTTCTCGCACTCTTTGGAGCTGTGCAAATTTCCGTAAATTACACATACGCTAGGTAATGTGCAATATCGTTTTGTATGCCCGAACTCCTGACAATTATGGCATTGTACGGGGCCCACACGTTTATGCGGTTCTTCCACAGAGATTCTTCGGTGTAGAAGATAACGTAATTTATAAATGGGATGTACTTCCCCCTTCTTTCAAAGCTGGAAATCTGGCTCGATTTCAACCCTGAACATCGGTTGCGGTATGTTGGCTTTATTTTTGATATTGTAAACATATCTGACTTTAAAGCCTTCCTCGTTTAATGCAGTCTCTATTTCTGCCGGGCTTACGGAATTTTCTATTCCTTTTAGTACAACTGACAAGCCACGGCTACTTTTTAGCTGATAGGTATAGAAGTTTTTCTTCCTGTTTTCAAAGTCTTTAGTTATTTTTCGGAAATAATCCTCACTATAGGTTTGGATTTTAACTTCCTGTATATTGCCTTTTTTTATAGGTAAGACATGGAAGTTTTTAGGACCTACTAGCTCAACCAGTTTGTTTACTAATGTATTAGAGCTTTGTTCTCGCAGGTAAATTGGAGGGGGCTTGGGACTTTTTTTGGCTTTTCGATTGGAATATTTTGAGATTCAGCGAGCACACTGAATCTGTTATCGCCCAATGTTATTTTCGGTGCCTCTTTTGTTGCCTCTGCTGGCAGGTCACCTTTGATTAATTTGGAGGGATTCGATTTCCCATTCTTTTCTGGCGTTCGCTTTCTTTTTATAAGGATATAGCGATCCAAGCCAGTTTGCACTTGTATTTTCTTGGCGTTTTTATCTGCCATTTTTATGGTATCACCAGCTTTATTTTGAGCTCCAGCTGCGGAAGTACTTGCTAGAGGCTCTGTGAATTGAGGGCAAGTAATTTGGACACTCGGGGAACAGGACCGTGCCCTTTGTTCAATCGCCGTGTTTCCTTTTCCGGCTATTGTAGGTTTTTCATTTATATCAAATGCTTTTATTGTGAAATATGCATTTCGCAAGCGCTCGTTTGACTGAGAGCCATAGGTACTCATATATGTATGCACTTTATTTTGCTCTTTGTTTCATTTATTTATTTTTATTTTTATTATTTTTTTATTTTATTATTATTACAATTTTTTTTTTTTTTTTTAATTTATTTTTTGTTTTATTTTATTTTTTTTTATTTTATTTTTATTTTATTTTAATTTTATTTTATATAATAATTATATCTATTTATATAAACGTAACTAGAGCAGTGCAGTGCTCTAACTGTCGGCAATAGCAGTGCAGTGCTCTAACTGCCGGCAATGCAGTTCGCCGGAAATGTAACAACAGCTGATCCCACCTTCGTTGACAGCGCCACCTGTCGGTACAGCGCATCAAAAGCAACTCTGCACGGGATAAAAAAGTTGCTTAGTACGTATGTATTTATATTTATATATGTATGTATGTTTATATATTGAAAAGTATTTGTTAAAACTAAATACTTATTACGTATTTACGTTTCTTTTTTTTTTCACAATCCCGTCGGAGGGAAATCGCTTCCCAAGTCTCTCGGCACGGATTTTACCAAAAACCCGATTAAAAAAACTAGTAGAAACGTAAATATACGATAAAAACACGGATCGATGTAAATTGGCCTATGTAGCTGCCAGTGTTACCGCTCTAAAAATGGAATTAATGTGAATTTTGTTTAATATTACCATTGCCATTGTTGATATATTAGACAGTGTTTTTGGTTATATTAACCATGATATTTGTTGATATAACAAAATGTTCGTTGAAATCTTCCCAATTTCTTACTATTAAACAATTTGTTGGTTATATTTTTATGCCAGTAGCAGCACTGCTATGTATGATCTATAAGAGAGTGTTAATATGTTAACTGAATAACAAAGAAAATTCCAAATACTCACTCTCTCGCTCTCTGCAATTCGGGTCCAGCCATTCAACTTCGTCAAGCACAAACGGTGTTGAAGGCGATTGTAACAACAGAGCCGAAGCCATAAAGCTTCGCAAATATTTTTACTTTTTTTTTTTAGATATGAATTAACCAATATTTTCGGTAATATAACAAATATACACGTTGGGGAAACCAACTTTCTGTTTGATATTGATTGTTACCAAAATATTGGTTAATGGTACAATGAAAATGTACACATTACATTTTTTCCTTTTGACATGAATAAATCAACCAATAAAACATTAACCAAGAAGTTGGTTGAAAAAACCATTGTACTTTTTTCCCTGTGTATGTATATAGCATTTTCTGGTTAAATTAAACCTTAAAAAGAGGGATGGTTTTGTTTAGATTTTCCTTTTCAAAGTCTTTAATTTTTTTTTTAACGCATAACATTAATTAATTAACAAAAGAACAACAAATAGGAATTAAATACTTAACTTATGTATATACATATATAGCATTTTTTGGTTAAATTAAACCTTTTTCAATTTAAAAAGGTTTCATTTTACTTGAAAACGCTATAGTAATAAAACTAAAAGTAGTACAATTGTTTTTTTTAGGATCTTTGGCGCTGACTAGTACATAAGGCACATTGTTTATACATTTCATTAATGTAAAATACACTATGCTTTAAATAAATCAAAAAACAAAAAAATACGAAGAATTTCAGTTATGGGGGAGGATAGGTATGGGCCTGCTGAACACAGAACAATTTTTTTTTTTTTTTTGTATGGTTACGTTTTTGAGAGAACGGTAATTTTGTGTTTTTTGTTATCACTTTATTCAAAAATTATGTTCGCTGGAGTTACGCTTCTAACAATATACAACTTGTAGTAATTGAACCACACCTCGCTAAATGACATCTGGTCAATGTCAAAATTTTTAATTTTTTGCGATTTTTCAAAAAGTTTTGATTTTCAAATTAAGTTTTTTATAAAAACTTGTAAAAATCAGAAAAGTTTTATTTTTTTTAAATTAGCCCGTTTAATTGTTAACGTAATATCAAGGATATCTGATAAAAGCATTATTTTTAGCGATTTCTTTCATGTGAAACAAAAAGGATATTTTATGGACGAAAAACTCGGTTAGATGACTCTTCCGTGTATAGACAAAAGATAAAATTTGTTTGTGACTTCACCCTCTCATAGGGTTAGCGTTAATCAGAGGTTGAGTAAACGGCCCTTAAGCTAAAGATATAGATACTTATGTATTGTGGAACGATTTTTCGTCATCCCTTGTGAAAAAATCGTTCCACAATACATCATATTCCTACCCCGTCGGAAAACCAAGCAAAAAAAGGAATAATGAAAATTACTTAACTATTGCTTGTCATTTTATATCAGAAGATTTCAAATTGCGAGTAGATGTACTGTAGACACAAAAGCTGCTGTCAGATACAAATCATTCCGCAGCTAATATATTGGAAACCTTGCACCATGTTCCATACGAGTTACCGTGTTTTGCACCTTCATTGAATTTAGCTGTGCGAGCAAATTGTTTCTTATTTTAAAGGCAGTACTATTGAATATGAGAAGTTGAAGGCCGCGCAAGAAGTCTATAGTGTTTTGCAAAAAAAAAAAAGTTGTAAAACGACGCCCTATACACGAATGAGTCATATAACCGAATTTTTAGTCCATAAAATATCCCTTTTGTTTCACATGAAAGAAATCGCTAAAAATAATGTTTTTATCAGATATCTTTGATACTACGTTAACAATTAAGCGGGCTAATTTTCAAAAAATAAATTTTTTCTGATTTTTACAAGTTTTTATAAAAAACTTAATTTGAAAATCAAAACTTTCAAAAAATTGGAAAAAAAATTAAAAATTTTGACATTGACCAGATGTCATTTAGCGAGGTGTGGTTCAATTACTACAAGTTGTATATCGTTAGAATACTTTATGCAGGCTCCACTATACACGTCGTTTCTTAGATCAGCTGACTTCTTGTTCTTCTTTGTTTACTCCTGCATATTCTATACATGCATTCGTGTTTACAATTCGTCAAATTCTTCATTCTCTGAGTTTATCCATCATTCGCCCGTGGGCCGAATGTCAAATTATTTCGTTTTCCTTACAGTTTTGACATCTCGGTCACGAGAGTTCGACTTTAAGCTCACGGGGTGTATGTGTGTATGTGTCTTGAACCGCTCTGTTAAATTGACCTTGAATTTATGCGTGTTTTGAAAACACATTAGGCGAGTTCCTCTGGCTGTGATCCAGATCAGCATAAAAATATTGCACGCAAATGGAACAACAATTTTCCATTTCGGGTCCGTATAGATTGTAATAGATTTTTTTGATCCAGATAAACATCAGGATCAAAAAATTGTTGTTGCAGTTTTTGAAATATTGATTCTACACGTTTTATTTAATTAATAAAAGAATACAGAAAACGAAAATTAAAGCGTGCGTTAGACATGAAAATTAATGACCGATGATTAATAGCAGAGTTGCCAAAAAGTAGTTAATAAGTCAAGTGTGGTAGCGTTGCCACCTTATTTCATACACAACATTTTTCCCTCCTCTGCACGAGGTATGGTGAAAATCGAACTGCAAACTTCCTCTGTCTGGTGGATCGTCGTGGGCCTGTCGAAACTTCGTTCGGCTGTGAATCTTCCGGTGTTGAATGTGGTTCAGGTATAAAGTCTTCTCTTATTGACGTGTTAGGTGTTGCGAAAGCTTCTAAGTCTTCTTTCGAGCCCAATGATATATTTTGTGGTGATTCTGTCGTACGTTCCACTTCTTTATTAGTATATTCTTTATTTAGGGCACCTGACACGTTCTCTTCCGTTGCAAATCGTCATTTATAATAACTAACCTCAGGTAATGTATTGTCTGGTTCTACGGGGGCTTTCCGCATTTGATATACATGACTTCTAACCTTCTTCCCGTTGAACAGTATTTCGTAGTGAAGTTCTCCTAGCCGGGCGTGTATTGTTCCTCTGAGCCACTTACAAATTCGCGGGTTTCCGGACAGGAAGTAAACACTTTGATTTACCTCGAATACCCTTCTGTGTTTCTTGAACTGCATGTATGGCTTTTCTTCTACCTTCTTTTGGATTTCTTCTAGCCGAACCAAATCCAGTCGTGTTCGCAGTTGTCGTCCCATAAATAGCAGTGCTGGCGAGATGCCTGTGGTTGCATGCGGTGCATTCTTGTACTGTCTTAGGAATTCGTTTAAATTTTTCTTTAATGAGTTGTTTGTAGTACCCATTGCTTTCAATGCGTTCTTGACCGTTTGTACGCTACGCGGTACGGAGCTGAGTACTGGTGATATTTAACACCGACTGACGTTAGGAAATTATTGAAATCTGACGAAGTGAAATTTGTTCCGTTATGGGAAACGACAGTTTGAGGCACACCGGATGCCGCAAATACTTCATCCAACAAGGCAATTGTAGAAGTCGCCGTAATCGGCTTTGTGGTTCTTGCTTCCAACCACTTACTATATGCGTCCGAGATTATCAGTAACATTGTTCCTTCGAACGGCCCCGCATAGTCAATATGAATGCGCTCCCATGGTCCTTTAGGGCAGTGGCGTAGCTAGAGAATTTTTCGGGGGGGGGGGGTCACAGCCAATGTAAAAAATTTACCAAAATTAAAATTACCAAAAAAAAAACTACAAATTTTTTTTACAAATGATAAAAATCGCTAGCTTAGAATGCAAATTATGTAAGTCCTTTTTTCAAACTTTGTAGGAGACAAAAAACAAAAAAGAAAAAAAATTCGAAATAAAAGAAAAATTTCTGTTCATATAAATATTTTGGACTTACACAATTTTTTTCGCTTTTTGGACTTACACAATTTGCGTATCACTGAATAACAACGAGTAGAAATATGACAAGTATCTCAGACTTGTTTAGCGCGGTGCGTATTTGATTTTTCTAGCGTTGTACATAAAAACACACTTTTTCATAAAACATAAACATAAACATAAACACAGTTTGCACTCTAAGCTAACACACACAAAAACTGAGGATAGCTTGTAACTGACTTCTGGAGATTTGTAACCTGTTCTTTTCAAGCATTTTCCGGTTTCTAGCAATTTAATTATTTTGCTGAGTCGCTCATCCTTTCTGGATTCCCTTGCAATCTGGTCTGCGTTTAGTGGTAGTTGGTTGATTTGGCGAATCACAAAATTGTCGAATTCGTCGCGTTCATTCGAATTATCTATGTCTGTCTGCTTCATTTGTCCAACGTGTAATGGTTGTGGCCGTCGGAGCGTGAAAGGTTGTCTGCGTTGGCGTTTGCTTTTGAATTTTTATATACCACCTCAAAATCGAATCTACTCAACAAGTCTGCGTAATTTCCCATCCTACTTATACAAAGTACTGGCAATGATATTTCTGGTTGTAGTATTTGTGATAGCGGCTTATGATCTGAAATCAATGTCCAATGGCGAGCGTATAAATATTTGAAAAATTTCTGAACCGCCCATACGATAGCCAATGCCTCTTTGTCCATTTGCCGACATCGCTGTTCTGTTGTGTTCAGTGTTAGACTTGCGTACGCAATGGGTCGTTCGGTACCGTTTTCTAAACGATATGAAATCACCGCTCCCAATCCTGTTTGGCTTGCATCAGTCGCCAGTATTTTCGAACGCTGTATTTGCCTCCTTGGTCCAGCGAAATTTTTATGCTTTTAGCATATCACGCAATGGCCGTGCTCTCGTTGCCAAATCTGGTATGAATGCTCTATAGTAAGTGGCTTTTCCCAGAAATAACTGTAGTTCGTCTGCATTTGAAGGTTTGGAGGCGTTTAGTATAGCTTCAGTGTGTTTATCGGATTTATGCACACCCTGTGCGTCGATGCGATGCCCTAAAAACTCCACTGATGGAGCTGCAAAAACACATTTTGATTTATTTAAATGTAGGCCATTTGTTTTGATACAATTCAATGTTATTGTTAAAGTCCATATGACACTACGTTTTTTTTTTCTGGTATTCTACCAGATTTTTGTGTGAAGGAGATGGTCAAATACAGTTTTGCGTTGGTGTAAGCGAGCAAGCTATATTGAAAAAAAACCAAACAAAATACCATCTAGGCGATTAAAAACCAACGAGCCAGCTTGTATTTCGGTAGGTTTTTTGGCATTCGGTCATTTTTTCTGACAATTTTTCCAATTTGACAACCATAATTTAAATTATATTTAAAATAAAAAATATATGGAAACACAAATTTTAAATTTGCCTCTTATAAGCTTCTGCTTTGGCCGTAAGGGTAAAGAAGAAGTCCGCAAGAAAAAATATATTGCGTACTGGCTTCCCTTCATAACATGGAATACACAGCTATCCTGCCCTTTGGGTTTCATAACTTTTTTATTTCAGTAATTTAAATCAAATTTCCAAAAAAAATAATTTTTGAAATAAATATTTTCATTTAGTTTGAAGTTTAATGTCAATCAAATTATTTTTGAGGGAGTATTTGTCTCTTTTCAACCTATAGAAGAATTGTTTTTGTATTTTGACTTTCGGCGGGTTTTCAAAACCTAAAAAACCAGGGAAAAAATGTAGTGTCATATAGGCTTAAGACTCTTAACAACTCTTCGAAATTTTCAGCAAACACCAGAATGTCATCACAAAAATTTAATACATTTGGTACTCCTTGTAAGATTGTCTCCATTTTGCTTTGCCAAATAGTTGGTATATTTGCTGTTCCATAAACCGTACGAGTTGGCCGAACTTATCCGTGCGTAGCTGTGTTTAACATTAATACATGTGCGAATTCGTCATCAATTGTCAGGTGTGTATATGCATCGGTGACGTCCAAATGGCAGAATATTGTAGCGTTTTTCATTTTATTAAACAGATCTTCTGCTTTTGGAATCGGATGTTCATCTATAATCATTATTGGGTTAACCGTGGGTTTGTAATTACCAGTGATGCGAATATATCCATTTTTTTCGCAACCACGTGTGTTGCCCATTCTGAATGATCCACTCTCTTGTAAAACCCGGACTGAATTTTATGATCTATTTCTTTGAAATACGCCTCTCTCAATGCTACTGGTATTTCACGTGCCCGTGCGAACACTGGTGTTTATTTCTCGTGCAAATTGTGAAATCCATTCTCTGCCGCAAAGCGTATCGTAATCTCCTTGAACGACGTACAAATTTAGACGCCGTTGAGTCTTTCCTATTGATGCGTTTACTACAACCCGTCCCATGCAGTTTACTCGATGACCAGTATAGCTTGTGAATCGTCTGTCTGTTTTTAATAACTTCAATTTTGGGTTAATGATGCGAAGCATTCTGTCACTTATTATAGCACATGGTGCGCCAGTATCCAGTTCCATCTGGATTTGTCTTCCATCGATGTTAACACGTATCATTTCCTACCTACATTTGGAGTTGTTAAACTTACAGTCTTTTCTATTGTGTTGACCCCCACATGCAGAACAATTTGAATGTTTTTCTTTTTGCCTCTTCGTTGGCTTTTCCATGTTCCTGCTTCTTTTTGTTCTTACTGGTACATATCCCAATTTATAAGTTGGTTCATTTGGATGTGGCGACTCTGCACACTTCAAATCGGCTGTTGCACTTTGAGTTAGTTCGATTGTATGAGCAATTTCATATACCTCCTTAATATTTTTCGGTTTTTTAGCTATGACCTCGTCGCAAATATGGCGTGATTCCAAACCATACAATAATTGCTCCACCAGCATCCTATCTAGGAAATTTTAGACGAAGTGCGAATTTGGAAATCGAATCTCCCTTCTCCTGTTTATTTTGCCTAAACTTTTGCTTTCAGCATATTTATTTCGTAAGCCATCCAAATGGCTAATTAAAATGCTTTTTATTTCATTGAAGTTTAGTGTGTCTGTTGTTCTCGGGCTAACAAGAATTTTTAGTGCAGTGTTTAGCTCTGCACCCATACATATGTACTCGTACGAATTTGTATTGTTCTTCTTCTGGAACTTTGCTAAGCTGTAATGCCCAATCTACGCGTGTGAAGTCACCGCCACTCGAAATGCTCCTATCAGTTGTTCTATCACTGTCTTTAAATCATCCGGTGTAAGACTCATCTTTTAAATTCTACTTCTGACACCACTTTTAAATATGGATTCTACACTTTTTATTTAATTAATAAAAAAATACAGAAAACGAAAATGATAATTAAAGCGTGCGTTAGACATGAAAATGATGAAATAATGACCGATGATTAATAGAAGAGTTGCCAAAAAATAGTTAATAAGTCAAGTGTGGTAGCGTTGCCACCTTATTTCATACACAACACAGTTGATTGCAAATTTTTTGTCCGGATCACTTTTTGAGAATCAAGCTGGAACTCTGGAAAAGTTCTAGCAACACTGGAGCGAGTGCAGAAAAAAAGAGCTAAACACGTTGTGGAGACATGGTATGAAAGTGCGCTGAAAATGTTGCTGTTGTTTCCGACGACAAAGAAATAAGTATAAAAAAATATATTTACATATATACATGTGTATATAAAAAAAAAATATCTGAAAAAACAAAGTAAAGAAAATGAAATGATTGTGCTTTCAATTAGTTTAAATAGAAATAAGTTATATAAAAGATATTAAGGAATGAATACAGACAAAAAATCCATTTTCGCCCCTTTGGACGTGAATATCTCAGAAACTAGTTGTAATATGAACATGGCTTTGTTCAGAAACTCAGTTTGAAGCGAAACCTGATTTTGTAGTACATGCAGAGCATTCATAAACGTAAATTTTGCATGAAGCGTCGCTCATCACAATCATCAAAAAAATAATTGCTGCCACTGTAGCGTTTCATGCTGCGTTTCTGAACATATCCTATATTAAGTAAAACCCATGTGGAACAAATTTTTTTTCGTGTAATTTAATCTAATCGTGTGTATATGAAAGCAATTTGATTAAAACGTACATTATTAAGTAGGAAATCAATAACTATATACAAATGTAATTATAAGGCACATCAATATTTTTTCATTAGTGCCTGCTACCACCAACATAATAGCAATAACAATATAACCAACAGACTAGATTTCCTTTCAGTTTGACTTCTCAAACCCCGAACACTACTACGAAAATCATAATCCACTGTAACATTGCGTTCTGATATCAAGGGTGCTGTCCACATTTGTTCCTCGTCGGCTTCATTCAGTCGTCGCTGGCAATTCATCCATCTTCGTGCACTGAGCTTTGGGCGTGGATGGGCCACCTCCATTACATCATCATTAAATTCCCAGTAACCGTAGCCTTTGAAAAAGTAGGTTTTGCGATTTTTATATTGAAATGCAGCATCAATATTATAGCCTACACCTCGCCAAATAGACATATCTCGTGGATAGTCTAATTCGACATGTCCCGTTTCGTCATCTATTCGCCAATATAAAGTGCCACTTGTGAGGTAAGTTCGGTTATTGTGACCCCAAATGAAAGCTGCATCTATATGAGTTAATGATGGCGGTAGTCCCAGGAACGTTAACGGTCGTGGATAGCCACGAACTAGTGTAACCGAATCAAATACATAGTAATAACGCCCTAAAAGAAATATTAATTAATTTGTGCTTCGCTGAAAAATAATCCATATGAAACTCACCAATAAAAAAAACAATTTTGCGGTCATTACTCTCATAAACAGCATCAACTTTGGTATAGTTTTCAGGCAGTTGAGTCCATAATCGACGAGTTTCGGTGGGATAACCCGGGTAAAGACCACGATCTCCAATACGCCAAAGAAACTGAAAAACAAAATATTTAAATCAGTTAAGAAATGTGACTGATATTTTGCAAGGTTATTAATAAGCTCACTTGTCCACTGAATATGAAAATTTCTCTGCGTATTACTGATATTGCATCATAGCTTGTTTGACAAGTATCCGGCTTTATTTTTTTAGGCTTAATGGGATAACGCCGCTTCGACCAATTTTTGGTTGGATGAGTAGGTGAATTTGTACTTATTCTATATGTAGTAGTTATCGTTGTGGTCAGATGCTCATCATGACGATGGTGTGGATTATAAGGATATTGGCGACGTGGATCGTAAGGATCGAAATATGGATACTGGGGCTGTTGTGGATAAAAAATAAGCGGTCGCCGTGTTGTGGTAGTTGTTGCAGCAGTAGCAGTTTTTGGGCGCTGCTGAGGTTTGAATGGGCCCCATGTCTTTTCTTTAGCACCGTATAACTGTTGAATAGCATTCCGATCATCATCAGGGAGATTAATATCAACGTTGCTGTCACGATACCAAGGATACATAATGGCATTTTTGTCAGAAGAATGTCCAAGGCCAAGCGAGTGTCCAAACTCGTGTACTGCAACACCAAGAAAATTGGCCACTGAAACCAAGAAAAAGCAAAGATATACTTATGGAACATTCTATTTGCAAATATCGGACAACACTTTCGAATCAACTTGGACCAAAAAATTGCAAGAAAGCGTCCCCTCTGTGGTGGCTGGCATACCTTCGGAATGTATTTATGTCAAAGCTTCTCACAAAATAAAAACATATATCGACGCCAAAGTAAAAGATCACCCTATTTCAAGAGTTGTTTCAAAAACGCCCTATTTCAGAATTTTGTTCAATAACGCCCCATTTCAGAACTTGCTTCAATAACGCCCTATTTCAGAATTTGTTTCAATAACGTCCTATTTCAGAAAATTATTCAAAAACGCCCTATTTCAGAAAAATATATAAGGAATTTTCTCTAAAATAGGGCGTTTTTGTAACAACTTTTTAAATAGGATGATCTTTTACTCAGGCGTCGATATACTTTAGTAGCAGAAGCCCTACTTAGCTGGCGCAAAATTGTATGCACCCAATTCGTAGGAAAAACATATTAAGAAGCACGTGCCCAGTTGGAGAATTTTGGCCTAAAACTCGCCAGAGTTATATCGCGCGAATAAGGAAGTGATGATTTTAATACAGGCATTTAAAGGATGCAAATAGATTTTCATACATATGGCTTGAATTATTCGGATATTAAGTAGTACGTCTCCAATTTGAGGAGAATTTCGGCCTAAAACTCGCCAGAGTTATATGGCGCAATAAAGAAGTAATGATAAAACAAGAGATTTTCAGATAGTTAAAGGATGCAAATAGATTTCCATATTCCCTGAATTTCATTTAATTTTTGATTTAATTTTAATATCCCGCAAAATACCCTAAAGGAATCATGACGCTTTTTCCTAGAGCAATTTAAAACTAATTATGCTATGAATGCTAGAGCACTAAAAAGTCTAACTTTCTATCAAATTCTTCATCCGTTGATTTAGCTTCCACAAAGTATAACTTTATTTCAATCTTAAATGATTTACTAACCTAGTGGAGTTTTGTCTCCTCTGCTTTGGAACCTAACGGTGAACACCCTGCTCTCTAAACTTCAGCACACGGGCTGCCAGGTCATTGCGTACGCCGATGACATCGCCCTGACAGCGACTGGCAAGCATATACCGGTGCTGAGCGACCTTTTGCAAAATGCACTCAACATTGTAAAAACCTGGTCTCTGAAATGCGGGCTCAGTGTCAGCTCTGAGAAAACGGAAATGGTTCTGTTTACCCGCAAACATAAGATACCTGAATTCAAACCTCCGTCCATAAATGGGAAGGAGATTAAACTCTCTACCGAGGTTAAATACCTTGGTATTATTCTAGACAGAAAACTAAACTGGAAACGGAACGTAGAAGTACGATCCCAAAAAGCCATGTTAGCACTTTACGCATGTAAATCAGCGATAGGCAAGAGATGGGGACTTAACCCCCAAATCGTCCATTGGCTGTACACAGCGGTAGTGCGACCTATTCTCTTCTATGCAGTCACCATATGGTGGCCAGCACTGGAACTCGAAACCAATAAGAGCAAATTAACTAGAGTGCAGCGAATGGCTTCCATGCTTATTAGCGGAGCCCTTCCCTCCACCCCAACTAAAGCTCCCGAAACCATCCTATTTCTTCTCCCCACGGATATACAGGGGAAACTCATTGCCAGCTGCAACGCGGCGAGGCTCAATGCAACCGAACCCTGGAGGTACACCAGATTCGGGCACGCTCAAATTCTTAGTAACGTCCCTGCCAATTTTCTAAAGCTGGACTATGCAATACCAGCCTTTTGTTGGGATAACAAATTCTCCACAAGAATCCCGGAGAGGAGCGAGTGGAAGAACTTAGGGGATCCCGACCCTAATACACTGCACATTTACACGGACGGCTCTAAATTGAACAATAGAGTTGGAAGTGGGTTTTTCTGCGAAAAGCTTCATCTGAAATTAAGTTTGCGCCTACCTGATCACTGCAGCGTCTATCAGGCTGAGCTCATAGCCATATGGGAAGCAGCTCGTCGCCTGACAGATCTGCCAGACATAAATTCTATCAAAATCTTCTCTGACAGCCAAGCTGCCATAAAATCCTTACAGAGTAACAATGCTACATCTATAGTTGCAATGAAATGTAGGGAGTCTTTGAACAAACTAGCCGAAAGGTGCGACCTGAACGTCATTTGGGTTCCAGGCCATAGCAACGTTCGGGGCAACTGCATTGCGGATGAGTTGGCAAGGGAAGGCACAAGCTTGCAGGATATCACATCTGCGGCATGGGTTGGCCCCCCACTTAACTCATGCAAGCATTGGTTGAGATCTCGCTCCATTGAACAGGCTAACGCTAGATGGGCCAAGGAGTCAACTTGTGTGATTTCTAGGCAAATCTGGCCTAGACTGGATGAGGCTAGGTCTGTATCGGTGCTGCATCTGAATCGGCTCTCTATAGGTCCGCTGGTGGGACTTCTAACAGGCCATTGTCTTATGGGCACTTCTGCCGCAGCTGTAGGGACGTGGAGGAAATAGAGAGTGTTGAGCACTATCTATGCCACTGCCCCGCACTGTCGCTATCCAGGTACCGCTTCCTCCATAAACACTTTTTCGAGTGCCTGGCGGAGATGGAAAATGCAAGGACACTAGATTTTCTGCGCTTCATGAAACAAACGCGCTGGTTTAGCTTCACGGGCATCTAATCTTATCATACTTTTGAATCTAATTTTTCCGGAAAGGTTTGTAAACAGGGATAAGGAAGCTAGGGCTCCCGTGTGGTATCACAATGGGCCACCTCGGCCTAAGTGTGTCCCCGCTTTCATGAATTGCGGAGACAGCCACCTCAACCTAACCTAACCTAACCTAGACATACATACTTAATTGTTTATATTCTGTATGAAATTTATAATTCCTAGATTATTTTTACAAATAAACAAATTTTTCGGCCAAAGAGAATACACTCAAAAAAAAAAACGTTGGAAATCAACACGAGGCTTAATTAAGTCATCCTGTAAAAGTGTATTTTCTTGTGTTAGTTTTTCACGATGATAACTGTAGAATTAACACTAAAATCTTATTGAGCTTACCTGACATTTAACAACAAAATTTTAAGTTCGTCAAATTCACACGAGATGATTATGTTAAATTAGCAATAATATCTTATTGCTTTTACCTTGAATATTGTTGAATGAACGTGTGATGATCGTGTTAAATTAACTAGAAAATCTTTTTGAATTTACAATATAAAAAATAGATTTGTACATTTTTGTAAATAAAAAAAGAGCGCGGCTGTCTTCGACCGAGGACTACAAACTTCATGAACGGGAGAATTAAAATTTACGTCAGGGGTCACCACAAGGCTCTTACGGAAGCGCGGGAACCGGTATATTGAAACAAAACCGACGGCGGACAATGAAAGCAACAAAATTGCTACAGTCAATCAATGAGCAGTGCCTCCATTACTAAAAGTACATACTAAAAATTTTGAAGATTTATAGTGATAATTTTTTAAGAAAGGGATAAAGAAAATAAATTTCTGGGTATTTTTTGAAATATTTTATATATTTTTTGTTTTTTCGTTTTTTGTTTTTTGTTTTTTTTTTTTTATTTTATATTTTTCATTATTAGAGACCAGCGTCATCTGATTGAATTACATAATCTCATTAGTAAATATGCTGCGTATTTTTAGGCATAAGGAACTTACATACATGCATACAGGTAAAGCTAATAAAAATGTGTTGAAAAATCTACATATCGTCCCTGCGAATAAAAAAACAGTTTTAGGAAACTTTTTTTATTTCATTTTTTACTAGAGCTCCAGATTTTTTTTGAACATTTTCGAGTAGCCCGAACAATGTTGTTCAAATGCCCGAACAGTCGTTTGTTTGTTTATTACCCGTATGTTTGTACGGACATTTGAACAATTCGGGTATTTTGAAGTTTGTTTTTTTCTTTTGTTTATTATTTTTTTCTTCTTCATATGTAGTTTTTTTATTTTTGTTTTTCCGATACACATTTTTTTTGTTTGTAAGCTCGAATGTTTGTACGGGCATTTGAACAACAAACGGGCTTCAAACAAAAACGATCAGTTCGAATTGCTCGATACCCGGGTATCTAGGGCCATATTTTTTACTAGCCCTATTCATTGCCCACATTTCTGCGTTTGCAGTTTTTTCATATCTGGTTTGGTTTAGAAGTTATCAAATAAGGTATGCGCGTATACTATAAATGTTCTGAGAAAAAGGTATGCGCTTACAGAAATACAGGCAAAATGGCAACTGTTAGTTAATTAGTTCGATACTCAACATTTTCACATACAAACTAGGCCTAACGGTGTATTGTGTACAGATTGTATACGTTTTTACAAAAAAAAATTGGTGTATAAAAAGAGCTATGTGCATTAAAAAAGCACAAATCTTTATCACGCACAGTGGTTCAGCCGCGGAAAAAATTCATTTTTTTCAATACCTCCGGCACCGGAATATGAAACTAGGTTGTTTTAGAGTAAGTAAACTGAAAAAAAATTTCACTTTTCCAAAAACTGGATGGAGCTACACCGAAAACCGCGCAAATTCCCAGAATTTCAAGGTATGGTTAGATTTATGTATGAAAAAAGTTGGACTTTTCCACAAAAAAAAATTGATACCCACCCATACGAAGAATTAACCGCTAAATCGAATGGCATATTCAGTTTTTTGGTACACTACCCAGGGAAGGTTATATCGCAGCCTAAAGTGATCATTTTCTTTTTTTTCTCATGAATCTTCAATTACTTGCCCTATACTCTTCCCGAAATCGGAAATTATTTTTTAACTAAATCACACGGTAGGCTGCGTTATTCAATGCGCTTTCCAGGAATGTATAGCTATTAAAACTCGAATAATATTTGGATGAGTTCATCAAGTTTAAGAAGTAAAGTCGGGCATAAAAGGGCTTACATGATTTAAACTTTCCAAAATTTTCCAAAATTTTGCTCTTGAAGACGGTTTTTTGGGTTAATAGTGATTGTTTTATTTGGTTGGATTACTCCACAAATGTAAAAAAAAATTCGGAAGATCGAGACCGCGGATAGCGGTATTGGGCAATATTGGTATCAAATTAAAGGTCTTAACTAGGGCTTGCATATGGAACTCATTACATGCCAATTTCTTAGCCAATTTCCGATATACTGGCGAATAAGTGGTCCAGGATGACCACAGAATAGTTTAAAGGATATCGGCGACATTTTAGTCTAATTTTTGACTTATATGTGTCTAAACGGTGGACACAGCAAAATGGATTGGCTTTACATTGAAGTCCTAGGTAAAATCTTTATTTTGAACCCATATTGCCCAAAAATGTTTTGGCGCTATCCGGCTCCACTTTTTGTCCGTTATCCACGGTCTCGACCTTTGTATTTATTTTTTTTTTTTTTGCATTTGGAGATTTATCAACCCACATAAAAAAATCACGAATAACCCAAAAATCGCCTTCAAGAGCAAAATCGTTAAAAAATTTAAAGGTATGTTACTCTTTTATACCCGACTTTACTTCGTTTAAACTTGATGAACTCATCCAAATTTTATTACACTTTCAATAGCTATACATTTCTGGAAAGCGCATTAAATAACGCAGCCTACAGTGTGATTGAATTAAAAAATAATTTCCGACTTCGGGAAGAGTATAGGTCAAGAAGTTGAAGATTCATAAGAAAAAAAGAAAATGATTACTTTAGGCCGCGTTATTACCTTTCCTGGGTAGTGCACCAAAAAACGGAATACGCCATTCGCTTTAGCGGTTAATTCTACATATGGGTGGATATCAATTTTTTTTTCTTGTGCAAAAGCCTAACTTTTTTCAGACATAAAACTAAACATACCTTGAAATTCTGGGAATTTGCGCGGTTTTCGGTGTAGCTCCATTCAGTTTTTGGAAAAGTCAACTTTTTTTCAGTTTACTTACTTTAAGACATCCTATTTTCATATTCCGGTGCCGGAGGGAATATCTAAAAAAAACGCATCTAGTGTACAATGTACATGTCAAAGATGACTTGATACGAAACTCTTTTTTACTCTCTCACTTTTATGATTTTCCCACGGGTTTTCTGTGGCTTTGTTGCCAGCATCAACACAACAGAAAACCCGGCCGATCAGCTGTTGTGCAAATTGCTGGTGCCAGAAGGGAAAACACGCCAAAATAAATTGGCGCATTTGGTGGATTTAGATTTTTTCTTTTATGTGTTAAATTTTGTTGAAATAATAAAGAAATAAGAAAAATACCGACGTAATTGTATTGCTTGTGTTTACTATGCAGTGCAGTTTATTGTTTCAACTGAAAAAATTGTGTTTCAGTTAAAATAATAAAAAATATGTTAATGAGATGGAACGCGGGCAGCGGTTCTTCAGTAGATTTATATATATATCCGGTTAAAAATTATTATATTTCAGTTCTAATATATTCACATTTTAATAGAATTCCAAAATAGAGTAAATATTTCTTAAAAAACACCATCTAACTACATGTATTATCGTTCACCACTTTTTGTGCGTTATTCTCAATTTGTCTGAGATTGGGTTTCGAACACGAATATTCGGAATGTGGGAAAATCATACTATCCTGTGTATCACTTTTGTGGTTATATCCTTATCTTAATTTGGTATAAACAAAATTTTATTATTGCTATAGTCTTCAATAACATAAGGAAGCCGAAAAATTCCCAGAAATAATATGTAAAATACCCATTTTCAGTTTACGAACAGAGTGGCACCAATGAAAAATGTTATAAAAAATGCGCATTTTGACAGCGCTCTCACGAAATGAAGAGTTTCGTATCTAGTTATCTTTGGTACATGTATCAAGCAAGTTTTAAGTGGAAATAGAGAGATGGACATGTAAAAAGTTAAATTCATTTAAAGAGCGATAAATTTATTAATTTTTGGTTTGTTTTTATACGAGGGTTTCTCTATATATTTTTAGCCTAATAATGAAAATGCGAATATTAATCATCAAAAACGATTTTATTGCTTTTCAAAGTATTCTCCAGCATGCCTTATACACTTTTTCATGCGCTGAAACCAATTTTCGAAGAACTTTTTCCACTCCGATTGAGACACCTCCAAAACATGGTTTTTGAACGCTTGAACAGCATCTTCTGGCGACGAAAATCGTTGACCACGCATTTTTTTCTTGATGTGCGGGAATAATAAGAAGTCATTGGGTGCCCAGTAAGGGTGTACGGCGGATAACTCATCAATTCGACGTTTTTGCCGGCCAAAGCGGCGTTGGTTTAGCCGATGTGTGAGAGCAATGGTGAACAATGATTCATCTTCTCTTATTCGTTTTTAGAATTTCTCCGAAGACTTCAGGCAAACAAATTCTGGTGTACCAGTCAGAATTGACCGTCCTACGTTGCTCAAGCGGAACAGTCGCCACATGACCAGATTTGCCGAAGAAACAGGCGACCATTTGCTTCGAAGTGCTTCTTCCACGAACAACTTTCATTGGATTTGGCTCGTCTTCGAAGACCCACACGATCGATTTTTGTTTTGTTTCGGGTTCATACGCATAGATCCATGATTCGTCACCAGTGACGATCTTATAAACGTCTTTTGAAACACCGCGACCGTATTTTTGCAACACTTCTTTGTACCAATCGACACGAGCCTTTTTTGAGCGACAGTCAAATTGTGCGGGATCCATCGAGAACAAACCTTTTTTGCGGCCAGGTGTTTATGCAATATCGAATGTATGCTGTTGGGAGAAATGTCCAAGGATGTCTCTATCTCACTGTATGTCACATGACGATCTTGCATTATGAGTTCACGCACTGCATCAATGTTCTCTGGCACAACGGCCGTTTTTGGACGACCTTCACGGAATTGGTCCTTGAGCGAGCGTCGGCCACCATTGAATTCATTATACAAATTTTTCACAGTGCCATATAAAGATTTGAGTTCATCAATGCACTCTTGTCGTGATAATCCACGCCGAAATTTGTGAAAACGGATCGCACGAAAATGTTCACGAGTTAATTCCATTTTTTTGCTAAATTAAATTTTTCAAGTAACTTAAAACAACACAGATGATGGTCGTACGGCAAAACGTTCTGAGTACGATTATGCTAAACAATGTCAGACTTTCCAATGGAAATGTCAGATTTCACCTGGCAACACTTTTTCATTGATAGGCTAAAAATATATAGAGCAGCCCTCGTAATTTTTTAAATACTCTTTGTAAACGTTAATGTCGCACCCTAAATCATTAAGTGACATAACTCAAAAATTTTTTAAATCGGGTTTTGTCATAAACCTGTTCTCAGAACACATCTCTAGCGGTTGCCAAACAAACTTTTCTATCGGTGTCTCTTTGATTGAAAAATAGACATTATACTTGGCATTTTCCATATCATTGCTTGCAAAGAAACGAGTTTTTTGGCTCCTTTAAATTTTGAGTTGTGTCAGTTTATGATTTAGGGTGCGATATTGTGAAGTTAATTTTCCATTGAAAAATATTAAATGAGAAACAAACTATTTATATACTACGACTATTACTACGAAAAAATCTTTCTGGTACTCTCAAAAGCTATTTGGTACGTTTTTTGGTAGGAGGAAATATACCGAGCCCTATGCGCCGGAAAGATGTAAAGGCCATGATTTCCGATTTTCACTTTTTTGTAGAAATGGCTTACTTGTCATCACCCACACCTTCTCCATAAATTTTATGTCTGAAAAATGTACCGTTATGAAAAGCAATTTTGATGTAAGTACATAAGTTCAGTTTGTTTACTTTTTTTGTGAGTACGAAGTGGCTTTTACAACTTTTTTGCTTTTAAAATTATTGAAGACTAGTGAAAAATAAACAAATTTAACGGGGTTTTGTTGGAATTTAACCAAGGGTTTTATCACTTTGAAGACTTCTACTTTGTATTTTATTACATATCGATGACCAACATGGTTTTCTTGAGCGGCATATTGCACTTTATTGCTCCATAATTTTGGAATAAAGTTCTGACGATTTCACAATAGTTAGGGTCCCTTTTGTTACTGCTTAGAGCAGTTTTAAACAAACTGGTTGTGTATTTCTAAAATTTCTCCAAAATTAATTTCTTGAATCTCGATAATTTCCCTCCAAACGTAGATGCTGAAAGTGATCAACATGGTGAGAGATTTCATCAGAACTTAATAGTTTTTGAAAGGCGATATCAAAGACCTTGGAACAAGGATATGATGGGAGACAAATCCAGAAAATTACAAAAGAATAGCCAAAAGTACTTACATCCCTCATTATTTATCCTCTCCTTAAAATCGCGAAATCCATTAATTTTTTTATTCAATTAATTCTTTATCCTATTGATTACTGTTTTGAGAGACAATGTGCACATCAAAACTCAAATGGAAAGAAATAATGTTAAATGTTACTCCTTAATAAAGTTTTATAAAGAAACGGAAAATGCTAGGTTAAGAACTCTCAATAAAAATAGGTATATATAAATACTTATACATCCCATTATTGCAAAAGTAGTCTCAAAATGTTCACATTTAAATTCTTTATGGGATAGATAGGAGTCGGATCTGAAATTCCTTATACAAACTTAGATTTTTTCATTCTTTTTGCCATTGTAACCAAACTACTTGACCAATTTTTAAGTGCAAAGGCAAAAAATGTTTGTTGGGATTCTCTTTACCAGTTCTTATTAGATGCCAAATCGCTACGGTGGCTAACACCATTTTTTATGCACTTATGTATGTATGTCATGCAATTTCTTGTATATACGGTTTTTTCTACATTTTTACCGATATCTCAGAAACAGGGTCTGCCACAAAAAAATGGATATGCTATTCGGGATCAGCGTAAAATTTCGTTTTAGAAAAGTATAGTTTTATATTTTAGGTGGTTAATGTTGATTAAAAATTGTCGAAAAGCAAAAAAAAAAAAAAAGAAATCGAAATAAAGAAATGAAAGTAAGAAAATTTTTAAAAAACCTTCTCCTGAACATTTTTGAATTTGGCCTTTACATCTTTCCGGCGCATACGGCTCGATATGTGAGTGGCATCATATATGTATTATCAGCGAGAGATAAGAAATCGCTTGAAAAGTAGAAGAACACTTTTGCGGGAGTCCACAACTCCATTCTCTTTTGCAGAAGAACTTTCGTTGAAATTTTTCGACTTCCAAAGCAAATATGCAGAAATATTTTTGCGGAAGTAGTGTATATTTTTGCTCATTTGTTATCTTTTTTGAGCTACAATTCTCCATTTTTCCTATAACTATAAACGTTATTAATGCGGTGAAACATTTTAAAAAGAAAATGAATACGCTTTTACCTTTGCAACTTAAATAATCTTTTAGGCAACAAATTTTTCGCGTCGCTAATTTTGGAGAAATTTTGGCTAATAATGGTGATTTTTGGAGATGGCTAACATATTGGAATCGCCATTTTAGCTAATTGAACTGTCAAAAAGTGTTCAATCCTTTTATCCGGGTTAATTTTGTTCATTGCTAAAACGGGAGAATTTTAGCGATTTTTTATCACGCATTTTTATGATAGAATCCGACTATAGGAGGTTCATGCCAATTCTCCCTACACCTTAATTTATTGGTATTTTTTGGCTGTAAAGCTGTGTAATTCGATACTTACTATCTGTTGTTTTATCCCTGTAAAATTGCCACTTCTCATCGGCATCGAAGTGCGCATCACCACCACGTCCTGCACCTGGGTAGAAGGCATGAGCAAGCACCATACCAGGTCCATCAAATTTATATCCGTCTCCATGGTCGCGTCTATGTCGATAAACAAAAAAGCAAGACGAAATTAAAAAAAAGACGCGTGTAGCACAGTAAACGAGATAGAAGTTAACTTCTTACACTAACAGCCAGTTTCACGAAAATATTTAAGTGAACATTTAATTTTTTTCCTGTCAGATTTTATATAAAATTCAAGTAAAAAAAATTAAATTAAACTTAAGCTCTTTCGTGAAACTGACTGCAAGGATACATAATTATAAAGAAATAGTAGGAAAAAACAAAAACTAAGGACCACGCCTCGAATTGAGAAGGGAAGCTCGGCCTTAAAACTCTTCAGATTTATGTATATCAGCGCCATTGTATTATATTATAAAGAAATATCAAGTAGTAGATCTAATTTTCAGTGCTCTCAGCACTCAACTACCACTCAAACCTGAGTGGTAGTTAAATATCTGATTTTAAATCTCAGATTCAACTACCAGCTAAATTGAGTGGTAATTAAATCTTGAAATTAACTCAATTTGAGTGGTAGTTAAAAATAACATTTAACTACCACTCAAGTTTAGTGTTGGTAGTACACTGAGGGAAATAACGCATAGTAAAAATGAATGAATTTTTATTTGATTATCGCTTGAAAACGCTCGTATTTAAAAATAATATTTTCATATCAAAATTTAGCATGGACGTATTTAAAACACCGAGAGAGCGATTGAAGGCGTAAGTGTACATACATTTGTATAGCAACCACATTCACCCATAGCTACATGCGTATGTATGTACCTACATACTTACATACATATGTACATAAAACTTGTACTTGTTTCTCTTGTATGTATGTATGCCTCTCTCATGCTCACGAGCAGTGTGGCCAGGTGATGCAAAAAGTGAAGCTAAATTGGCAAAAAAAAGTTAGAAAACGCTGGAATTAAAAAAGTCAGTATTTTTTTTAAGAAATCCCCTTAAATTTTTTTTATTTGAGTTTTGTCCATTTAAATATAAAAATTATAAACGTAACTTAAAGGAACTATTCTTGTTTGAACACATATCAGACACATTTTCTCGACTAGTACGACTTTTTTTTTTAAACAAAAGGGCATATGTATATTTGGTATATGCAGTAAGTAAATACTAAGTCCGGTATTCATAAAAAATAAAATGTCGAGTTATTTAAAAAAAAAAATTGGAAGGTTGAAAGCTTTTCTCAATTTTGACGTTGATTAGGCACTGACACCAAATATCTCACAGAGAATAAAAATCGAAAAAGTGTAAAATAACATTTGAGTAAAAAAAGGCGAGAAAAAAGCCACGAAGCTGCGAAAATTATGAGGCTAAAGGACAAAAAGAAATGCCAAATCTAGCCTCGAAAATGCTAACCTGGCCACACTGCTCACAAGCGGCGTTTATAACTGTAAATAGCAATTTGACGGAGAAGAAAAATTTATGAACAATAAAAATAAATTTTGCATCATTTTGAATTAGAAGAACTTCTTGACGAGCTGACTGGTAATTATACAAATTAGTCAAAAATATTAGTTATAAAGTGTATAATATTGAATGTTGCAGTGGCTGGCACTGAATTTCGCCATAAAAAAAGTTGGATTAAGAGCTGAATTCCGGGAAAAGCTGTTTGCATGGAGAAAGAAAAATGTAAGTAATGTATTTTCTTTTTTCAATAACTTTGTTATTGAAAGTGCTAGTGTGTTTTTTAACAAAGATAATGCGTGTGGAAAATTAAATTGTGCGCATGTACATACATATATGCGTGTGTATGTACGCCAATACTTTGCGACGGTTTTGCGTCCAGCTGCACTTGGCGTCGAAGAATTACATATCCATGTAGATATATATGTATGTATGTGCATACTTCTGCGTGGCTGCTTTAACCACCTTGCGCATTTTATGAAAGTTCACACATTATTGTTAGCTTAACAAAAATTCATACAGCAAGGGCAAAATGTTGATTATTTAAATATGTAATTTTTTATTTGTATCTATACCTAGTTATATGATGGTGATGAGCTGCACAAAAATTACCAGCAAGGTGAATTTCAGTGTGTGGTGGGTATGTAATGAATATACATAAGTATTTACGCATATTCAAGTACCTATATTGTGTTTTTTAGCGCATATATGTACATATTTAAATTTTGTATGAACTTCTAAGCGCACAAATTTATATGCACTTACGAAATTGTTTTTTTTTTTTAATCGAAAAGGCGGATGTACATACATACACTCAAAAAAAAAATTACTCAGATTATGGAAAAATGGGAATGATTCGGTGCTAAAGACATATTTCCATATTTTGATGTACAATTTTCTTTAAAACGTGGTTTTTATTCCTTGATTTGAAGAAAATCGTACATCATACGCATATCCAAAGGAAAATTAAAAAAAAAAATACTCAAAACTCGTCCTAACACTACCCAGAGGAGTGTCCCTAATTATTTCAAAGGAAACGATGTCACCGATCTCATTCACAAGAAAAGGCAAATTAGGAAAGACTGGCAGAGGTTACGCTCGCCAACTTTGAAATACGAACTGAAAAAATGCACGAAAGAGCTCCAGATGCTATTGCAGGACAAAAAAGAAGCAGATTTCCAAAACAGAATTAAATCCTTGACAGCGACATCTTCTACAGACTAATTGTGGCGGTCACTGAAAACTTTCAAAAGGCCAGTTTTCCATGATCCTCCAGTACGAATCGAAAACGGTGACTTTGCTCGAAGCGACCAGGAAAAAGGAACCGCATTTGCAGCCCACCTTTCGCGGGTATTTACTCCTAATCCAGGGAGCAATTTCCTCCCAGAACATGCCCTTCGCTTACCAACAGTCTCTCTCCAATTCAATATAAATGACCTGAATAATGTTATCTGTAACGACATCCAGAAAAATAAGGCACCCGGACACGACAGAATAACCGGTGAAATGGTAAAACAACTCCCTCCAGTTGCTACCAAGTTATTATTATACGTTTTCAATAGTCTCCTGCGACTAAACTACTTTCCTGAATCTTGGAAACTTTCCGAAATCATTATGATTCCAAAACCAGGGAAAACCCCAACCCTGTTATACTCTTACAGGCCAATTAGCTTAATTTCAATATTTTCCAAACTATTCGAAAAGTTGTTGCTGAAAAAAATGCAGCCCATCCTAGACACACGCGGGACAATACCAAGTCACCAATTTGGTTTTAGGGAGAAACACGGTACGATAGAGCAAGTGCATAGAATAGCAACTCAAATACGGTCGGCTTTTGAAACCAAAAAGTATTGCACTGCACTCTTCCTAGACGTAGCACAAGCTTTCGACAAGGTATGGCTAGAAGGACTATTATTTAAAATAAGACGTACACTTCCGTACAATATATGCCTTATTTTAGAGAACTTTCTAACGGGAAGAAAGTTTCGAGTAAGGCAAAAAAGTTATACCACTGAAAGCTATCCAATCTTCGCCGGAGTTCCACAAGGTAGTGTTTTGGGACCCATTCTATATTTAATATTCACAAGTGACTTGCCCACTAATGAAAATCTCGTTACTTCAACATTTGCGGATGACACAGCAATACTTAGTGTGCACTCAAATCCCTCAACGGCTGCCAGACGGTTGCAAAGCCATCTAAGAATTGTAGAACAATGGCTTTCAGATTGGAGAATTAAAGTCAATGAATCTAAGTGTGTACAAGTCACTTTTACTCTAAAAAAAGATACCTGCCCCTCTGTCTCAATTAATGGCAAAATAGTAACCCAAAAAGATTACGTCACCTACCTTGGTGTTACCTTAGACAGAAGGCTTACTTGGAAATATCATATTGATAATAAGTTAATGCAAGCAAAGCTGAAAATACGCAATCTACAATGGATCATTGGTCCAAAATCTAAATTAAGCCTAGAAAACAAAATACTTTAATATGGTGATAAAACCATCCTGGATATATGGAATACAGCTTTGGGGTTCAGCATCCAAATCCAGTCTAGAAAGAATACAAAGGCAACAATCTAAGATATTAAGATCAATATGCCGGGCGCCTTGGTACATGAAAAATTCCGCTATACACAGGGACCTAAAGATTAACACAGTTGTTGAAGAAGTAAAAAATATACAAACTAACTACGCCACAAGACTAGGCAATCATCCAAACATACTGGCTAAAAGTCTGTTAGAACAGAGATACCCCAGGCGGTTAAAGAGAAAGGATATCCAGATAAATTGTGACCAAGGCTAGAGCCACTAAAATTAAAACTTCGAATAGCCTATCCTATTAGGCCGTAAAACCTCTAAATTGCAAAAAGGAGCTTACTGAAATTCCTTCCATTCAGAAAGCTTCAACAGCATTTACTAATACACATGTATAACATATGTATGATTCTGTTCCGGACGAGCCTATACCATTAGGCCGTAAAAATTCCTAAGTTCATACACGCAGCTTATTGGAATTCCTTCCATTCCGAAAGCAGAAACAGCACTTACTAATGCAACACACAATTGTGTCATCGATAATCCTGTCCTGTCAAGTCGTATGAACTTTTAATACTATACAATCAGCTGCTTGGAATTCCATTCCATTCCGACGGCATAAATACATATATAATGAAAATGAATAACTTAATGAACGAATATAAAATAAAATAACGTACATACTCTTAGTAAAAACAAAAACATTCACATACACATAATAAATGTATTCATAAGTATTTATTTTATATCAAATAAAATTTTCATCCATATGTTATTTGAAGCAGTGGCAACGAATAACGTCATTGTATTCTAGGTTAAGATTCTATAAAAATTGTCATATTCTCTAAGAATGATACAATAAAAACTATATCCGAAAAAAAAAACTCGTCCAGACAATTTTTACTTAAATCTATGTATGTTTGGGGAGTAGACCTACGTATGCACACATTAAACAAAGGCACCTTTTAAAGCTCAATTCATTGCATTTTCTCTGTATTTAAACTAAAACTAAAAAGGAAAGATCACCTGTATTATTGCGTCATGATTGCAACTGAATTCATATTTTTCGTCATGTAGCAGCTACATTGTTTGTAGCTTTGGTGGAACGAATTGGATTATGGTGAATTAAATATTCGTTAAGTCACATCGTTGCACACTGGTCAGCCCCCATACACAAAAGTAAAAAATGTTGGTGTCTCAAAAAGAAATTTCTGTCATGTATTTCCGTGGGAAATATATTGAATTTTATGGAAAACCTCCTATACGCAATAGACATCATTAAACGTTACTTTGGCTCATTTAAAGTCAACACATTTGAAAAAAAAAATTTTTTCTGGAAAAAGTTTGTGTAAATAAGAGTATTATGATTTTTCAAGTTTGAGTGCAACAAAATGCCGATAACTATGGAAACGTAAGAAAAAGGTATGTTTCATGATTTTGCTAAAGAAAACAGTGTTGTTGCCCAAGATGCTCCTTTTACGTATTTTTGTACATATGTACGTCGACTGTATTCGATAAAACTTTATTTTCGATAAAATCTGAGTAATTGAGTTTTGTCCCCCTCTCCATACAATTTTTTTTATCCCGCGAAATATCGCGGAAATATTTTTTTTTTAATTGTAACTTTGTTATTTGACATCGGATTTTTAAAATTCAAATGTCATTAATTTAGTCTTTGGAAGCTCTATATATCCTTCTAATGTCCTTTTGACCTATGAAGTCATTTTCACATATTTAAGTCACCTAACCAAGCTTTTCATCCAAAATATCCTTTTTGTTTCACAAGAAAAAATCGCCAAAAATAAAGTATTCATCGGATCTCTCTGATATTACGCTTAAACTCTTTGCAATTAAATGGGCAAATTTTTAAAAGAATAAAACTTTCCTGATTTTTACAACTTTTTGTAAAAAACTTACTTTGAAAATCAAAATTTTTTCAAAAATCGCAAAACATGCACACAATTTTAACCAGCTATCGCTCAGCGAGTTTTTATTAGACCACTACAAGTTGTATGTTATTTGAAGCGTATTTTAATTGCCTTTCGAACGAGATACTGCTTTTGTTTATCGCATTTGTAACCCCATCGTAAATAATTTTTGAATGAAGTGATAACAAAAAAAAAAACATAAAATTATCGTTATCTCAATTCCTATCCTCCCCATTCCTGGTTTTCTTGTTTTTTTTTTTTGCTCTAAACTAGCGTTAGTGGTGGGCGTGGATTACAACTTTTTTTCTGAAAGATGAGTCGTTTAGTGGGACACCAATGTGCAAAATTTGGTTTCGATAGGTCCATCCGTTTCCAAGAAACTGAGTTTTGTCCCACTCTCCATACAAATGTGACCATTGTGCGTTGGTGAATTATTTTAAATTAAAACAAATCTCAGCGAATATCCACAGCATACTTTTAGGGAAATGTCTCCACACTGCTTGTTTATAAACACAATCAGTAGTTGTTGACAAACATTGGCAATGTACATTAGATATGGTCGAAAAAAAATGTTGTAAAAGTCCGCCCCTAAATTTGAAGCTTATGTTGAGAGGGTTAAGGGACACAAAAAAAAAATTTTTTTTTGACCCCGCGAAATACCGCCGAAATTGTTCTTTTGAGCTCTGAAGTCGTTTTCATATAGTTGGGTCAGCTAACTTATTTGTATGTCCACGAATTATCCTCTTTGTATTGCCAAATGAAAGTGCTTCAAAATTCATGACAATGTTGCCTTGAAACGGTTTTACTAAATTAATCAACAAAGAAGTTACGTCACAAAGAAGTTATTTAACGTAGATATTATTTAACTTTTTTTTAAGCAATTCAGTATATGTAAAGTTTTAAAAGTCCGACCCTTAATTTGAAGCTTATATTGAGAGGATTAATGAAAAAATTTTTATTTTTTTTTCTGATCCCGCGAAATACCGCCGAAATAGTTTTTTTTATTGTAACTTTGTTATTTGACTTCAGAGTTCAAAAGGACATTAGAAGGAAACGTGGAGCTTCGAAATACGAAAATAATGACGTATCAATTTAAAAAATCGGATGTTAAATAACAAAGTTACAAGAAAAAAACCATTTCGGCGAAATTTCGCGGGATCAGAAAAAAAATTTTTTTTTTGTCCCTTAATCCTCTCAATATAAGCTTCAAATTTAGGGTCGGACTTTTACAACTTTACATATATTGAATTGCTTAAAAAAATAAATTAAATAATAGCTACGTTAAATATTAGTAGTGATGTAACTTCTTTGTTTATTAATTTAGTAAAACCCTTTAAAGGCAACATTGCAGTGGCGTAGCTAGAGAATTTTTCGGGGGGGGTCACAGCCAATATAAAAAATTTACCAAAATTAAAATTACCAAAAAAACTAAAATTTTTTTTACAAATGATAAAAATCGCTAGCTTAGAATGCAAATTGTGTAAGTCCTTTTTTAAAACTTTGTAGGAGAGAAAAAAACAAAAAAGAAAAAAAAATTCGAAATGAAAAAAAAATTTCTGTTCATATAAATATTTTGGAGTTACGCAATTTTTTTCGCTTTTTGGACTTACACAATTTGCGTATCACTGAATAACAACGAGTAGAAATATGACAAGTATCTCAGACTTGTTTAGCGCGGTGCGTATTTGATTTTTCTAGCGTTCTACATGAAAATACACTTTTTCATAAAAGTGGACTTACACAGTTTGCACCCTAAGCTAGCGAAATGTAATTTTTTGAGACTATAATTTAACATTTTAGTACACAAATATCGCTTATAATACATATATCAAACTCTTAAGGCCCTTGGCCACTTAAAATCTGGAATTTTAAGAAGTGTATACATATGTGTGGGTGTCGGGTGATTGACGCAAATATCTAAAAGATTTGATTCTCATCAACACGAGCCCGAACAAGAACGTGTAGCATGACGACTGCCGATTGCACTAACACACACAAAAAACTCACACATACACACTGCTTGACATGTCAGATTGTCAGTTGCCAAGGGCCTTTAACTATACTTCAAAAGTAAGTCTCATATTCTCTTCTGGAAATCTACGCGCATAGGTAGATTTTCAAGTTTTATGCGCCCAAAATTGAATTTTGTAAAATTGTTACAATTACAGAAAAAAAACATACCCACATATTGGAAATAGAATGGGGAACAATAAGTCATCGCTTTTTTCCCGACCCCATACTCTGCACTTGCCCCAGATGGTCGTAACTTAGCATATCTGAAGTTAATTTTTTTGTTTTTTTCTTACATATTTTTAAGTGCTAGTTTCAACTTGAATATTTATTATTTAAAACATTTCATTTAAGTAATCGTGATGAATCCCAAAGGTTCAAGTAATTATTAACACTTTTCAATAATATCCTTGGTTTCCAATAATTCTAAGTTTATAGTTTTAAGCTTTTAAAGTTGGGATATTAAAAAAAAAAATTATCACTCTTTTTCATGTTAAAAATTGGTTTTGTTATGTTGCTCTGTCAGACTCAGTCAAATTAACCCTCGGACACGATATCTAGTACAATTAGTAGTTAGCCGACAAAAAATTATGTCGCACAAAGCCGCACTTCACTACTACACTAAAAATAAAATTTCGTAAAAAAACTACGAAAGACTTTCGTAGTCTAGAGTTTCGTAAAATGTACGAAAGTTTCGTATATATTACGAAAGAATTTTTCTCAACAAAATCTAATTTTACGAATCTTTCGTAAATATTACGAAAGGGCTTTCGTAAACCATTTTCTAATATTTTTTTCGTATATATTACGAAATATTTCGTAAATATTACGAAACACTTTCGTAAATTTTCTTAAAATTGTCTTTACGAATAATTTCGTATATTGTACGAAAGTTTTCGTAACATTATCAAAGGATTCAAAGATTTATGAAATACATTCGTAATATATACGAAATAATTTCGTAATATTATCAAAGGATTAAAAGATTTACGAAATACTTTCGTAATATATACGAAATACTTTCGTACAACAATATTTTACCGTACAAGTTTTCTTTCATTGTGAAGTGTTGAGTCGGTGCAATAATATCAAAAATTATTTTAAGTAGTAAGTGCGTAATGAAATAATGTATAAAAAATAATGCATTGTATATAAAAAGACAATATTGATATATAAAATAAACTGTGATATTTTCCAACTTGATTAAACTTAAGGGTAAGTACATTAGTTGCATTTACTTTTTCCTTTTTTTTGGTCTTATCTATTTTCCTAAATAAATACTTAATAAAATAATATAAAAAGATATTTCTACACTCAGAGAAAAAAATTTTAAAAACATGTGAAAACGTACTTAAAATTGGCAAAAACGTATTTAAAAGTGATGTAGATACGACCATTTTTATTTTAAAGATGTTCATTGTAAAATCAAGAAAAAACATTTAAATTTAAAAATGTTTATTTTAATTCAAGCCCTATGAGATTTTGAACCTAAAAGTTACGCTTTTATTCCCTTCATTTTAATTTTTAATTTAAAAATAATTCTATTTAATCCAAAATAAATTTTTATTTCAAAACTTTCATTTTAAATTTACAAATTTTCATTTTTAAAATAAAAAGGATTTTTTTTTATTTTTTTCTCCGAGTGTACCTGCTTGAATTTTAAGGTTTTAAATAGTTTCCCTTTATCTTTATCTTTATCTTTATATTTAAATACTTTTTGGTTGCTTGTTTTTCCGACGCGGTAGGAATATGATGTATTGTGGAACGATCCTCCGTCATCCCTTGTCAAGTTTGCTTTGGAGACAAACCGGTTTCGGCTAATATGGCGCATATTAGCCGAAACCGGTTTGTCTCCAAACCAAACTTGACAAGGGATGACGGAGGATCGTTCCACAATACATCTTTATCTTTAACTTTATCTTTATCTTAGTCTTAATTTTTAATTTTTACTCTGAAAAAAAAACGTTGTAAATCTAAAGACTTTCGCTGTTAAATCAACTACTTTCCGCAATTGAAATGTGCCCAACAACGCTCCGTTGTTGTTTCAAAGGTGCGAGCGTTGTTGATTTAAGTCAATAACGGAGATTGTCAGGGTCAAACATTGAAAGTTTTATATGTCATAACTCAGAAATCATTGAAGATATATCGATAAAATTTGGTATACGTAATTTACTTACTTAGGTAAACATTTGGACGGAAAATAGTTAAAATCGGTTGACTGCCACGCCCACTTTTATATATGGGTATTATAAAGTGACCTATTAAAAACATTTTAAGCTATATCTCTGTCAAATTTAAAGATATGGGGTCCTGGTTTCTTAGTTAATGGAGGACCACAATTATCTTTCATTAAAACTAATTATTAACTTTATTTAAACTAAAAAATTACAAAATTTTGATAAGAATGAAAATCAGTAGAATATGTATTCGTACGAAGGTCGCGCCAAAGAGAGAGAAGGAAAAATCTTCATCTGTCACATTGATAGAGCAGAGTTGCTTTTTTGTGTATATTACGGCGTTGCCACAATACTCCCCCCAGACTTCTAAGTCGCGTAGCGAAGTGGGAGTCTGACTACACGTCCGGACCTTGTCTTCTTCTCGGAGGGCGCGGGTGTTGCGACGCCTTTGTCTTGATCGGATTCGTTTGAACACTGCGGTTCTGCCAAAGGCTGGCATATGAATGCAGGCTTGATGCGGTCGATAGAAACGGTAACCGATTTGTTGCGGATCTTAAGTGTATATGTTTTACCTGAGCGTTCCTCTACCTCGTATGGCCCGTTGTAAGGCGGTGTCAGTGATGCTCGAACAGTATCGTTGCGCACGAAAACATGGGTAGCTGTGGCAAGTGCTGGGAATACGAAAGGCTTACGTTTGTTGTGGTGAGCTGTGTCGGTTGGTTGCAATTCGTGCATGTTAGCTAGCAAGCTTTGACCGAATTCAGATGGAGATGTAGTTTTACGGGTTTCACACATGTCACCTGGAAGTCTAAGTGTGGTGCCATAAACCAATTGAGCGGGTGTTGCCTTAATATCGGGTTTGTATACAGAGCGGAGGCCTAGCAAAATAAGTGGAAGCTGGTAGGACCAATTAGATGAGTTTGTACACATGATTGCTGTTTTGAGAGTCCTATGAAACCTCTCAATCAACCCGTTTGCCTGCGGGTGATAGGCCGTGGTTCGCAAATGAGTTATGCCCAATGCTTGCGATAATTCTCGGAATAGCGTTGATTCAAATTGCCTTCCCTGGTCGGTTGTAATGCGAAGAGGTACACCGAAGTGCTTAATCCACCCGTTAAGCAATGCAAAAGCGATAGTGTCTGCGTTTATGTCAGGTAACGGAATAACTTCCGGCCATCTAGAAAATCTATCAATAATCGTTAAGCAGTACCTCTGGCCATTTGATGGCGGCAAGGGGCCAATGATATCCACATTTATGTGTTCGAATCGTTCCGAACGTAAATTATACTTTTCTATTTGCGAAGAGACGTGCCTACCCACCTTTGAGCGTTGGCATGGTATACAATGCGTTACATATTTTCTAACGTCGGCTTCCATATTCTCCCATACGAACTGCTGCTTAACCAATCTGCTGGTGGCTCTTTTTCCAGGGTGTGCAACATTGTGCAACTTCGCTATGACGGCTTGCCTTTGTGCAGGTGGTATATACGGACGCGCTGCATTCCCCGATATGTCACAAGTGATAGGTGTAGCGTTTGGAGACAATTTGATTTGTTTGAACTGTAGCGCCGTATTTGACTGCATAAGTTTTTGAAGTTCTTCGCAAGTGGTTTGCTGCCTAGCTATCTCCTCGTAATCGATGACGTCATCTGCCACAATGTTGAGTGTGTTGATGCGTGAAAGCGTATCAGCTGTGATGTTAGCAGCTCCTGGTATGTGCAGTATGATTGTTGTAAACTGGCCTATAAGGTCCAAGTGTCGAGTTTGCCTTGGCGACGCATTGTCTTTTATTCGAGAAAAGGCAAATGTTAGCGGCTTATGGTCTGTTGCTACAGAAAATTGTCTTCCCTCTAACAGATGTCGGAAGTGCTTAACAGCCGTGTAAATTGCTAGTAATTCGCGATCGTATGTGCTGTATTTGCACTGAGAAGGAGAGAGTTTCCTTGAAAAAAATGCGAGTGGCTGTGGTTGACCATCGATAAGTTGGTGTACCACGGCTCCCATAGCTGTATCGCTTGCATCAGTGCATAGTATCAATTCAGCTGATGGCGCTGGATGTGCTAACAGTGTAGCATTTGCTAAATCGTCCTTGCATTTTTGGAAGTGGTGAATTAATTTATCATCCCCAGTTAAAGGAGTTTTGTCTCTTTTCTTGTTCCCCGTAATAAGTGCATGTAAGTGTTGCTGATGGTTGATGACATGAGGTATAAATCGGCAGTAAAAGTTTACCATGGCCAAGAATCGTTTGAGTTCGAACGCAAACTTTGGCAAAGGGAATTTGCGAATAGCTTCTACCTTCGTAGGTAAGGGGCTGATTCCTTTCGGCGAAACCAAATAGCCTAAAAATTCGATTGTGGCTGACCCGAAAACACACTTTGACGGATTGATCGTTAAGGAATGTATCCGCAATCTTTCAAAAACTAAGCGAAGATGTGCAGTGTGCTCTTCCCCTGTGGTCGATGCCACACAAATGTCGTCAACATAGCTGAATGCAAAGTCCAAGCCTCTCAATTCTTCGTGTATGTACCTTTGAAATGTCTGCGCAGCGTTTCGCAAACCGAACGGCATACGCACAAACTCAAACAGTCCGAAAGGTGTGGTAACTGCGGTCTTGGGTACATCCTCTTTGCGACTGGAATCTGGTAGTAGCCACGGTATAGATCAATTTTTGAAAAAATTTTCTTACCGTGCAAAAAACAAGTGAAGTCGTGAATGTGCGGCAGAGGGTATCTATCTGGTAGCGTCTGCGCATTCAGTGCCCTATAATCGCCACAGGGGCGCCATGAGTTGTCGGCTTTGCGTACTACGTGCAGCGGACTGGCGTAAGGGCTTTTTGATGGCCTACATACGCCGGTCTTTATAAGGTGTTGGAATTCGTCTTTAACGGCGTGGTATTTTTCTGGACTCAAACGTCGCGGCTTTTGAAAGACCGGTTGGCCTTCTGTTACTATAAAATGTTTAAGATCGCTTTTGGTATTTTGTTCGAACGGTTTGTTTGTTTGAGTTATATCGATGAACTCTTGCAATAAATCCGCGTGTATGCTATTAGAATCGTACGTTTTGATATTATACGGCTGAATACCGATTGCGCAAATAGCCCTGCTTGTTAATTTCGTCTCACCGTCGATAATAGTCGTATTATGCATATCGATTAAAATGTTGTACTTACTTAAAAAATCTGCGCCTAAAATATTGTGTTTGGTGTCAGCGGCGACAAAAGTCCACTCGAAGGGTCTTCGTAGTCCCAGGTCAAGGGTTAACCGTATGACACCAAATGTTTGTATTCGCGTATTGTTTGCAGCATATAATTGAGGCGTAGGTTGTGCAAGTACTGGACGTTTTACAGCTGCAGCGTTTATAATTGAAACGTCTGCACCTGTATCAATTAAAAAACGAAGTTTGGAGCGATGATCGACGATAAAGAATCTGTGAGTGTTCGGGCGCGAACTTGTAGAATTAAGGTTGGTGCAGCCTGGTTGATTTGAAGCGACGGTGTCAGCTGCAAGGGCCGCCGGCGTTGTTAGTTTTTTTGTTCCTTAAAGTTGTAGGGATGGTTGCATTTTTTTGCTTTTGCGCCGAAACGCTTATGATACCAACATAATTGTTGCGAGTTGGTAGAAGAACGTCGAGGGCTGTCGTGTCGACTTTCGACCGTGCTCGCTGATGGATTTTGTTGCTATTTTTTTCAATGCGTGCGAGTGTTCGTTCAATTCTGTCGATTCTGCCTTCGACGGAAGCGTTAGGATCCGCATGTGTCGAGCTTTTTTGAAGAGGGCGATTGTTTTTTTCAGCACTAATGGCTTCTACTGAATTTACCCGGACAACATCGATAATTTCGTCGGCTATTGATGCCAGTTGTTCTAGTGTCATGTCCGGGTTACCTTTGTCGATTCCAGCAATTACGGCTCGTGCCGAAACGGGAAGCTTTTGAAGCCAAAAATCTTTTATTAGGTTTTTATCCGTAGTAACACCGGTACGTTGTAGCTGGGACAACATGTGGCTAGGCTTGTTGTCTCCAAGTTGTATCCCTGATGTAAGCTGCTCGAGGCGTGTGATCGGTGATACCGCAAATTTGCTTAAGACTGCAGTGCGAAGAGTAGCGTACTTATCTTTTACTGGTGGATTTCGTACAATATCGAATGTTTGTTCGTGCAGGCGCTCATCCATGTACATCACAGCGATGTTGAATTTGGCGTTGTCGCGTTGGTCCTGGTTCATTTTCCCGAAATTGTTTATGGAGAAAAAGGCTTCCAAGCGTGTGAACCAGGATTCTATGCTTTGTAACGAGAATCCATTTAGTAGAGACACTTGGACACGGGCTGCGAAACTGATTATATCAGCGCTTTGCTCTGTGTGGGTGTTGTTTCCCGTGATGGTGTCCGAAGTCTTTTCCTCGCCGTTTGTCATAATAGAAGTTTGCCACGTTCCGAGAATATTCTTACCAAATGTTAAATCGGGTGAAATCCGCCTTACGTCGTTGTGTTCAGAGTTGGGGTCACCAGTTATGGGGTCCTGGTTTCTTAGTTAATGGAGGACCACAATTATCTTTCATTAAAACTAATGATTAACTTTATTTAAACTAAAAAATTACAAAATTTTGATAAGAATGAAAATCAGTAGAATATGTATTCGTACGAAGGTCGCGCCAAAGAGAGAGAAGGAAAAATCTTCATCTGTCACATTGATAGAGCAGAGTTGCTTTTTTGTGTATATTACGGCGTTGCCACAAAGATATATCTACATTTGTTTTTACATGGCCGTTTCAATTCTAATAATTATTTTATGTGAATTTTATATGAGCTATTGGCCAGTTTATAATTAAGAAAAATTGAAAAAATTTTTTTTGGTAGAAGTTATGGATCCATTTCGGAGACCACCACATCCCCTCATCAGACTTCTTCCATGTAAAAACAAATGTAAATATGTAATTCGGAGAGCCTGCCGTAAAAAACAAAAATCTGAAACAATAACAAGCATTGCCTGTACAAAAGCTTTGCTTGTTAATAGGCTTAGAACTTTGTACAAAATAAATACACAATCGCACCAACATACTAGGTAGCAAAGACAGAGTGTCATTAAGCTACTGTTGTTGGTATGCCTGCCTTCGACATCTGATAGAAAATTTGTTGCTAGTTTCTTTCCTACTATAATTCGTTTCTATCTTATGCACATACATATGTACATATTTACATATTATTGTATGATTAAACATAAGTAGCGAATAAAGTGTAGGGATGTTCAAATGAACTTAATTTTTTATTTTAATTTATTTAATTTAACGAGCACAGGCCCAGGTTACATTTTATTTTTTAGAAACTAGAAAAAAACTTTTTCGTTTCACGAAAGCATAAAAAATTAACCCATTTTCAATTTTAAAGAGTTGAAAATGGCATAAAGAATAATACTTCATTTGATTTCAAATGGCTCTATTTAACACTATTGAGAATATTTAAAATAAAAAAATAATTAATTTCCCAACCAATTTTAAACATTTAAAAAAATTTCATACATCAGTCGCCCACTGTTGTTACGGACAAAAAAAAGGCATCAACCTGCTTCCATCACTGTTGAAGGCGAACTGAATCGTTTCCTCGCTGAAATGATTATGCTCTGCATTTGTGTACGTATACATTTTTTTTACGCTCGCAGCACAAAGAGCTCTGTTTGCCCATGTCCGTTCATGTTGTATCAACAATAAAATTTGGTTGAAAGAGTTTTTAGTGCTTAGCACGAAATTTTTATTTTTAATTCAATTTTTAATTGTTGGGGTAAGTGGAAAAAAATTCAACAACTATTTACAGCGAAGGTTGAGTGTATAGCTATTTCACGAAAAACCATTTTCGATCATCAGCACTCTTTTCGGAAGTGGATGCACCGGGGATTGAACCCGAGTCCATTCCAACTTCAGCCGCAATGACCCAACGGATAAACACACTCGGCCATTGAGACTCTGTGCAAGCTGTTGGATTTTCCCCACTTTTGCCTTTTTCATTTTCAACATTAACGTTAGTGTGTATATGCTTTTGCATATATTCTCCACAAACGTGCTGAATTTTTGTTGTAGGCAGTTCGCAATGAACATTGTTGTTGGTATTTATTTTATGTATATACCAAACAACGTTAACAATTTTACTTGAAAGAGTTTTTAGTGCTTAGCACGTTTGTGGAGAATATATGCAAAAGCATATACACACTAACGTTAATGTTGAAAATGAAAAAGGCAAAAGTGGGGAAAATCCAACAGCTTGCACAGAGTCTCAATGGCCGAGTGTGTTTATCCGTTGGGTCATTGCGGCTGAAGTTGGAATGGACTCGGGTTCAATCCCCGGTGCATCCACTTCCGAAAAGAGTGCTGATGATCGAAAATGGTTTTTCGTGAAATAGCTATACACTCAACCTTCGCTGTAAATAGTTGTTGAATTTTTTTCCACTTACCCCAACAATTAAAAATTTGGTTAAATTTACCAAATTTTCAGATAGCATTCACAAAGCCAAAATCATGTTTCAAACATCGTGTCATTTGGAAAAGTTGTTGCTGTTCTATGTGTAAAGATCGATCGTGTTAATTTTACACGAATCGTGTTGATGTTTTTTTTCTGGGTGTTTTCTTACAACAATCACAACCGGCTGCGATACCAAACTGTACCCCCAAAAGTCGCCGCCATACTTGTCTGTACCCGATTTTGACATTTGCCGATGACATATCGAATTTTTTAAATCAAATTTCGACTACGCATCTCAGAGCCAGCTCACTCAATGCTATACACTATGATTAATAATGAATTAATAGACTTAGTGGTCATGGATGGATTGCTCTCAGTAGTGCATCCATTTATTATAGTGCATCAATAAAGACCTGTAAATGATTTTCTTTTGAGGCATACGAAGTTAGTTGGTCTTGCCGTCATGGCTAGAGCGACTGGGTTGGGGTAATCTAGTAGTCTCGTTTTATATGATGCAGCATACTTTCTGATTTCTTGAGCGATAGTAGGTATCTTTAGGTCACGATGTAGTCGGTCGTTCGTGACAATCATTCTTTGCAGAATTTCTATATTTGAGTTTGCTGCGGTTCCCCACAGCTGTATGCCGTAAGTCCAAATGGGGGTATGTTCAGAAACGCAGCATGAAACGCAACATCGGCAGTAATTATTTTTTTGATGATTGTGATGAGCGACGCTTCATGCAAAATTTACGTTTATGAACGCTCTGCTTGTACTACAAAATCAGGTTGCGCTTCAAACTGAGTTTCTGAACAAAGCCTGGGTTTTAAGATAGCTGAGTAAAGCAGGAGTTTGTTGTCGATTCATGAGCCAATAAGGATTTCTTAGTTTTATACCAAGTAAGTTTTTGTAGATATATTGAGTCTTCCCCTTTCAATACGAGAGCGTTGAGAACACTTGTTTTAGAGATTTACAAAAAAATAATTTTTTATTTTCATCTATAAACTATTTTATGTTAATGTCGCATTTCTCTTTTCTAGGTGCCAGAGTTTAAGCCACGTTCAGGTGTAAAAATTGAGACAAATGAGAGTGCTGCAGCAGCTGCAGCCAATAATTTCGATAGTTCCGACGTGGACCAGGATCGTGTTAACAAGATTTTGACAGAACTTCAGGCTTTACGTGATGGCAAAATTCCGTTAATGGTTAAGCCATTGGAGTTCGAAAAGGACGATGATAACAATTTGCACATGGATTTCATAGTTGCTGCTTCTAATTTACGAGCCAGTAACTATAGGATTCCTCCGGCCGATCGCCATAAATCAAAGTTGATAGCTGGAAAAATTATACCGGCGATTGCTACAACTACGTCTCTTGTTTCTGGCTTGGCTGTCCTAGAAGTTATGAAATTAGTTTTAGGGTAATTAGGGTGTTAGTGATATTCCTTAATAAAAGAAAATGATATTTATTATTTTTCAGGCACAGAAATCTGGATAAATTCAAAAATGCCTTTGCAAATTTGGCTTTACCCTTTATTGCATTTTCAGAGCCCGTGCCTGCTGCGAAGAATTCATACTATGGCAAAGAGTGGACACTGTGGGACCGTTTTGAAGTTGTGGGGGAGCTAACATTACAGGAATTCCTGGAGTACTTTGAAAAGAAGGAAAAACTTCAAATAACAATGTTGTCACAAGGTGTATCAATGCTATATTCGTTTTTCATGCCCAAAGGAAAATGCGCAGAACGTTTACCCTTACCAATGACTGAAGTTGTTCGTCGTGTTTCAAAAAAACGCATCGAATCACACGAACGTTCTTTAGTTTTTGAGATTTGCTGCAATGATGAGGACGGTGAGGATGTGGAAGTACCATATGTTCGGTACACTTTACCTTAAAATCAAATACTGTATCACGGATAATTCGAACACAATATTTTTTGAATGAATATAATTTTGAATAAGATGCTTTGTATGAAGTAATATATCTATTACTATTGAATTATTCTATATAATATTCTTTAATAAAATGAAAGTTTGCTTTGGAGGCATTTAATAAAGGAAGTATATAGTATGTATATTAAAAATTTTGTAGTAGTCGAGTACGAATTTTCAGCACAAAACATATTTCTTTTAAGTATAAGTTGATTACAGAGTTAAAGTTCTAACCGGATGGATCACAAATATCTTTTGAAGCTCCAACAACATATCGTCGCCTGAGAAAACGAAATTCGTATGTTACAAAACATAGTTTCGAGAAAATCGACTTTAAAGATTAAACTGGGAATTCTCAAAAATTATACAACAGATTTTTCTGTTATTTGTTACCCGAAATGTTGGTAGCTAAATTTTATTTCTACCATATTCAAAGCCATTAGTTGAAAATTAACCAAAAGAATGACAATTTAATTCACATAGTGTAAGGCTTTGTTCAGAAACTCAGTTTTAAGCGCAACCTGCTTTTGTAGTACAAGCAGAGCGTTCATAAACGTAAATTTTGCATGAAGCGTCGCTGATTACAATCATTAAAAAAATAATTACTGCCGCTTTTGCGTTTCATGCTGCGTTTATGAACATACCCTAAACATAGTGTACGTTCAGAAGGCGCAACGGTTGAGCACAACTGTTGTGTAGATATCATTAATCGGAAAGTGATACAATTTGCGCCTTCTGAACGAGCTGATACATTAAATAAACAAATTATTATTATAATTATCCCCAACGTAATCGCCAATAATTTCGCGGCTTTCAACATTTTTATTGAATTCAAAAATATTCATAAATACTATTTATATTTTTGTACAAATGCAAATCGTAACATGTTTAAAGTGAGCGTAAAAAATTGATGTTGGAAAAAAGTCTCCAAACTGACAACATGCTGTGTTGATCAGAAATACTCAACGTTGCGCCTTCTGAACGTAACCATAGTCTGTCACCTAAATTGAACGTCTGTACTTCTTATTACAACTACCCAATAAACGTTTTTCTTCATTTTCAATTTGAGAAAACCCTATTGTCAAATATCAAACGTTAGTTATCAAATGCACCTCAAATTTCTCTTGATAGCGTTCTCAAACAAAAAGGCACATTTTTAGTATGGGATTTTGAGCTGATTCTCAATTTTGTTCATTTCGTTTTCTCAAACCTATTTCAAAGGTGGCACGAAATGGAATGCAATCAATAGATGTTTCCCATTAAACACTGAAAAAGAAATTATCAAACGTTTGAGAAAATATTGTTTCTAAAGTTGAGAATCAGCATATATATCATTTGAAAATAAACATATTTTCAAGTGTTCATCAAACACTGTTTATCAATTTTAGATTAACTTGCAACACATTTGAAAAAAAAAACTTGTTTCGTATTTTGTACTATTTCACGAATTTCAGCATGTGAAGGTTTGAAGGAACGAAGAAATTTTATGTGTTTGCGAATTTCAGCCAGCGTTCGTTGTTCTACTCGAGCAGTCCCTTAACGGTTGAAATGATGATGGTTGAAAATGATTGTGTGTAATAATGATTCTGTATTTCTTACTCTTATTTTATTTGTTTTTGGCTTTTTGTGAAGTTACACAAAATTTAATAAAAACATGGGTACGTTCATGAAAATGTATAATTGCAGCAGTACAGCAACCCCGTTGCTTATTTTGCACTTGCCTGCTGATACTCAGCTGATATATTGCTATAACAGCATTATTAAAAGTATTTGCAATTAATTTCTGTGATTAAAATTACATTATTGCATATTCCATTAAATATATAGCAATCATGCTTACCCTTCTCTTTCCATTTTTTTTAAAGCAAAAATTGCAGACACAAATTTTCTGTTGCCGATTATTCAAGCAAACTGCACGGTTGATGTGTCAAACGAACGTTTGACTTTTGCAGGTGTTGCCACAAACACGCGAAGAACGTGATACTTGCAACACTGCGGTTCTGATTGCCGCCGCGAACGTACCCCATATGTAGTTGGCAGGCGCGGATCCAGGATTTCGGCAAGAGGGGCGTTTTGAACATTTCTTTTTTTGGAAGATGTTTTTTAAGGGCAGACGCTGGTGAAAATATGGACTAATACCACCTACTATTATTATTCTATATACAAGTTGCGCCATTTCCCGCACCTTAAAAACACCAAACTCAAAACCCTCCAAATTAACAATATGTATGTCATCACATAAAGTGCAGGAGATTTCAATTGGAGTTCTAAATAACATGTAACGTATGTATGTATATTTTTGCATTGGTGTGAGTATCGTATGGTATTGGTGGCAAATTGATCATCAATTTCACTTACCCTTGCATTTAAAGCCAAAATAAATAAGAATATATCGCTAGCTTAGAGTGCAAACTGTGTAAGTCCATTTTTATGAAAAAGTGTAGAAAGCTAGAAAAATTAAATACGCACCACGCTAAACAAGTCTGTGATACTTGTCATATTTCTACTCGTTGTTATTCAGTGATACGCAAATTGTGTAAGTCCAAAAAGAGAAGAAAATTGTGTAAGTGCAAAATTTTTATATTTTTCGCACCGGCGAAATTCACCCGCACGGGTAAATGAAAAACATCACATAAGCGTACAAATATGTAATACATACATCTGTTGATTGCATTCCATTTAGTACCACCTTTGAAATGGGTTTGAGAAAATGGAATTTATCAAATTGATAATCAGCCCAAAATCCCATACTAAAAATGAGCCTTTTTGTTTGAGAACGCTATCAGGGGAAATTTGAGGTGCATTCGATAACAAACGTTTCATAAGATATTGAGATGAATTTATTAATAAACATTTGTGAAGTCATCACGTATACAATTTCTTGTGAGTTTCAGTTTGAGAAATAAGTAATGTTCAATGTAGAATTCTCGGCGTGATTTCTAACCTAATTTTAATTTATTTCACACAGAATATGGGGATTTTGATTTTAAGGATTTTGATTTTGGGGATTTTGATTTTGAGGATTTTGATTTTGGGGATAATGTGGTAAACCCATATAAAATTTCTTGTTTTACCTAAAACGCGCAATGCAGGTAAGACATATTTATTTCTGATTTTGTTTGTTCGCATATATGCGTTTGATCCGTGTATTTTATTGGGCCTTGAAATTGTTAATAATTTTTGTCGCAAAATGGACCTCGTTTTCAGGATCGGCGCATGAATATCGATACTATCGATTGTTTTTTATGAATATTTCACTACAATAAAAAGAGGGATGGTTTTGTTTACAGTTTTCTTTCCAAAAAGTCTTTAATTTTTTACGCAAAACAATAATTAAATAAAAGATCAAATAAGAATTAGATACACCACTTACACTGAGTGAAAAAATCAACCAAAAGTTGGATAATAGTACTAATTTCACACTTGAAATGGAATTTTTTTTTTTTTTCTCGGATATAGTTTTTATTGTATCATTCTTAAAGAATATGACAATTTTTATAAAATCTTAACCTAGTATACAATGACGTTATTCGTTGCCACTGCTTCAAATAACATTTGGATGAAAAGCAATTTTATTTGACATAAAAGAAATACTTATGAATTCATTTATTATGTGTATCGGAATATTTTTGTTTTTGTTAGAATATGTTCATATGTAGTATGTATGTATATAATTTTATTTCATATTCGTTCATTATGTTATTCATTTTCATTATTTATGTATTTTTGCCGTCGGAATGGAATGGAATTCCAAGCAGCTGATTGTATAGTATTAAAAGTTCGTACGGCCTGACAGGACAGGCTTATCGATTACACAATCGTGTGTTGCATTAATAAGTGCTGTTGCAGCTTTCGGAATGGAAGGAATTCCAATAAGCTGCGTGTATGAACTTAGGAATTTTTACGTCCTAATGGGATAGGCTCGTCCGGAACACAATCATACATATGTTATACATGGGTATTAGTAAATGCTGTTGTAGCTTTCTGAATGGAAGGAATTTCAGTAAGCTGCTTTTTATAATTTATTATCATTATTATTATTATTATTATTATTATTATTCAGCGACGTTCATCATTTTAAAGTTACTCTCGAGATATTGGTCTAACAGAATATGACCTTATGCACAATTGAGTTTTACATCCTTTCTCTTTAACCGCCTAGGATAGCTTTGCTTTAGGAGGCTTTTTGCTAATGAATTAGGATGGTTGGCTAATCTTTGCGCATAATTTGCTTGCATTTTCTCTATCTCTTCGGCCACCGTATTTATCTTTAGGTTACTATGTATAATTGTATTTTTTACATACCAAGGCGCTTTGCATATTGTTCTTAATATCTTGGACTGTAGCCTTTGAATTCTTTCTACGCTAGATTTCGATGCTGAGCCCCATAGTTGAATTCCATACATCCAAATTGGTTTTAAAACCATATTAAATATTAATATCTTATTATCTAAGCCCAGTCTAGAACTTGGACCAATTAACCATTGCAGCTGGCCTATTTTCAACTTGGATTGCATAATCTTTTTGTCAATGTGATTTTTCCAAGTCATTCTTCTATCCAGTGTGACTCCAAGGTACGTAACGAAGTCTTTCTGAGTTATTATTTTCCCATTTATTGAGACTGGTGGGCATGTGTCTTTTTTCAGGCTAAAGGTTACTTGTACACATTTAGATTCGTTGACCTTATTTCTCCACGTAGCCATTCTTCTAAAGTTTTTATATGTCTCTGCAATTGGATAGTAGCAGTTATGGGATTTGCGTGCGCACTCAGTATAGCCGTATCATCTGCGAAGGTAGACGTGACAAGGCTCGCGTTGGTTGGCAGATCGCTTGTGTAAATTAAGTATAGTACAGGCCCTGGAACGCTACCTTGTGGAACTCCAGCAGAAAGTGGATGACTTTCGGTTGTAAAACTTTTGTGCCTTACTCGAAATTTTCTACCTGTTAAAAAGCTTTCTAGGATCCCGCAGAGATTATAAGGAAGTGTTTGTTTTATTTTATGCAATAGCCCTTCTAGCTATACTTTATCGAAAGCTTGTGCCACATCTAGGAATAGGGCAGTGCAATATCGTTTGGTTTCAAAAGTTGACCTTATTTCTGAAACAATTCTATGCACTTGTTCTATCGTACCGTGCTGCTCTCTAAATCCGAACTGGTGGCTTCGTATGGTTTCGTGCAGTTCTAAGATGGGCTGAATCTTTCTCAGCAATAATTTTTCGAATAGTTTGGAAAAGATAGAGATTAAGCTTATTGGTCTGTAGGAGCTTACTATTGTCGGGTCTTTGCCTGGTTTTGGGATCATAATAATTTCAGATAGTTTCCATGGATTAGGAAAGTGACATAATCGGAGGATACTATTGAAGATGTATAGTAGTTGCTTAATAGCTACTATGGGAAGTGCTTTTAACATTTCACCCGTTATTCTGTCATACCCTGGTGCTTTCTTATTCTCTATGTCTTTGGATATAGTTTTATTCAAGTCGTCTAGTTTAAAATCAAGTGGTATTGCTGGTAATTGTGGAGTATTTTCTTGGAGAACATTTTGGCCTTCATTTGGAGTAAATACATTTGAAAGATGAGTTGCAAATGCTACTCCTTTTTCGTGGTCACTTCGAGCAAATTCACCATTTTGCATTCGTATTGGAGGATCCTGCTGAACCGGCCGTTTTAGATATTTGAGAGAGCGCCACAAAGAATAATCTGTACAGGATGTGGCCGTGAGGGACTTAATTCTATTTTGAAATTTTGTTTCCCTTTTCTCCTCTAGGAGCATTTGGAGCTCTTTCGTACATTTTTTTAGCTCGTTTTTCAGGGTTGGAGATCGCAACCTTTGCCAGTCTCTCCTAAGTTGCCTTTTCCTGGAAACTAGCTCAATGATATCGTTTTCATTGAAAGGACTAAAGCTTTGCTGCTGGGTTGTGTTAGGACGTAATGGCGTTGAAACCTTTGCTGCCACTTGCAGTAAGTTTGTGAAGTCAATTATCGCATATTCCACTTCGGCGGCTGTTTTAAGGCTCACATTTGGATTAATATGCGAACTTATAAATTTTCTGTACTTAGCCAATTCGTAAATCTATTAGTTAAGCTTGGGTTCAGTTCGTTTAAAGTTGGAAGGGTTTTAATAGATATGACGCAAGGAGAGTGATCAGACGATAGGTCAAAAAGAGATTCTATCTGAAGTATATGCCGATCGAGGCCGCGAGTTACCCCAAAATCTCTGAGGTCGGGAGTTTTGCTCCTATCAGTGGGCCAATATGTTGGCTGCCCTGTTGATATAATATCAAGACCATTGCTTTGGATTGCTTTGAACAGGTTTCTTCCCTTTGGTGTTATTAACCTAGATCCCCAAAAAGTATGTTTAGCATTGTAATCACCTGCTGCCAAATATCTCGTGCCTAACTTGGAAAAGAATTCAGTAAATTGGTACTCTGTTATATTATAACGGGGAGGACAGTATATTGCAGATACAGTTAACCCGCCAGAACTATCATCTACGTACACTGATGTTGAGTGTATATACTCTTTGCAATATTCTTCTAGAACGTGGTGCTTAATCCTCTTTCTTATAAGTATACCGGTTCCACCTCTAGCTTTTCCTTCAGGGTGCTTAGTATTATAGAACATATACCCATCAATATTAAAATTATTAAACACAGTCAGATGGGTTTCAGACACTAACATTATGTCTATTTGGTGATTTTCTAGGAAAACATGGAGTTCATTGCGATGTTGGCCTATGCCGTTAGCATTCCAGAAACCTATATTGAAACAATTCATGGTCTCGACCAAATTGTTTGAAGTAGGAGATTTTGATTCCTAATCAATTCTTGCATCATGTTTTGCATTGACTTCATATGGTCCTGCATCATATGAACAAAGCTATTTAGAGTGTTTTCGAGTGATGTTGGTGGAGTGGAATCGTCTTGGATTTCGGTCTGTTGTGTGCCTCTTAAGACTTGAGCGTATGAGTACGTTCCCAGATTTCTCTGCGGGGCTGTATTAATAGTTGGTTTTGGCACATTTTGAGGTTGTGGGACAGGGACATTTTTAGGTTTTTTGCTACCTTTCTCTTTTAATGAAATGTATACTGGGCAACCCCTATAATTAGCAGTGTGATTTTCACCGCAGTTACTGCACTTCTTATTTTCTGGGTTTGCTTTAGGTTTCTCGCACTCTTTGGAGCTGTGCAAATTTCCGTAAATTACACATACGCTAGGTAATGTGCAATATCGTTTTGTATGCCCGAACTCCTGACAATTATGGCATTGTACGGGGCCCACACGTTTATGCGGTTCTTCCACAGAGATTCTTCGGTGTAGAAGATAACGTAATTTATAAATGGGATGTACTTCCCCCTTCTTTCAAAGCTGGAAATCTGGCTCGATTTCAACCCTGAACATCGGTTGCGGTATGTTGGCTTTATTTTTGATATTGTAAACATATCTGACTTTAAAGCCTTCCTCGTTTAATGCAGTCTCTATTTCTGCCGGGCTTACGGAATTTTCTATTCCTTTTAGTACAACTGACAAGCCACGGCTACTTTTTAGCTGATAGGTATAGAAGTTTTTCTTCCTGTTTTCAAAGTCTTTAGTTATTTTTCGGAAATAATCCTCACTATAGGTTTGGATTTTAACTTCCTGTATATTGCCTTTTTTTATAGGTAAGACATGGAAGTTTTTAGGACCTACTAGCTCAACCAGTTTGTTTACTAATGTATTAGAGCTTTGTTCTCGCAGGTAAATTGGAGGGGGCTTGGGACTTTTTTTGGCTTTTCGATTGGAATATTTTGAGATTCAGCGAGCACACTGAATCTGTTATCGCCCAATGTTATTTTCGGTGCCTCTTTTGTTGCCTCTGCTGGCAGGTCACCTTTGATTAATTTGGAGGGATTCGATTTCCCATTCTTTTCTGGCGTTCGCTTTCTTTTTATAAGGATATAGCGATCCAAGCCAGTTTGCACTTGTATTTTCTTGGCGTTTTTATCTGCCATTTTTATGGTATCACCAGCTTTATTTTGAGCTCCAGCTGCGGAAGTACTTGCTAGAGGCTCTGTGAATTGAGGGCAAGTAATTTGGACACTCGGGGAACAGGACCGTGCCCTTTGTTCAATCGCCGTGTTTCCTTTTCCGGCTATTGTAGGTTTTTCATTTATATCAAATGCTTTTATTGTGAAATATGCATTTCGCAAGCGCTCGTTTGACTGAGAGCCATAGGTACTCATATATGTATGCACTTTATTTTGCTCTTTGTTTCATTTATTTATTTTTATTTTTATTATTTTTTTATTTTATTATTATTACAATTTTTTTTTTTTTTTTTAATTTATTTTTTGTTTTATTTTATTTTTTTTTATTTTATTTTTATTTTATTTTAATTTTATTTTATATAATAATTATATCTATTTATATAAACGTAACTAGAGCAGTGCAGTGCTCTAACTGTCGGCAATAGCAGTGCAGTGCTCTAACTGCCGGCAATGCAGTTCGCCGGAAATGTAACAACAGCTGATCCCACCTTCGTTGACAGCGCCACCTGTCGGTACAGCGCATCAAAAGCAACTCTGCACGGGATAAAAAAGTTGCTTAGTACGTATGTATTTATATTTATATATGTATGTATGTTTATATATTGAAAAGTATTTGTTAAAACTAAATACTTATTACGTATTTACGTTTCTTTTTTTTTTCACAATCCCGTCGGAGGGAAATCGCTTCCCAAGTCTCTCGGCACGGATTTTACCAAAAACCCGATTAAAAAAACTAGTAGAAACGTAAATATACGATAAAAACACGGATCGATGTAAATTGGCCTATGTAGCTGCCAGTGTTACCGCTCTAAAAATGGAATTAATGTGAATTTTGTTTAATATTACCATTGCCATTGTTGATATATTAGACAGTGTTTTTGGTTATATTAACCATGATATTTGTTGATATAACAAAATGTTCGTTGAAATCTTCCCAATTTCTTACTATTAAACAATTTGTTGGTTATATTTTTATGCCAGTAGCAGCACTGCTATGTATGATCTATAAGAGAGTGTTAATATGTTAACTGAATAACAAAGAAAATTCCAAATACTCACTCTCTCGCTCTCTGCAATTCGGGTCCAGCCATTCAACTTCGTCAAGCACAAACGGTGTTGAAGGCGATTGTAACAACAGAGCCGAAGCCATAAAGCTTCGCAAATATTTTTACTTTTTTTTTTTAGATATGAATTAACCAATATTTTCGGTAATATAACAAATATACACGTTGGGGAAACCAACTTTCTGTTTGATATTGATTGTTACCAAAATATTGGTTAATGGTACAATGAAAATGTACACATTACATTTTTTCCTTTTGACATGAATAAATCAACCAATAAAACATTAACCAAGAAGTTGGTTGAAAAAACCATTGTACTTTTTTCCCTGTGTATGTATATAGCATTTTCTGGTTAAATTAAACCTTAACAAGTAAGGAAGCCTAAGTTCGAGTGCAATCGAACATTAGATACTCAGCTGTATGCTTTCATTGTTTGTTTGCGTTTGTTCGATATAGGGTGTATTTTATATGAAACGAGTGCTGCATAAACAGGGCGCAGCCACGCCCATTTTCAAAATTTATATCAATCATCCAAATAAGCATACAAATATTATTGTTAGTGCAAAATTTCATCCCTCTATGACTTTTAGTTACAAAGACTTCACGTTACAAATTCCAAAAGGGTGTTCCAGAAATATCTTTGTTAAAAAGTAGGCGTGGTCATAAACCGATTTCAATACATTTTTGCGTGTCTATTAACACATGTTATAAAAGTGTATAAACCAAGTTTCGTCATAATATCTCAATTATTTGTCGAGTTAAAGGCTAAGAAATCTCATATATCCCTTTGTCTAAAAAGAGGCGGTGCCACGCCCATTTTCCAAACTTTTTTATTTTTTGTTTCCGGTCTATTGTAAAACTCATGTCACAAAATTTCAATGAATTATCTTTATATTTCACATAGATATCGCTTAAAATGGTTTTATTAGGTCACTTTATAATACACATATATAAAAGTGGGCGCGGTCGTCAACCGATTTTGGTAATTTTTCGTCCACACATTTGGCTAAGTAAATATATCACGCGTACCAGATTTCATCGATATATCTTTAACGGTTTCTGAGTTATGGCTTATTAAACTTTCAATATTCGCTCCTTAATAAGTGGGCGTGGCACCGCCCATTTTCCAAAATTTTTGTAGTTTTTGTTTTATGTCCATAGTTGGACTCCTGCCACAAAATCTCAGTGATTGATCTTTATATTTGACAGAGATATCGCTTAAAATGTTTTTATTAGGCCCCCTTATATTTCCTATATATAAAAGTGGGCGTGGCCGTCAACCGATTTTGATAATTTTTCGCCAAAACATTTGACTAAGTAATTATATTACGCGTACCGAATTTCATCGATATATCTTCAACGGTTTCTGAGTTATGACTCATAAAACTTTCAATGTCTGCCCCTTAATAAGTGGGCGTGGCACCGCCCATATTCCAAAATTTTTGTGTTTTTTGTTTTATGTCCATAGTTGGACTCATGCGACAAAATTTCAATGATAGATCTTTATATTTGACAGAGATATCGCTTAAAATGGTTTTATTAGGTCACTTTATAATACACATATATAAAAGTGGGCGTGGCCGTAAACCGATTTTGATAATTTTTCGTCAAAACATTTGTCTATGTAAGCAAATTACGCGTACCAAATTTCATCGATATATCTTCAACGGTTTCTGAGTTATGACATATAAAACTTTCAATGTTTGACCCTTAATAAGTGGGCGTGGCACCGCCCATTTTCCAAAACTTCATCAAATTTCTTCATAAGGGCCCGAGCTCAATACGTGGGTAAAATTTTAAAACTCTAGCTATATTAGTGGCTGAGATACCAAATTTCCGATTTTTTCTATATAGGAAAAGTGGGCGTGGTCATGGTCCGATTTCGCCCATTTTCAATACCAACCGTCCCAGTCTCGATACCAACTTGCGTTCCAAATTTCATCAAAATATCTCAATTTTTGCGCGAGTTAGAGTGTTTACAGACGGACGGACGGACGGACGGACGGACAGACGGACGGACGGACGGACGGACGGACGGACGGACGGACGGACGGACATGGCTCAATCGATTTCTCTTTTCACCCTGATCATTTTGATATATATAAGTCTATATCTATCTCGATTATTTCATTCTGTTACAATCCACCGTTATGTGATTAAAACTATAATACTCTGTGTACTAGTACAGCTGAGTATAAAAAGAGGGATGGTTTTGTTTAGATTTTCCTTTTCAAAGTCTTTAATTTTTTTTTTAACGCATAACATTAATTAATTAACAAAAGAACAACAAATAGGAATTAAATACTTAACTTATGTATATACATATATAGCATTTTTTGGTTAAATTAAACCTTTTTCAATTTAAAAAGGTTTCATTTTACTTGAAAACGCTATAGTAATAAAACTAAAAGTAGTACAATTGTTTTTTTTAGGATCTTTGGCGCTGACTAGTACATAAGGCACATTGTTTATACATTTCATTAATGTAAAATACACTATGCTTTAAATAAATCAAAAAACAAAAAAATACGAAGAATTTCAGTTATGGGGGAGGATAGGTATGGGCCTGCTGAACACAGAACAATTTTTTTTTTTTTTTTTTGTATGGTTACGTTTTTGAGAGAACGGTAATTTTGTGTTTTTTGTTATCACTTTATTCAAAAATTATGTTCGCTGGAGTTACGCTTCTAACAATATACAACTTGTAGTAATTGAACCACACCTCGCTAAATGACATCTGGTCAATGTCAAAATTTTTAATTTTTTGCGATTTTTCAAAAAGTTTTGATTTTCAAATTAAGTTTTTTATAAAAACTTGTAAAAATCAGAAAAGTTTTATTTTTTTTAAATTAGCCCGTTTAATTGTTAACGTAATATCAAGGATATCTGATAAAAGCATTATTTTTAGCGATTTCTTTCATGTGAAACAAAAAGGATATTTTATGGACGAAAAACTCGGTTAGATGACTCTTCCGTGTATAGACAAAAGATAAAATTTGTTTGTGACTTCACCCTCTCATAGGGTTAGCGTTAATCAGAGGTTGAGTAAACGGCCCTTAAGCTAAAGATATAGATACTTATGTATTGTGGAACGATTTTTCGTCATCCCTTGTGAAAAAATCGTTCCACAATACATCATATTCCTACCCCGTCGGAAAACCAAGCAAAAAAAGGAATAATGAAAATTACTTAACTATTGCTTGTCATTTTATATCAGAAGATTTCAAATTGCGAGTAGATGTACTGTATACACAAAAGCTGCTGTCAGATACAAATCATTCCGCAGCTAATATATTGGAAACCTTGCACCATGTTCCATACGAGTTACCGTGTTTTGCACCTTCATTGAATTTAGCTGTGCGAGCAAATTGTTTCTTATTTTAAAGGCAGTACTATTGAATATGAGAAGTTGAAGGCCGCGCAAGAAGTCTATAGTGTTTTGCAAAAAAAAAAAAGTTGTAAAACGACGCCCTATACACGAATGAGTCATATAACCGAATTTTTAGTCCATAAAATATCCCTTTTGTTTCACATGAAAGAAATCGCTAAAAATAATGTTTTTATCAGATATCTTTGATACTACGTTAACAATTAAGCGGGCTAATTTTCAAAAAATAAATTTTTTCTGATTTTTACAAGTTTTTATAAAAAACTTAATTTGAAAATCAAAACTTTCAAAAAATTGGAAAAAAAATTAAAAATTTTGACATTGACCAGATGTCATTTAGCGAGGTGTGGTTCAATTACTACAAGTTGTATATCGTTAGAATACTTTATGCAGGCTCCACTATACACGTCGTTTCTTAGATCAGCTGACTTCTTGTTCTTCTTTGTTTACTCCTGCATATTCTATACATGCATTCGTGTTTACAATTCGTCAAATTCTTCATTCTCTGAGTTTATCCATCATTCGCCCGTGGGCCGAATGTCAAATTATTTCGTTTTCCTTACAGTTTTGACATCTCGGTCACGAGAGTTCGACTTTAAGCTCACGGGGTGTATGTGTGTATGTGTCTTGAACCGCTCTGTTAAATTGACCTTGAATTTATGCGTGTTTTGAAAACACATTAGGCGAGTTCCTCTGGCTGTGATCCAGATCAGCATAAAAATATTGCACGCAAATGGAACAACAATTTTCCATTTCGGGTCCGTATAGATTGTAATAGATTTTTTTGATCCAGATAAACATCAGGATCAAAAAATTGTTGTTGCAGTTTTTGAAATATTGATTCTACACGTTTTATTTAATTAATAAAAGAATACAGAAAACGAAAATTAAAGCGTGCGTTAGACATGAAAATTAATGACCGATGATTAATAGCAGAGTTGCCAAAAAGTAGTTAATAAGTCAAGTGTGGTAGCGTTGCCACCTTATTTCATACACAACATTTTTCCCTCCTCTGCACGAGGTATGGTGAAAATCGAACTGCAAACTTCCTCTGTCTGGTGGATCGTCGTGGGCCTGTCGAAACTTCGTTCGGCTGTGAATCTTCCGGTGTTGAATGTGGTTCAGGTATAAAGTCTTCTCTTATTGACGTGTTAGGTGTTGCGAAAGCTTCTAAGTCTTCTTTCGAGCCCAATGATATATTTTGTGGTGATTCTGTCGTACGTTCCACTTCTTTATTAGTATATTCTTTATTTAGGGCACCTGACACGTTCTCTTCCGTTGCAAATCGTCATTTATAATAACTAACCTCAGGTAATGTATTGTCTGGTTCTACGGGGGCTTTCCGCATTTGATATACATGACTTCTAACCTTCTTCCCGTTGAACAGTATTTCGTAGTGAAGTTCTCCTAGCCGGGCGTGTATTGTTCCTCTGAGCCACTTACAAATTCGCGGGTTTCCGGACAGGAAGTAAACACTTTGATTTACCTCGAATACCCTTCTGTGTTTCTTGAACTGCATGTATGGCTTTTCTTCTACCTTCTTTTGGATTTCTTCTAGCCGAACCAAATCCAGTCGTGTTCGCAGTTGTCGTCCCATAAATAGCAGTGCTGGCGAGATGCCTGTGGTTGCATGCGGTGCATTCTTGTACTGTCTTAGGAATTCGTTTAAATTTTTCTTTAATGAGTTGTTTGTAGTACCCATTGCTTTCAATGCGTTCTTGACCGTTTGTACGCTACGCGGTACGGAGCTGAGTACTGGTGATATTTAACACCGACTGACGTTAGGAAATTATTGAAATCTGACGAAGTGAAATTTGTTCCGTTATGGGAAACGACAGTTTGAGGCACACCGGATGCCGCAAATACTTCATCCAACAAGGCAATTGTAGAAGTCGCCGTAATCGGCTTTGTGGTTCTTGCTTCCAACCACTTACTATATGCGTCCGAGATTATCAGTAACATTGTTCCTTCGAACGGCCCCGCATAGTCAATATGAATGCGCTCCCATGGTCCTTTAGGGCAGTGGCGTAGCTAGAGAATTTTTCGGGGGGGGGGGGTCACAGCCAATGTAAAAAATTTACCAAAATTAAAATTACCAAAAAAAAAACTACAAATTTTTTTTACAAATGATAAAAATCGCTAGCTTAGAATGCAAATTATGTAAGTCCTTTTTTCAAACTTTGTAGGAGACAAAAAACAAAAAAGAAAAAAAATTCGAAATAAAAGAAAAATTTCTGTTCATATAAATATTTTGGACTTACACAATTTTTTTCGCTTTTTGGACTTACACAATTTGCGTATCACTGAATAACAACGAGTAGAAATATGACAAGTATCTCAGACTTGTTTAGCGCGGTGCGTATTTGATTTTTCTAGCGTTGTACATAAAAACACACTTTTTCATAAAACATAAACATAAACATAAACACAGTTTGCACTCTAAGCTAACACACACAAAAACTGAGGATAGCTTGTAACTGACTTCTGGAGATTTGTAACCTGTTCTTTTCAAGCATTTTCCGGTTTCTAGCAATTTAATTATTTTGCTGAGTCGCTCATCCTTTCTGGATTCCCTTGCAATCTGGTCTGCGTTTAGTGGTAGTTGGTTGATTTGGCGAATCACAAAATTGTCGAATTCGTCGCGTTCATTCGAATTATCTATGTCTGTCTGCTTCATTTGTCCAACGTGTAATGGTTGTGGCCGTCGGAGCGTGAAAGGTTGTCTGCGTTGGCGTTTGCTTTTGAATTTTTATATACCACCTCAAAATCGAATCTACTCAACAAGTCTGCGTAATTTCCCATCCTACTTATACAAAGTACTGGCAATGATATTTCTGGTTGTAGTATTTGTGATAGCGGCTTATGATCTGAAATCAATGTCCAATGGCGAGCGTATAAATATTTGAAAAATTTCTGAACCGCCCATACGATAGCCAATGCCTCTTTGTCCATTTGCCGACATCGCTGTTCTGTTGTGTTCAGTGTTAGACTTGCGTACGCAATGGGTCGTTCGGTACCGTTTTCTAAACGATATGAAATCACCGCTCCCAATCCTGTTTGGCTTGCATCAGTCGCCAGTATTTTCGAACGCTGTATTTGCCTCCTTGGTCCAGCGAAATTTTTATGCTTTTAGCATATCACGCAATGGCCGTGCTCTCGTTGCCAAATCTGGTATGAATGCTCTATAGTAAGTGGCTTTTCCCAGAAATAACTGTAGTTCGTCTGCATTTGAAGGTTTGGAGGCGTTTAGTATAGCTTCAGTGTGTTTATCGGATTTATGCACACCCTGTGCGTCGATGCGATGCCCTAAAAACTCCACTGATGGAGCTGCAAAAACACATTTTGATTTATTTAAATGTAGGCCATTTGTTTTGATACAATTCAATGTTATTGTTAAAGTCCATATGACACTACGTTTTTTTTTTCTGGTATTCTACCAGATTTTTGTGTGAAGGAGATGGTCAAATACAGTTTTGCGTTGGTGTAAGCGAGCAAGCTATATTGAAAAAAAACCAAACAAAATACCATCTAGGCGATTAAAAACCAACGAGCCAGCTTGTATTTCGGTAGGTTTTTTGGCATTCGGTCATTTTTTCTGACAATTTTTCCAATTTGACAACCATAATTTAAATTATATTTAAAATAAAAAATATATGGAAACACAAATTTTAAATTTGCCTCTTATAAGCTTCTGCTTTGGCCGTAAGGGTAAAGAAGAAGTCCGCAAGAAAAAATATATTGCGTACTGGCTTCCCTTCATAACATGGAATACACAGCTATCCTGCCCTTTGGGTTTCATAACTTTTTTATTTCAGTAATTTAAATCAAATTTCCAAAAAAAATAATTTTTGAAATAAATATTTTCATTTAGTTTGAAGTTTAATGTCAATCAAATTATTTTTGAGGGAGTATTTGTCTCTTTTCAACCTATAGAAGAATTGTTTTTGTATTTTGACTTTCGGCGGGTTTTCAAAACCTAAAAAACCAGGGAAAAAATGTAGTGTCATATAGGCTTAAGACTCTTAACAACTCTTCGAAATTTTCAGCAAACACCAGAATGTCATCACAAAAATTTAATACATTTGGTACTCCTTGTAAGATTGTCTCCATTTTGCTTTGCCAAATAGTTGGTATATTTGCTGTTCCATAAACCGTACGAGTTGGCCGAACTTATCCGTGCGTAGCTGTGTTTAACATTAATACATGTGCGAATTCGTCATCAATTGTCAGGTGTGTATATGCATCGGTGACGTCCAAATGGCAGAATATTGTAGCGTTTTTCATTTTATTAAACAGATCTTCTGCTTTTGGAATCGGATGTTCATCTATAATCATTATTGGGTTAACCGTGGGTTTGTAATTACCAGTGATGCGAATATATCCATTTTTTTCGCAACCACGTGTGTTGCCCATTCTGAATGATCCACTCTCTTGAAAAACCCGGACTGAATTTTATGATCTATTTCTTTGAAATACGCCTCTCTCAATGCTACTGGTATTTCACGTGCCCGTGCGAACACTGGTGTTTATTTCTCGTGCAAATTGTGAAATCCATTCTCTGCCGCAAAGCGTATCGTAATCTCCTTGAACGACGTACAAATTTAGACGCCGTTGAGTCTTTCCTATTGATGCGTTTACTACAACCCGTCCCATGCAGTTTACTCGATGACCAGTATAGCTTGTGAATCGTCTGTCTGTTTTTAATAACTTCAATTTTGGGTTAATGATGCGAAGCATTCTGTCACTTATTATAGCACATGGTGCGCCAGTATCCAGTTCCATCTGGATTTGTCTTCCATCGATGTTAACACGTATCATTTCCTACCTACATTTGGAGTTGTTAAACTTACAGTCTTTTCTATTGTGTTGACCCCCACATGCAGAACAATTTGAATGTTTTTCTTTTTGCCTCTTCGTTGGCTTTTCCATGTTCCTGCTTCTTTTTGTTCTTACTGGTACATATCCCAATTTATAAGTTGGTTCATTTGGATGTGGCGACTCTGCACACTTCAAATCGGCTGTTGCACTTTGAGTTAGTTCGATTGTATGAGCAATTTCATATACCTCCTTAATATTTTTCGGTTTTTTAGCTATGACCTCGTCGCAAATATGGCGTGATTCCAAACCATACAATAATTGCTCCACCAGCATCCTATCTAGGAAATTTTAGACGAAGTGCGAATTTGGAAATCGAATCTCCCTTCTCCTGTTTATTTTGCCTAAACTTTTGCTTTCAGCATATTTATTTCGTAAGCCATCCAAATGGCTAATTAAAATGCTTTTTATTTCATTGAAGTTTAGTGTGTCTGTTGTTCTCGGGCTAACAAGAATTTTTAGTGCAGTGTTTAGCTCTGCACCCATACATATGTACTCGTACGAATTTGTATTGTTCTTCTTCTGGAACTTTGCTAAGCTGTAATGCCCAATCTACGCGTGTGAAGTCACCGCCACTCGAAATGCTCCTATCAGTTGTTCTATCACTGTCTTTAAATCATCCGGTGTAAGACTCATCTTTTAAATTCTACTTCTGACACCACTTTTAAATATGGATTCTACACTTTTTATTTAATTAATAAAAAAATACAGAAAACGAAAATGATAATTAAAGCGTGCGTTAGACATGAAAATGATGAAATAATGACCGATGATTAATAGAAGAGTTGCCAAAAAATAGTTAATAAGTCAAGTGTGGTAGCGTTGCCACCTTATTTCATACACAACACAGTTGATTGCAAATTTTTTGTCCGGATCACTTTTTGAGAATCAAGCTGGAACTCTGGAAAAGTTCTAGCAACACTGGAGCGAGTGCAGAAAAAAAGAGCTAAACACGTTGTGGAGACATGGTATGAAAGTGCGCTGAAAATGTTGCTGTTGTTTCCGACGACAAAGAAATAAGTATAAAAAAATATATTTACATATATACATGTGTATATAAAAAAAAAATATCTGAAAAAACAAAGTAAAGAAAATGAAATGATTGTGCTTTCAATTAGTTTAAATAGAAATAAGTTATATAAAAGATATTAAGGAATGAATACAGACAAAAAATCCATTTTCGCCCCTTTGGACGTGAATATCTCAGAAACTAGTTGTAATATGAACATGGCTTTGTTCAGAAACTCAGTTTGAAGCGAAACCTGATTTTGTAGTACATGCAGAGCATTCATAAACGTAAATTTTGCATGAAGCGTCGCTCATCACAATCATCAAAAAAATAATTGCTGCCACTGTAGCGTTTCATGCTGCGTTTCTGAACATATCCTATATTAAGTAAAACCCATGTGGAACAAATTTTTTTTCGTGTAATTTAATCTAATCGTGTGTATATGAAAGCAATTTGATTAAAACGTACATTATTAAGTAGGAAATCAATAACTATATACAAATGTAATTATAAGGCACATCAATATTTTTTCATTAGTGCCTGCTACCACCAACATAATAGCAATAACAATATAACCAACAGACTAGATTTCCTTTCAGTTTGACTTCTCAAACCCCGAACACTACTACGAAAATCATAATCCACTGTAACATTGCGTTCTGATATCAAGGGTGCTGTCCACATTTGTTCCTCGTCGGCTTCATTCAGTCGTCGCTGGCAATTCATCCATCTTCGTGCACTGAGCTTTGGGCGTGGATGGGCCACCTCCATTACATCATCATTAAATTCCCAGTAACCGTAGCCTTTGAAAAAGTAGGTTTTGCGATTTTTATATTGAAATGCAGCATCAATATTATAGCCTACACCTCGCCAAATAGACATATCTCGTGGATAGTCTAATTCGACATGTCCCGTTTCGTCATCTATTCGCCAATATAAAGTGCCACTTGTGAGGTAAGTTCGGTTATTGTGACCCCAAATGAAAGCTGCATCTATATGAGTTAATGATGGCGGTAGTCCCAGGAACGTTAACGGTCGTGGATAGCCACGAACTAGTGTAACCGAATCAAATACATAGTAATAACGCCCTAAAAGAAATATTAATTAATTTGTGCTTCGCTGAAAAATAATCCATATGAAACTCACCAATAAAAAAAACAATTTTGCGGTCATTACTCTCATAAACAGCATCAACTTTGGTATAGTTTTCAGGCAGTTGAGTCCATAATCGACGAGTTTCGGTGGGATAACCCGGGTAAAGACCACGATCTCCAATACGCCAAAGAAACTGAAAAACAAAATATTTAAATCAGTTAAGAAATGTGACTGATATTTTGCAAGGTTATTAATAAGCTCACTTGTCCACTGAATATGAAAATTTCTCTGCGTATTACTGATATTGCATCATAGCTTGTTTGACAAGTATCCGGCTTTATTTTTTTAGGCTTAATGGGATAACGCCGCTTCGACCAATTTTTGGTTGGATGAGTAGGTGAATTTGTACTTATTCTATATGTAGTAGTTATCGTTGTGGTCAGATGCTCATCATGACGATGGTGTGGATTATAAGGATATTGGCGACGTGGATCGTAAGGATCGAAATATGGATACTGGGGCTGTTGTGGATAAAAAATAAGCGGTCGCCGTGTTGTGGTAGTTGTTGCAGCAGTAGCAGTTTTTGGGCGCTGCTGAGGTTTGAATGGGCCCCATGTCTTTTCTTTAGCACCGTATAACTGTTGAATAGCATTCCGATCATCATCAGGGAGATTAATATCAACGTTGCTGTCACGATACCAAGGATACATAATGGCATTTTTGTCAGAAGAATGTCCAAGGCCAAGCGAGTGTCCAAACTCGTGTACTGCAACACCAAGAAAATTGGCCACTGAAACCAAGAAAAAGCAAAGATATACTTATGGAACATTCTATTTGCAAATATCGGACAACACTTTCGAATCAACTTGGACCAAAAAATTGCAAGAAAGCGTCCCCTCTGTGGTGGCTGGCATACCTTCGGAATGTATTTATGTCAAAGCTTCTCACAAAATAAAAACATATATCGACGCCAAAGTAAAAGATCACCCTATTTCAAGAGTTGTTTCAAAAACGCCCTATTTCAGAATTTTGTTCAATAACGCCCCATTTCAGAACTTGCTTCAATAACGCCCTATTTCAGAATTTGTTTCAATAACGTCCTATTTCAGAAAATTATTCAAAAACGCCCTATTTCAGAAAAATATATAAGGAATTTTCTCTAAAATAGGGCGTTTTTGTAACAACTTTTTAAATAGGATGATCTTTTACTCAGGCGTCGATATACTTTAGTAGCAGAAGCCCTACTTAGCTGGCGCAAAATTGTATGCACCCAATTCGTAGGAAAAACATATTAAGAAGCACGTGCCCAGTTGGAGAATTTTGGCCTAAAACTCGCCAGAGTTATATCGCGCGAATAAGGAAGTGATGATTTTAATACAGGCATTTAAAGGATGCAAATAGATTTTCATACATATGGCTTGAATTATTCGGATATTAAGTAGTACGTCTCCAATTTGAGGAGAATTTCGGCCTAAAACTCGCCAGAGTTATATGGCGCAATAAAGAAGTAATGATAAAACAAGAGATTTTCAGATAGTTAAAGGATGCAAATAGATTTCCATATTCCCTGAATTTCATTTAATTTTTGATTTAATTTTAATATCCCGCAAAATACCCTAAAGGAATCATGACGCTTTTTCCTAGAGCAATTTAAAACTAATTATGCTATGAATGCTAGAGCACTAAAAAGTCTAACTTTCTATCAAATTCTTCATCCGTTGATTTAGCTTCCACAAAGTATAACTTTATTTCAATCTTAAATGATTTACTAACCTAGTGGAGTTTTGTCTCCTCTGCTTTGGAACCTAACGGTGAACACCCTGCTCTCTAAACTTCAGCACACGGGCTGCCAGGTCATTGCGTACGCCGATGACATCGCCCTGACAGCGACTGGCAAGCATATACCGGTGCTGAGCGACCTTTTGCAAAATGCACTCAACATTGTAAAAACCTGGTCTCTGAAATGCGGGCTCAGTGTCAGCTCTGAGAAAACGGAAATGGTTCTGTTTACCCGCAAACATAAGATACCTGAATTCAAACCTCCGTCCATAAATGGGAAGGAGATTAAACTCTCTACCGAGGTTAAATACCTTGGTATTATTCTAGACAGAAAACTAAACTGGAAACGGAACGTAGAAGTACGATCCCAAAAAGCCATGTTAGCACTTTACGCATGTAAATCAGCGATAGGCAAGAGATGGGGACTTAACCCCCAAATCGTCCATTGGCTGTACACAGCGGTAGTGCGACCTATTCTCTTCTATGCAGTCACCATATGGTGGCCAGCACTGGAACTCGAAACCAATAAGAGCAAATTAACTAGAGTGCAGCGAATGGCTTCCATGCTTATTAGCGGAGCCCTTCCCTCCACCCCAACTAAAGCTCCCGAAACCATCCTATTTCTTCTCCCCACGGATATACAGGGGAAACTCATTGCCAGCTGCAACGCGGCGAGGCTCAATGCAACCGAACCCTGGAGGGACACCAGATTCGGGCACGCTCAAATTCTTAGTAACGTCCCTGCCAATTTTCTAAAGCTGGACTATGCAATACCAGCCTTTTGTTGGGATAACAAATTCTCCACAAGAATCCCGGAGAGGAGCGAGTGGAAGAACTTAGGGGATCCCGACCCTAATACACTGCACATTTACACGGACGGCTCTAAATTGAACAATAGAGTTGGAAGTGGGTTTTTCTGCGAAAAGCTTCATCTGAAATTAAGTTTGCGCCTACCTGATCACTGCAGCGTCTATCAGGCTGAGCTCATAGCCATATGGGAAGCAGCTCGTCGCCTGACAGATCTGCCAGACATAAATTCTATCAAAATCTTCTCTGACAGCCAAGCTGCCATAAAATCCTTACAGAGTAACAATGCTACATCTATAGTTGCAATGAAATGTAGGGAGTCTTTGAACAAACTAGCCGAAAGGTGCGACCTGAACGTCATTTGGGTTCCAGGCCATAGCAACGTTCGGGGCAACTGCATTGCGGATGAGTTGGCAAGGGAAGGCACAAGCTTGCAGGATATCACATCTGCGGCATGGGTTGGCCCCCCACTTAACTCATGCAAGCATTGGTTGAGATCTCGCTCCATTGAACAGGCTAACGCTAGATGGGCCAAGGAGTCAACTTGTGTGATTTCTAGGCAAATCTGGCCTAGACTGGATGAGGCTAGGTCTGTATCGGTGCTGCATCTGAATCGGCTCTCTATAGGTCCGCTGGTGGGACTTCTAACAGGCCATTGTCTTATGGGCACTTCTGCCGCAGCTGTAGGGACGTGGAGGAAATAGAGAGTGTTGAGCACTATCTATGCCACTGCCCCGCACTGTCGCTATCCAGGTACCGCTTCCTCCATAAACACTTTTTCGAGTGCCTGGCGGAGATGGAAAATGCAAGGACACTAGATTTTCTGCGCTTCATGAAACAAACGCGCTGGTTTAGCTTCACGGGCATCTAATCTTATCATACTTTTGAATCTAATTTTTCCGGAAAGGTTTGTAAACAGGGATAAGGAAGCTAGGGCTCCCGTGTGGTATCACAATGGGCCACCTCGGCCTAAGTGTGTCCCCGCTTTCATGAATTGCGGAGACAGCCACCTCAACCTAACCTAACCTAACCTAGACATACATACTTAATTGTTTATATTCTGTATGAAATTTATAATTCCTAGATTATTTTTACAAATAAACAAATTTTTCGGCCAAAGAGAATACACTCAAAAAAAAAAACGTTGGAAATCAACACGAGGCTTAATTAAGTCATCCTGTAAAAGTGTATTTTCTTGTGTTAGTTTTTCACGATGATAACTGTAGAATTAACACTAAAATCTTATTGAGCTTACCTGACATTTAACAACAAAATTTTAAGTTCGTCAAATTCACACGAGATGATTATGTTAAATTAGCAATAATATCTTATTGCTTTTACCTTGAATATTGTTGAATGAACGTGTGATGATCGTGTTAAATTAACTAGAAAATCTTTTTGAATTTACAATATAAAAAATAGATTTGTACATTTTTGTAAATAAAAAAAGAGCGCGGCTGTCTTCGACCGAGGACTACAAACTTCATGAACGGGAGAATTAAAATTTACGTCAGGGGTCACCACAAGGCTCTTACGGAAGCGCGGGAACCGGTATATTGAAACAAAACCGACGGCGGACAATGAAAGCAACAAAATTGCTACAGTCAATCAATGAGCAGTGCCTCCATTACTAAAAGTACATACTAAAAATTTTGAAGATTTATAGTGATAATTTTTTAAGAAAGGGATAAAGAAAATAAATTTCTGGGTATTTTTTGAAATATTTTATATATTTTTTGTTTTTTCGTTTTTTGTTTTTTGTTTTTTTTTTTTTATTTTATATTTTTCATTATTAGAGACCAGCGTCATCTGATTGAATTACATAATCTCATTAGTAAATATGCTGCGTATTTTTAGGCATAAGGAACTTACATACATGCATACAGGTAAAGCTAATAAAAATGTGTTGAAAAATCTACATATCGTCCCTGCGAATAAAAAAACAGTTTTAGGAAACTTTTTTTATTTCATTTTTTACTAGAGCTCCAGATTTTTTTTGAACATTTTCGAGTAGCCCGAACAATGTTGTTCAAATGCCCGAACAGTCGTTTGTTTGTTTATTACCCGTATGTTTGTACGGACATTTGAACAATTCGGGTATTTTGAAGTTTGTTTTTTTCTTTTGTTTATTATTTTTTTCTTCTTCATATGTAGTTTTTTTATTTTTGTTTTTCCGATACACATTTTTTTTGTTTGTAAGCTCGAATGTTTGTACGGGCATTTGAACAACAAACGGGCTTCAAACAAAAACGATCAGTTCGAATTGCTCGATACCCGGGTATCTAGGGCCATATTTTTTACTAGCCCTATTCATTGCCCACATTTCTGCGTTTGCAGTTTTTTCATATCTGGTTTGGTTTAGAAGTTATCAAATAAGGTATGCGCGTATACTATAAATGTTCTGAGAAAAAGGTATGCGCTTACAGAAATACAGGCAAAATGGCAACTGTTAGTTAATTAGTTCGATACTCAACATTTTCACATACAAACTAGGCCTAACGGTGTATTGTGTACAGATTGTATACGTTTTTACAAAAAAAAATTGGTGTATAAAAAGAGCTATGTGCATTAAAAAAGCACAAATCTTTATCACGCACAGTGGTTCAGCCGCGGAAAAAATTCATTTTTTTCAATACCTCCGGCACCGGAATATGAAACTAGGTTGTTTTAGAGTAAGTAAACTGAAAAAAAATTTCACTTTTCCAAAAACTGGATGGAGCTACACCGAAAACCGCGCAAATTCCCAGAATTTCAAGGTATGGTTAGATTTATGTATGAAAAAAGTTGGACTTTTCCACAAAAAAAAATTGATACCCACCCATACGAAGAATTAACCGCTAAATCGAATGGCATATTCAGTTTTTTGGTACACTACCCAGGGAAGGTTATATCGCAGCCTAAAGTGATCATTTTCTTTTTTTTCTCATGAATCTTCAATTACTTGCCCTATACTCTTCCCGAAATCGGAAATTATTTTTTAACTAAATCACACGGTAGGCTGCGTTATTCAATGCGCTTTCCAGGAATGTATAGCTATTAAAACTCGAATAATATTTGGATGAGTTCATCAAGTTTAAGAAGTAAAGTCGGGCATAAAAGGGCTTACATGATTTAAACTTTCCAAAATTTTCCAAAATTTTGCTCTTGAAGACGGTTTTTTGGGTTAATAGTGATTGTTTTATTTGGTTGGATTACTCCACAAATGTAAAAAAAAATTCGGAAGATCGAGACCGCGGATAGCGGTATTGGGCAATATTGGTATCAAATTAAAGGTCTTAACTAGGGCTTGCATATGGAACTCATTACATGCCAATTTCTTAGCCAATTTCCGATATACTGGCGAATAAGTGGTCCAGGATGACCACAGAATAGTTTAAAGGATATCGGCGACATTTTAGTCTAATTTTTGACTTATATGTGTCTAAACGGTGGACACAGCAAAATGGATTGGCTTTACATTGAAGTCCTAGGTAAAATCTTTATTTTGAACCCATATTGCCCAAAAATGTTTTGGCGCTATCCGGCTCCACTTTTTGTCCGTTATCCACGGTCTCGACCTTTGTATTTATTTTTTTTTTTTTTGCATTTGGAGATTTATCAACCCACATAAAAAAATCACGAATAACCCAAAAATCGCCTTCAAGAGCAAAATCGTTAAAAAATTTAAAGGTATGTTACTCTTTTATACCCGACTTTACTTCGTTTAAACTTGATGAACTCATCCAAATTTTATTACACTTTCAATAGCTATACATTTCTGGAAAGCGCATTAAATAACGCAGCCTACAGTGTGATTGAATTAAAAAATAATTTCCGACTTCGGGAAGAGTATAGGTCAAGAAGTTGAAGATTCATAAGAAAAAAAGAAAATGATTACTTTAGGCCGCGTTATTACCTTTCCTGGGTAGTGCACCAAAAAACGGAATACGCCATTCGCTTTAGCGGTTAATTCTACATATGGGTGGATATCAATTTTTTTTTCTTGTGCAAAAGCCTAACTTTTTTCAGACATAAAACTAAACATACCTTGAAATTCTGGGAATTTGCGCGGTTTTCGGTGTAGCTCCATTCAGTTTTTGGAAAAGTCAACTTTTTTTCAGTTTACTTACTTTAAGACATCCTATTTTCATATTCCGGTGCCGGAGGGAATATCTAAAAAAAACGCATCTAGTGTACAATGTACATGTCAAAGATGACTTGATACGAAACTCTTTTTTACTCTCTCACTTTTATGATTTTCCCACGGGTTTTCTGTGGCTTTGTTGCCAGCATCAACACAACAGAAAACCCGGCCGATCAGCTGTTGTGCAAATTGCTGGTGCCAGAAGGGAAAACACGCCAAAATAAATTGGCGCATTTGGTGGATTTAGATTTTTTCTTTTATGTGTTAAATTTTGTTGAAATAATAAAGAAATAAGAAAAATACCGACGTAATTGTATTGCTTGTGTTTACTATGCAGTGCAGTTTATTGTTTCAACTGAAAAAATTGTGTTTCAGTTAAAATAATAAAAAATATGTTAATGAGATGGAACGCGGGCAGCGGTTCTTCAGTAGATTTATATATATATCCGGTTAAAAATTATTATATTTCAGTTCTAATATATTCACATTTTAATAGAATTCCAAAATAGAGTAAATATTTCTTAAAAAACACCATCTAACTACATGTATTATCGTTCACCACTTTTTGTGCGTTATTCTCAATTTGTCTGAGATTGGGTTTCGAACACGAATATTCGGAATGTGGGAAAATCATACTATCCTGTGTATCACTTTTGTGGTTATATCCTTATCTTAATTTGGTATAAACAAAATTTTATTATTGCTATAGTCTTCAATAACATAAGGAAGCCGAAAAATTCCCAGAAATAATATGTAAAATACCCATTTTCAGTTTACGAACAGAGTGGCACCAATGAAAAATGTTATAAAAAATGCGCATTTTGACAGCGCTCTCACGAAATGAAGAGTTTCGTATCTAGTTATCTTTGGTACATGTATCAAGCAAGTTTTAAGTGGAAATAGAGAGATGGACATGTAAAAAGTTAAATTCATTTAAAGAGCGATAAATTTATTAATTTTTGGTTTGTTTTTATACGAGGGTTTCTCTATATATTTTTAGCCTAATAATGAAAATGCGAATATTAATCATCAAAAACGATTTTATTGCTTTTCAAAGTATTCTCCAGCATGCCTTATACACTTTTTCATGCGCTGAAACCAATTTTCGAAGAACTTTTTCCACTCCGATTGAGACACCTCCAAAACATGGTTTTTGAACGCTTGAACAGCATCTTCTGGCGACGAAAATCGTTGACCACGCATTTTTTTCTTGATGTGCGGGAATAATAAGAAGTCATTGGGTGCCCAGTAAGGGTGTACGGCGGATAACTCATCAATTCGACGTTTTTGCCGGCCAAAGCGGCGTTGGTTTAGCCGATGTGTGAGAGCAATGGTGAACAATGATTCATCTTCTCTTATTCGTTTTTAGAATTTCTCCGAAGACTTCAGGCAAACAAATTCTGGTGTACCAGTCAGAATTGACCGTCCTACGTTGCTCAAGCGGAACAGTCGCCACATGACCAGATTTGCCGAAGAAACAGGCGACCATTTGCTTCGAAGTGCTTCTTCCACGAACAACTTTCATTGGATTTGGCTCGTCTTCGAAGACCCACACGATCGATTTTTGTTTTGTTTCGGGTTCATACGCATAGATCCATGATTCGTCACCAGTGACGATCTTATAAACGTCTTTTGAAACACCGCGACCGTATTTTTGCAACACTTCTTTGTACCAATCGACACGAGCCTTTTTTGAGCGACAGTCAAATTGTGCGGGATCCATCGAGAACAAACCTTTTTTGCGGCCAGGTGTTTATGCAATATCGAATGTATGCTGTTGGGAGAAATGTCCAAGGATGTCTCTATCTCACTGTATGTCACATGACGATCTTGCATTATGAGTTCACGCACTGCATCAATGTTCTCTGGCACAACGGCCGTTTTTGGACGACCTTCACGGAATTGGTCCTTGAGCGAGCGTCGGCCACCATTGAATTCATTATACAAATTTTTCACAGTGCCATATAAAGATTTGAGTTCATCAATGCACTCTTGTCGTGATAATCCACGCCGAAATTTGTGAAAACGGATCGCACGAAAATGTTCACGAGTTAATTCCATTTTTTTGCTAAATTAAATTTTTCAAGTAACTTAAAACAACACAGATGATGGTCGTACGGCAAAACGTTCTGAGTACGATTATGCTAAACAATGTCAGACTTTCCAATGGAAATGTCAGATTTCACCTGGCAACACTTTTTCATTGATAGGCTAAAAATATATAGAGCAGCCCTCGTAATTTTTTAAATACTCTTTGTAAACGTTAATGTCGCACCCTAAATCATTAAGTGACATAACTCAAAAATTTTTTAAATCGGGTTTTGTCATAAACCTGTTCTCAGAACACATCTCTAGCGGTTGCCAAACAAACTTTTCTATCGGTGTCTCTTTGATTGAAAAATAGACATTATACTTGGCATTTTCCATATCATTGCTTGCAAAGAAACGAGTTTTTTGGCTCCTTTAAATTTTGAGTTGTGTCAGTTTATGATTTAGGGTGCGATATTGTGAAGTTAATTTTCCATTGAAAAATATTAAATGAGAAACAAACTATTTATATACTACGACTATTACTACGAAAAAATCTTTCTGGTACTCTCAAAAGCTATTTGGTACGTTTTTTGGTAGGAGGAAATATACCGAGCCCTATGCGCCGGAAAGATGTAAAGGCCATGATTTCCGATTTTCACTTTTTTGTAGAAATGGCTTACTTGTCATCACCCACACCTTCTCCATAAATTTTATGTCTGAAAAATGTACCGTTATGAAAAGCAATTTTGATGTAAGTACATAAGTTCAGTTTGTTTACTTTTTTTGTGAGTACGAAGTGGCTTTTACAACTTTTTTGCTTTTAAAATTATTGAAGACTAGTGAAAAATAAACAAATTTAACGGGGTTTTGTTGGAATTTAACCAAGGGTTTTATCACTTTGAAGACTTCTACTTTGTATTTTATTACATATCGATGACCAACATGGTTTTCTTGAGCGGCATATTGCACTTTATTGCTCCATAATTTTGGAATAAAGTTCTGACGATTTCACAATAGTTAGGGTCCCTTTTGTTACTGCTTAGAGCAGTTTTAAACAAACTGGTTGTGTATTTCTAAAATTTCTCCAAAATTAATTTCTTGAATCTCGATAATTTCCCTCCAAACGTAGATGCTGAAAGTGATCAACATGGTGAGAGATTTCATCAGAACTTAATAGTTTTTGAAAGGCGATATCAAAGACCTTGGAACAAGGATATGATGGGAGACAAATCCAGAAAATTACAAAAGAATAGCCAAAAGTACTTACATCCCTCATTATTTATCCTCTCCTTAAAATCGCGAAATCCATTAATTTTTTTATTCAATTAATTCTTTATCCTATTGATTACTGTTTTGAGAGACAATGTGCACATCAAAACTCAAATGGAAAGAAATAATGTTAAATGTTACTCCTTAATAAAGTTTTATAAAGAAACGGAAAATGCTAGGTTAAGAACTCTCAATAAAAATAGGTATATATAAATACTTATACATCCCATTATTGCAAAAGTAGTCTCAAAATGTTCACATTTAAATTCTTTATGGGATAGATAGGAGTCGGATCTGAAATTCCTTATACAAACTTAGATTTTTTCATTCTTTTTGCCATTGTAACCAAACTACTTGACCAATTTTTAAGTGCAAAGGCAAAAAATGTTTGTTGGGATTCTCTTTACCAGTTCTTATTAGATGCCAAATCGCTACGGTGGCTAACACCATTTTTTATGCACTTATGTATGTATGTCATGCAATTTCTTGTATATACGGTTTTTTCTACATTTTTACCGATATCTCAGAAACAGGGTCTGCCACAAAAAAATGGATATGCTATTCGGGATCAGCGTAAAATTTCGTTTTAGAAAAGTATAGTTTTATATTTTAGGTGGTTAATGTTGATTAAAAATTGTCGAAAAGCAAAAAAAAAAAAAAAGAAATCGAAATAAAGAAATGAAAGTAAGAAAATTTTTAAAAAACCTTCTCCTGAACATTTTTGAATTTGGCCTTTACATCTTTCCGGCGCATACGGCTCGATATGTGAGTGGCATCATATATGTATTATCAGCGAGAGATAAGAAATCGCTTGAAAAGTAGAAGAACACTTTTGCGGGAGTCCACAACTCCATTCTCTTTTGCAGAAGAACTTTCGTTGAAATTTTTCGACTTCCAAAGCAAATATGCAGAAATATTTTTGCGGAAGTAGTGTATATTTTTGCTCATTTGTTATCTTTTTTGAGCTACAATTCTCCATTTTTCCTATAACTATAAACGTTATTAATGCGGTGAAACATTTTAAAAAGAAAATGAATACGCTTTTACCTTTGCAACTTAAATAATCTTTTAGGCAACAAATTTTTCGCGTCGCTAATTTTGGAGAAATTTTGGCTAATAATGGTGATTTTTGGAGATGGCTAACATATTGGAATCGCCATTTTAGCTAATTGAACTGTCAAAAAGTGTTCAATCCTTTTATCCGGGTTAATTTTGTTCATTGCTAAAACGGGAGAATTTTAGCGATTTTTTATCACGCATTTTTATGATAGAATCCGACTATAGGAGGTTCATGCCAATTCTCCCTACACCTTAATTTATTGGTATTTTTTGGCTGTAAAGCTGTGTAATTCGATACTTACTATCTGTTGTTTTATCCCTGTAAAATTGCCACTTCTCATCGGCATCGAAGTGCGCATCACCACCACGTCCTGCACCTGGGTAGAAGGCATGAGCAAGCACCATACCAGGTCCATCAAATTTATATCCGTCTCCATGGTCGCGTCTATGTCGATAAACAAAAAAGCAAGACGAAATTAAAAAAAAGACGCGTGTAGCACAGTAAACGAGATAGAAGTTAACTTCTTACACTAACAGCCAGTTTCACGAAAATATTTAAGTGAACATTTAATTTTTTTCCTGTCAGATTTTATATAAAATTCAAGTAAAAAAAATTAAATTAAACTTAAGCTCTTTCGTGAAACTGACTGCAAGGATACATAATTATAAAGAAATAGTAGGAAAAAACAAAAACTAAGGACCACGCCTCGAATTGAGAAGGGAAGCTCGGCCTTAAAACTCTTCAGATTTATGTATATCAGCGCCATTGTATTATATTATAAAGAAATATCAAGTAGTAGATCTAATTTTCAGTGCTCTCAGCACTCAACTACCACTCAAACCTGAGTGGTAGTTAAATATCTGATTTTAAATCTCAGATTCAACTACCAGCTAAATTGAGTGGTAATTAAATCTTGAAATTAACTCAATTTGAGTGGTAGTTAAAAATAACATTTAACTACCACTCAAGTTTAGTGTTGGTAGTACACTGAGGGAAATAACGCATAGTAAAAATGAATGAATTTTTATTTGATTATCGCTTGAAAACGCTCGTATTTAAAAATAATATTTTCATATCAAAATTTAGCATGGACGTATTTAAAACACCGAGAGAGCGATTGAAGGCGTAAGTGTACATACATTTGTATAGCAACCACATTCACCCATAGCTACATGCGTATGTATGTACCTACATACTTACATACATATGTACATAAAACTTGTACTTGTTTCTCTTGTATGTATGTATGCCTCTCTCATGCTCACGAGCAGTGTGGCCAGGTGATGCAAAAAGTGAAGCTAAATTGGCAAAAAAAAGTTAGAAAACGCTGGAATTAAAAAAGTCAGTATTTTTTTTAAGAAATCCCCTTAAATTTTTTTTATTTGAGTTTTGTCCATTTAAATATAAAAATTATAAACGTAACTTAAAGGAACTATTCTTGTTTGAACACATATCAGACACATTTTCTCGACTAGTACGACTTTTTTTTTTAAACAAAAGGGCATATGTATATTTGGTATATGCAGTAAGTAAATACTAAGTCCGGTATTCATAAAAAATAAAATGTCGAGTTATTTAAAAAAAAAAATTGGAAGGTTGAAAGCTTTTCTCAATTTTGACGTTGATTAGGCACTGACACCAAATATCTCACAGAGAATAAAAATCGAAAAAGTGTAAAATAACATTTGAGTAAAAAAAGGCGAGAAAAAAGCCACGAAGCTGCGAAAATTATGAGGCTAAAGGACAAAAAGAAATGCCAAATCTAGCCTCGAAAATGCTAACCTGGCCACACTGCTCACAAGCGGCGTTTATAACTGTAAATAGCAATTTGACGGAGAAGAAAAATTTATGAACAATAAAAATAAATTTTGCATCATTTTGAATTAGAAGAACTTCTTGACGAGCTGACTGGTAATTATACAAATTAGTCAAAAATATTAGTTATAAAGTGTATAATATTGAATGTTGCAGTGGCTGGCACTGAATTTCGCCATAAAAAAAGTTGGATTAAGAGCTGAATTCCGGGAAAAGCTGTTTGCATGGAGAAAGAAAAATGTAAGTAATGTATTTTCTTTTTTCAATAACTTTGTTATTGAAAGTGCTAGTGTGTTTTTTAACAAAGATAATGCGTGTGGAAAATTAAATTGTGCGCATGTACATACATATATGCGTGTGTATGTACGCCAATACTTTGCGACGGTTTTGCGTCCAGCTGCACTTGGCGTCGAAGAATTACATATCCATGTAGATATATATGTATGTATGTGCATACTTCTGCGTGGCTGCTTTAACCACCTTGCGCATTTTATGAAAGTTCACACATTATTGTTAGCTTAACAAAAATTCATACAGCAAGGGCAAAATGTTGATTATTTAAATATGTAATTTTTTATTTGTATCTATACCTAGTTATATGATGGTGATGAGCTGCACAAAAATTACCAGCAAGGTGAATTTCAGTGTGTGGTGGGTATGTAATGAATATACATAAGTATTTACGCATATTCAAGTACCTATATTGTGTTTTTTAGCGCATATATGTACATATTTAAATTTTGTATGAACTTCTAAGCGCACAAATTTATATGCACTTACGAAATTGTTTTTTTTTTTTAATCGAAAAGGCGGATGTACATACATACACTCAAAAAAAAAATTACTCAGATTATGGAAAAATGGGAATGATTCGGTGCTAAAGACATATTTCCATATTTTGATGTACAATTTTCTTTAAAACGTGGTTTTTATTCCTTGATTTGAAGAAAATCGTACATCATACGCATATCCAAAGGAAAATTAAAAAAAAAAATACTCAAAACTCGTCCTAACACTACCCAGAGGAGTGTCCCTAATTATTTCAAAGGAAACGATGTCACCGATCTCATTCACAAGAAAAGGCAAATTAGGAAAGACTGGCAGAGGTTACGCTCGCCAACTTTGAAATACGAACTGAAAAAATGCACGAAAGAGCTCCAGATGCTATTGCAGGACAAAAAAGAAGCAGATTTCCAAAACAGAATTAAATCCTTGACAGCGACATCTTCTACAGACTAATTGTGGCGGTCACTGAAAACTTTCAAAAGGCCAGTTTTCCATGATCCTCCAGTACGAATCGAAAACGGTGACTTTGCTCGAAGCGACCAGGAAAAAGGAACCGCATTTGCAGCCCACCTTTCGCGGGTATTTACTCCTAATCCAGGGAGCAATTTCCTCCCAGAACATGCCCTTCGCTTACCAACAGTCTCTCTCCAATTCAATATAAATGACCTGAATAATGTTATCTGTAACGACATCCAGAAAAATAAGGCACCCGGACACGACAGAATAACCGGTGAAATGGTAAAACAACTCCCTCCAGTTGCTACCAAGTTATTATTATACGTTTTCAATAGTCTCCTGCGACTAAACTACTTTCCTGAATCTTGGAAACTTTCCGAAATCATTATGATTCCAAAACCAGGGAAAACCCCAACCCTGTTATACTCTTACAGGCCAATTAGCTTAATTTCAATATTTTCCAAACTATTCGAAAAGTTGTTGCTGAAAAAAATGCAGCCCATCCTAGACACACGCGGGACAATACCAAGTCACCAATTTGGTTTTAGGGAGAAACACGGTACGATAGAGCAAGTGCATAGAATAGCAACTCAAATACGGTCGGCTTTTGAAACCAAAAAGTATTGCACTGCACTCTTCCTAGACGTAGCACAAGCTTTCGACAAGGTATGGCTAGAAGGACTATTATTTAAAATAAGACGTACACTTCCGTACAATATATGCCTTATTTTAGAGAACTTTCTAACGGGAAGAAAGTTTCGAGTAAGGCAAAAAAGTTATACCACTGAAAGCTATCCAATCTTCGCCGGAGTTCCACAAGGTAGTGTTTTGGGACCCATTCTATATTTAATATTCACAAGTGACTTGCCCACTAATGAAAATCTCGTTACTTCAACATTTTCGGATGACACAGCAATACTTAGTGTGCACTCAAATCCCTCAACGGCTGCCAGACGGTTGCAAAGCCATCTAAGAATTGTAGAACAATGGCTTTCAGATTGGAGAATTAAAGTCAATGAATCTAAGTGTGTACAAGTCACTTTTACTCTAAAAAAAGATACCTGCCCCTCTGTCTCAATTAATGGCAAAATAGTAACCCAAAAAGATTACGTCACCTACCTTGGTGTTACCTTAGACAGAAGGCTTACTTGGAAATATCATATTGATAATAAGTTAATGCAAGCAAAGCTGAAAATACGCAATCTACAATGGATCATTGGTCCAAAATCTAAATTAAGCCTAGAAAACAAAATACTTTAATATGGTGATAAAACCATCCTGGATATATGGAATACAGCTTTGGGGTTCAGCATCCAAATCCAGTCTAGAAAGAATACAAAGGCAACAATCTAAGATATTAAGATCAATATGCCGGGCGCCTTGGTACATGAAAAATTCCGCTATACACAGGGACCTAAAGATTAACACAGTTGTTGAAGAAGTAAAAAATATACAAACTAACTACGCCACAAGACTAGGCAATCATCCAAACATACTGGCTAAAAGTCTGTTAGAACAGAGATACCCCAGGCGGTTAAAGAGAAAGGATATCCAGATAAATTGTGACCAAGGCTAGAGCCACTAAAATTAAAACTTCGAATAGCCTATCCTATTAGGCCGTAAAACCTCTAAATTGCAAAAAGGAGCTTACTGAAATTCCTTCCATTCAGAAAGCTTCAACAGCATTTACTAATACACATGTATAACATATGTATGATTCTGTTCCGGACGAGCCTATACCATTAGGCCGTAAAAATTCCTAAGTTCATACACGCAGCTTATTGGAATTCCTTCCATTCCGAAAGCAGAAACAGCACTTACTAATGCAACACACAATTGTGTCATCGATAATCCTGTCCTGTCAAGTCGTATGAACTTTTAATACTATACAATCAGCTGCTTGGAATTCCATTCCATTCCGACGGCATAAATACATATATAATGAAAATGAATAACTTAATGAACGAATATAAAATAAAATAACGTACATACTCTTAGTAAAAACAAAAACATTCACATACACATAATAAATGTATTCATAAGTATTTATTTTATATCAAATAAAATTTTCATCCATATGTTATTTGAAGCAGTGGCAACGAATAACGTCATTGTATTCTAGGTTAAGATTCTATAAAAATTGTCATATTCTCTAAGAATGATACAATAAAAACTATATCCGAAAAAAAAAACTCGTCCAGACAATTTTTACTTAAATCTATGTATGTTTGGGGAGTAGACCTACGTATGCACACATTAAACAAAGGCACCTTTTAAAGCTCAATTCATTGCATTTTCTCTGTATTTAAACTAAAACTAAAAAGGAAAGATCACCTGTATTATTGCGTCATGATTGCAACTGAATTCATATTTTTCGTCATGTAGCAGCTACATTGTTTGTAGCTTTGGTGGAACGAATTGGATTATGGTGAATTAAATATTCGTTAAGTCACATCGTTGCACACTGGTCAGCCCCCATACACAAAAGTAAAAAATGTTGGTGTCTCAAAAAGAAATTTCTGTCATGTATTTCCGTGGGAAATATATTGAATTTTATGGAAAACCTCCTATACGCAATAGACATCATTAAACGTTACTTTGGCTCATTTAAAGTCAACACATTTGAAAAAAAAAATTTTTTCTGGAAAAAGTTTGTGTAAATAAGAGTATTATGATTTTTCAAGTTTGAGTGCAACAAAATGCCGATAACTATGGAAACGTAAGAAAAAGGTATGTTTCATGATTTTGCTAAAGAAAACAGTGTTGTTGCCCAAGATGCTCCTTTTACGTATTTTTGTACATATGTACGTCGACTGTATTCGATAAAACTTTATTTTCGATAAAATCTGAGTAATTGAGTTTTGTCCCCCTCTCCATACAATTTTTTTTATCCCGCGAAATATCGCGGAAATATTTTTTTTTTAATTGTAACTTTGTTATTTGACATCGGATTTTTAAAATTCAAATGTCATTAATTTAGTCTTTGGAAGCTCTATATATCCTTCTAATGTCCTTTTGACCTATGAAGTCATTTTCACATATTTAAGTCACCTAACCAAGCTTTTCATCCAAAATATCCTTTTTGTTTCACAAGAAAAAATCGCCAAAAATAAAGTATTCATCGGATCTCTCTGATATTACGCTTAAACTCTTTGCAATTAAATGGGCAAATTTTTAAAAGAATAAAACTTTCCTGATTTTTACAACTTTTTGTAAAAAACTTACTTTGAAAATCAAAATTTTTTCAAAAATCGCAAAACATGCACACAATTTTAACCAGCTATCGCTCAGCGAGTTTTTATTAGACCACTACAAGTTGTATGTTATTTGAAGCGTATTTTAATTGCCTTTCGAACGAGATACTGCTTTTGTTTATCGCATTTGTAACCCCATCGTAAATAATTTTTGAATGAAGTGATAACAAAAAAAAAAACATAAAATTATCGTTATCTCAATTCCTATCCTCCCCATTCCTGGTTTTCTTGTTTTTTTTTTTTGCTCTAAACTAGCGTTAGTGGTGGGCGTGGATTACAACTTTTTTTCTGAAAGATGAGTCGTTTAGTGGGACACCAATGTGCAAAATTTGGTTTCGATAGGTCCATCCGTTTCCAAGAAACTGAGTTTTGTCCCACTCTCCATACAAATGTGACCATTGTGCGTTGGTGAATTATTTTAAATTAAAACAAATCTCAGCGAATATCCACAGCATACTTTTAGGGAAATGTCTCCACACTGCTTGTTTATAAACACAATCAGTAGTTGTTGACAAACATTGGCAATGTACATTAGATATGGTCGAAAAAAAATGTTGTAAAAGTCCGCCCCTAAATTTGAAGCTTATGTTGAGAGGGTTAAGGGACACAAAAAAAAAATTTTTTTTTGACCCCGCGAAATACCGCCGAAATTGTTCTTTTGAGCTCTGAAGTCGTTTTCATATAGTTGGGTCAGCTAACTTATTTGTATGTCCACGAATTATCCTCTTTGTATTGCCAAATGAAAGTGCTTCAAAATTCATGACAATGTTGCCTTGAAACGGTTTTACTAAATTAATCAACAAAGAAGTTACGTCACAAAGAAGTTATTTAACGTAGATATTATTTAACTTTTTTTTTAAGCAATTCAGTATATGTAAAGTTTTAAAAGTCCGACCCTTAATTTGAAGCTTATATTGAGAGGATTAATGAAAAAATTTTTATTTTTTTTTCTGATCCCGCGAAATACCGCCGAAATAGTTTTTTTTATTGTAACTTTGTTATTTGACTTCAGAGTTCAAAAGGACATTAGAAGGAAACGTGGAGCTTCGAAATACGAAAATAATGACGTATCAATTTAAAAAATCGGATGTTAAATAACAAAGTTACAAGAAAAAAACCATTTCGGCGAAATTTCGCGGGATCAGAAAAAAAATTTTTTTTTTGTCCCTTAATCCTCTCAATATAAGCTTCAAATTTAGGGTCGGACTTTTACAACTTTACATATATTGAATTGCTTAAAAAAATAAATTAAATAATAGCTACGTTAAATATTAGTAGTGATGTAACTTCTTTGTTTATTAATTTAGTAAAACCCTTTAAAGGCAACATTGCAGTGGCGTAGCTAGAGAATTTTTCGGGGGGGGTCACAGCCAATATAAAAAATTTACCAAAATTAAAATTACCAAAAAAACTAAAATTTTTTTTACAAATGATAAAAATCGCTAGCTTAGAATGCAAATTGTGTAAGTCCTTTTTTAAAACTTTGTAGGAGAGAAAAAAACAAAAAAGAAAAAAAAATTCGAAATGAAAAAAAAATTTCTGTTCATATAAATATTTTGGAGTTACGCAATTTTTTTCGCTTTTTGGACTTACACAATTTGCGTATCACTGAATAACAACGAGTAGAAATATGACAAGTATCTCAGACTTGTTTAGCGCGGTGCGTATTTGATTTTTCTAGCGTTCTACATGAAAATACACTTTTTCATAAAAGTGGACTTACACAGTTTGCACCCTAAGCTAGCGAAATGTAATTTTTTGAGACTATAATTTAACATTTTAGTACACAAATATCGCTTATAATACATATATCAAACTCTTAAGGCCCTTGGCCACTTAAAATCTGGAATTTTAAGAAGTGTATACATATGTGTGGGTGTCGGGTGATTGACGCAAATATCTAAAAGATTTGATTCTCATCAACACGAGCCCGAACAAGAACGTGTAGCATGACGACTGCCGATTGCACTAACACACACAAAAAACTCACACATACACACTGCTTGACATGTCAGATTGTCAGTTGCCAAGGGCCTTTAACTATACTTCAAAAGTAAGTCTCATATTCTCTTCTGGAAATCTACGCGCATAGGTAGATTTTCAAGTTTTATGCGCCCAAAATTGAATTTTGTAAAATTGTTACAATTACAGAAAAAAAACATACCCACATATTGGAAATAGAATGGGGAACAATAAGTCATCGCTTTTTTCCCGACCCCATACTCTGCACTTGCCCCAGATGGTCGTAACTTAGCATATCTGAAGTTAATTTTTTTGTTTTTTTCTTACATATTTTTAAGTGCTAGTTTCAACTTGAATATTTATTATTTAAAACATTTCATTTAAGTAATCGTGATGAATCCCAAAGGTTCAAGTAATTATTAACACTTTTCAATAATATCCTTGGTTTCCAATAATTCTAAGTTTATAGTTTTAAGCTTTTAAAGTTGGGATATTAAAAAAAAAAATTATCACTCTTTTTCATGTTAAAAATTGGTTTTGTTATGTTGCTCTGTCAGACTCAGTCAAATTAACCCTCGGACACGATATCTAGTACAATTAGTAGTTAGCCGACAAAAAATTATGTCGCACAAAGCCGCACTTCACTACTACACTAAAAATAAAATTTCGTAAAAAAACTACGAAAGACTTTCGTAGTCTAGAGTTTCGTAAAATGTACGAAAGTTTCGTATATATTACGAAAGAATTTTTCTCAACAAAATCTAATTTTACGAATCTTTCGTAAATATTACGAAAGGGCTTTCGTAAACCATTTTCTAATATTTTTTTCGTATATATTACGAAATATTTCGTAAATATTACGAAACACTTTCGTAAATTTTCTTAAAATTGTCTTTACGAATAATTTCGTATATTGTACGAAAGTTTTCGTAACATTATCAAAGGATTCAAAGATTTATGAAATACATTCGTAATATATACGAAATAATTTCGTAATATTATCAAAGGATTAAAAGATTTACGAAATACTTTCGTAATATATACGAAATACTTTCGTACAACAATATTTTACCGTACAAGTTTTCTTTCATTGTGAAGTGTTGAGTCGGTGCAATAATATCAAAAATTATTTTAAGTAGTAAGTGCGTAATGAAATAATGTATAAAAAATAATGCATTGTATATAAAAAGACAATATTGATATATAAAATAAACTGTGATATTTTCCAACTTGATTAAACTTAAGGGTAAGTACATTAGTTGCATTTACTTTTTCCTTTTTTTTGGTCTTATCTATTTTCCTAAATAAATACTTAATAAAATAATATAAAAAGATATTTCTACACTCAGAGAAAAAAATTTTAAAAACATGTGAAAACGTACTTAAAATTGGCAAAAACGTATTTAAAAGTGATGTAGATACGACCATTTTTATTTTAAAGATGTTCATTGTAAAATCAAGAAAAAACATTTAAATTTAAAAATGTTTATTTTAATTCAAGCCCTATGAGATTTTGAACCTAAAAGTTACGCTTTTATTCCCTTCATTTTAATTTTTAATTTAAAAATAATTCTATTTAATCCAAAATAAATTTTTATTTCAAAACTTTCATTTTAAATTTACAAATTTTCATTTTTAAAATAAAAAGGATTTTTTTTTATTTTTTTCTCCGAGTGTACCTGCTTGAATTTTAAGGTTTTAAATAGTTTCCCTTTATCTTTATCTTTATCTTTATATTTAAATACTTTTTGGTTGCTTGTTTTTCCGACGCGGTAGGAATATGATGTATTGTGGAACGATCCTCCGTCATCCCTTGTCAAGTTTGCTTTGGAGACAAACCGGTTTCGGCTAATATGGCGCATATTAGCCGAAACCGGTTTGTCTCCAAACCAAACTTGACAAGGGATGACGGAGGATCGTTCCACAATACATCTTTATCTTTAACTTTATCTTTATCTTAGTCTTAATTTTTAATTTTTACTCTGAAAAAAAAACGTTGTAAATCTAAAGACTTTCGCTGTTAAATCAACTACTTTCCGCAATTGAAATGTGCCCAACAACGCTCCGTTGTTGTTTCAAAGGTGCGAGCGTTGTTGATTTAAGTCAATAACGGAGATTGTTGGAAAAAATTTTCACCTAAAAATAAATTTTTGTTTACATTTTACTCTTCATCTTCTCTCCACCCGGGTCCCAACTGCAAATATGTAGCCTCCGCTTGTTCTCCTCTTCTTCTCCCCTTTTTATCATTCACTGGTTTCTATCTTTATTTCTTATTCTGCGTTTTCTTCTTTATTTTATATTCTCCTCCAGATTCGAACTATGACATCAACCTGAAATTTTATCCAATCATCACATAGTGGAACATTCAACATTATATTGAATTGTAGTAACCTATTTATGCTTCCATTTCCTAAAAAGGAATCCATGAATTATTTGAATCATTGTAAAAACAAAATTTAAAAAAAATTGTTCTCATTAGTTTTGTTTACAACGGAAACTGTTGGGTCAAATACTTTTGCCTTTAAATCAACAACGGGGAAAAAATTGTTGCTAAAAATAAACTTTTGTTTGGATTTTTCTCTTCATCTTCTCTCCATCATTATTTTGTTTGTTGGTTTACTCACAAAAAAATGTTTTCTCACAAAAAATTTTTTTAAAAGCAAGCAAGTTTTTGAAACAACAACGGCCGTTTTTGAATAAGTTGTTGGATCAAAAACGTTGCTGTAAAAACAAATAATTTTGCTGTTGAATCAAAGACGGAGATTCAACAGCCGAAAGTTGTTGGTTTAACTACGGGTATTTTTTTCAGAGTATTTTTCTTTTTTTTCTTTTTCACAGGGTTATCTATTTAAGTGGATCGGAACGACGTCCACATTTGCAAATTGCGATTTTTAAAGTTTCCTATGTTTGTCAGACGTATGTATAAGCAATATGTACCTCTTATCTTATTAGGGCACAGCCAGACGACGCAAGAAATTACTTTCGGAAAGTGAAAAATTCAAATTGTTGTATTTGTTGCCTTTCTGAAAGTAATTTCTTGCATCGTCTGGCAGTGCCCTTAGTTACTAAAATTAATATAAATATAAATGCAGAATATTAAATTAATAAAGAACCTTTAAATTGATTGAATAAATTTATTTTAGTGGATATTTAAAACTAAAATGAAATTATCTAAACTTATTTCATATGCATATACAAAACATTTTTCTCTTAGCATTATTTTATTGATATACATACATATTTCGAAAAAGTTTTCAAATTTCGTTGAAATATACATCATATATACATATATATGTATATGTATGTAATAATTAGGGTTTTTTTAGCTTTAAGCTAAAAAATAATTTGGTCAATTGTACAAAAATCCAATAGCTCTAACAGCCTTCGTAAATGTACGAAAGCGGTTTCGTAATATCTACGAAACCTTTCGTTGCTCAAAAGTACGAAAGTATTTCGTAAATAGTACGAAAGCCTTCGTAAATATACGAAAGTATTTCGTAAATACTACGAAAGTATTTCGTAAATACTACGAAAGTATTTCGTAAATACTACGAAAGTATTTCGTAAATACTACGAAAGTATTTCGTAAATACTACGAAAGTATTTCGTAAATAGTACGAAACCTTTCGTAAATACTACGAAAGTATTTCGTAAATATACGAAAGTATTTCGTAAATACTACGAAAGTATTTCGTAAATACTACGAAAGTATTTCGTAAATAGTACGAAATAGCTTTCGTACTATTTACGAAACCATTCGTTGCTCAATTTTACGAAAGTATTTCGTAATATGTACGAAAGATTTCGTAATATTTACGAAATATTATTTTGAGTGTAGATACAGGGTTTTTCATATGTACCTACAATAATTTTTTTTTGTGCTTTATATTTGATTTTAATGTTTATATTTCTAACGCATATCTTGGTTAATGTAGGTGATGCTCGAAAGTAACCCAGATATTTAGCAGCGATTATTGTTAACTTTTTAGGCAGTATTTTTAGTATTTCCAATTTTTCAAAGTTAAGGAAGTACTTATCATAAAAGGGGGCTAAGAATTATAAAGCTACATTTTTTAGAAGATTTTTGAGTATGCAATTTTGCAGCTCATTCAATTGTAATATAATAATATGCAACATTCAACTTTTTGAAAAATTTCATTGGCTTTTCGGAAATTTTAATTGGAACGGTCTCACGTACATATAACGCAAACACCCTACAGAAAAAAATTACTAAAATCGACGGAAATTTTTACAGCATTGAGAATAGCACTTTTTACACTAAAATTGGTTGGCTACATAACAGTACACTTAGAAATCTCCTCAAAATCTTCTATAAATTCTGACCGCGCTTTGAAATTTTTAATCCACTTTTAGAAATTTCTACGATTTTTCGGATTTTTCCATAAGCTTAGAAATTCTGCTTAAGGCGATTTTTATTGAAAAATTGTTTACCTTTTTAAACGAAAATAAGAGAGTCAAATTTTCGACAGAACTGTTTGAAATAAATTTAAAAACTCTGGCGTTTTCGGATTTTTCCATAAGCTTAGAAATCCTGCTTAAGGCGATTTTTATTGAAAAATTGTTTACCTTTTTAAACGAAAATAAGAGAGTCAAACTTTCGACAGAACTGTTTAAAATAAATTTAAAAACTCTGGCGTATGATTTTTTTTTTTTGAGTCACTGTATATATTTTTCAATAAAATCGACTTAACTAGAGCCCTAGATACCCGGGTATCGAGCAATTCGATCTGATCGTTTTTGTTTGAAGTCCGTTTGTTGTTTAAATGCCCGTACAAACATTCGAGCATTCGAGCTTATAAACAAAAAAATGTGTATCGGGAAAACAAAAATAAAAAAACTACATATAAAGAAAAAAAATAAATAATAAACAAAAGAAAAAAACAAACTTCAAAATACCCGAATTGTTCAAATGCCCGTACAAACATACGGGTAATAAACAAACAAACAACTCTTCGAGCATTTGAACAACAACTGTTCGGGCTACTCGAAAATGTTCCAAAAAAAATCGAGAGCTCTACTTTTAACACAAATTATTAAAATTTTGCATTAAACAAGCAATTTGGAATAGATGTACACAAGAAAATATTTCTACCTATGTGCTTCGGTTATAAATAATAATTTTCTTATATAATTTAGTTTTTTAATATTCCATTTTGACAGACATTAAGGCCCGGTTTCACCAACCGGTCTCAACTTAGTTAAGCCGATTTTTTTACGTTTTCAGTTTCACCATGCAACTAAGCTAAGTCACAAGTTAGTCAGCTTTTGCCTTGACTAAAACTAAACTAAGAATTTGAGTCGCTTTAGCAAATTCAACTACCAACAGAGCGAATATGACAAAAAAATGAGCAAATACAGCAACCAAAACAACCAAAAAACCCAGTATTCGCCATAAAAGGTTGGTTACAAAGCTATTTTCTTAGACTATTTGGTGAAACCCAAAAGTAAGTTAGCCTCAAATCTGGGCTAAACTAAGTCAAAACTTAGTTTTAGCTTTAGTCACGTTGGTGAAACCGGGCCTAAGTAAAATCTCAAGTTCAGATACTCTTATACATTGCATATTTATTCCAATTGTAGTTTATACTAATATTATTTGATTAAGATGACAAGTAATTGAAAGAAAACTTGAAATTTAAATAATTGGCGTTACTTTTCTGTTATTAGCATGTTAATAACAGCAATACCGTATAATAATTGTAGCGTTTGTTGAGCCGTAGGGAAGTGCAGGAACCGTAGGAATTTTACCACAAAAGAGCGAATATAAGTACAAAGAATGTAAATTGTGGAAAAATTCCTGCGGTCTTGCACTTTCCTACGGCTCAACAAACGCTAGAATTATAAGTAATACTTCGTGAAAAAGCGCTAAATTTCGAATTACCAATTTCGAAAAATTACTATTCTCATTGATTTTTTCCTGAAAAAGAAATGTATGCTAATAAAGTCAGAAACGGTTTTATGGTCAAAACGAATCTTTCGGGGGGGTTTTGTCCCCAAAACCCCCCCCCCCCGTTACTACGCCACTGCAACATTGTCATGAATTTTGAAGTACTTTTATTTGGCAAAACAAAAAGGACAATTCCTGGACATACAAATAAGTTAGCTGACCCAACTATGTGAAAACGACTTCAGAGTTCAAAAGAGCATTAGAAGGAAGTGTAGAGCTGCAAAATACGAAAATAATGACGTATCAATTTTAAAAATCGGATGAAAAATAACAAATTTACAATAAAAAAACGATTTCGGCGGTATTTCGCGGGATGAAAAAAAAATTTTCTTGTGTCCCTTAACCCTCGCAACATAAGCTTCAAATTTAGGGGCGGACTTTTACAACTTTTTTTTTCGTATGGGGACCAACCCTATCTAATGTACATACATCCACGAATATTCATAGATTTTGCAATATATTTACACAAATATTTATGCATGTACCATCCTACATCTTTTATAAAATTATTTTTTTATGGTGTGCTGTCAAATTTTGGGAGGAGGAGGGGGGGGGGGTGTTTAACCCCAAAACCCCCCGTGAGTGCGCCAATGAATAGCGCCATCGTATTATATTATTATTATTACTAGGGCAACCAAAAATATGCTTCAAAAAAATTAAAACATGCCGCAAAAAAGGCAAAATATGCCAATAAAATATGACATATAAATCAAAAATATGCCCCAGAAAATTGCAACAATTCACAAGACATCGGAAGTGCGTTTCTGTAAAAAAATTCGGGAAATTTTTCGTTAAATTGACCCCACAGTAATATGTTCCATACTTTTTCACCACCTAAAAATATGGTGCGGCGTCTGTTAGAAATAAAAGAATATAATCTCTATTGAAGCCTTCTCCCAAAAGTTTTACAGATTCATCGAAAAGCCGAGCAATTGTTTTTGATTTGCAGCTTCCAATACTGCAACGTTCAAAAGAAACTTTTGCTTAGATATATCAAAGTTTTCATGTAAAATTCCGACCATAACATTTGCCACATATTTGCAGAATCTGTAGTTTCATCAATCGCAATCCAAATAAAGTGGTCTTTTAGTAGCGATTGTATCTTTTCCATAGTATTGCTATATAGTTGCTTAACATAAGTAGTTCGAAGGCTTGTCTCACATGGTATTTTCTGGGAAACCCATTTTTCAAAAAACTGCACTACATTTATGTTACGTATTTTATATAAGGGTATATCTGCACATACAAATGCTTTACACAATTCTTTGCGAATTCGACATATGACGGTGTCAAGCTATTCGCTACAAAGCTTTGTGATTGTGGCAAATTTAGTGATCGTTTGAGTTTGATGTGCTTTTCACTCTGCACATGCTGCTTTACAAGAAATGTTTTCTTGAATAATACGGTCTTGCTGCATAACTTGCAAATCAGCACCTCACCGTCAGATCGGGAAATTCCTTAACGATCTGCTTCAGCTTTCCCGAAATAGTTTGTTTAGCTTTTGGCATTATCTGTAAGAATTTGCATATGTACATACATGAATGTATATATTTTCAATCTTTATTTCAACAAGCAATTACCGTTTCTTAAAATAATAAAACGCTAGCAAAAAACAAAACCAGAGAATGCAAAAACAACTGAAATTTTTCAAGTGCCGTTATAAAATGATATTTGCATAAATGTTTCGATAGTTCGATAATTAAATCGAAAGATGTCCAAGGACATTGTTGCATTTTTGCGCACTAATTCTGAAATTTTTTGTATAGCTTAGCAGAAATAATATGGCCCGGATTCACCAACGTGACTAAAGCTAAAACTAAGTTTTGACTTAAGTTAGCCCAGATTTGGGGCTAACTTACTTTTGGGTTTCACCAACTAGTCTAAGAAAATAGTTTTGCAACCAGCAACCCTGCCAGCTTTTATGGTAAATACTGTTTTTTTTTTTTGGTTGTTTTGGTTGCTGTATTTGCTCATTTTTTTTGTCACATTCGCTCTTTTGGTTGTTGAATTTGCTAAAGCGACTCAAATTCTTAGTTTATTTTTAGTCAAGACAAAAGCTGACTAACTTGTGACTTAGCTCAGTTGTATGGTGAAACTGAAAACTTAAAAAAATCGGCTTAACTAAGTTGAGACCGGTTGGTGAAACCGGGCCTATGATTTTCCTCAAAGATGTAAAATATGACAAAATATGCATTTACAAGTAAAATATTCTGTCATTATTAAAATATGCTACAATATGCTCTAAAAAATATACGGCAACCACTTGTTTTTCTCTAGAAACAAATTTATAAATTAAAAGTTTTTCAATAGAACGAATCAGAAAAAATATGACATTGCATATATTTGGTTGCCCTAATTATTACTAACAGCGTTCAGTGGTAATGGAATTTTCAATTAAAAAAGCCATTTCGTGGAAGTGGAATTTTTTTAACTAAATCTTCTGGAATTAGTGGTAGTTGAAATCAGGGTACACTTATAAGGTAGAATCACCAGGGTTGATGTTTTTAGTAGTTTCCTCCGAGACTAACCCTAAAGTGTCAAATCTTGTTTATGTGTGCACACACATACGTACATTTGTTTACCCAATAAACATTTTCTTAATTTGCAACTTGAGGTTCATTCGAGAATTAATCTCAAACATCACACGTTAGTTATGAAATGAAATGGAATGGAATCAATAGATATATGTATGTATGTACTACATATTTGTATTCTGATGTGATGTTTTTCATTTACCCGTGGGGGGGAATTTTGCCGGTGCCTTTCGACAAGTTACGTGAGTATATTAATATCTTTTTCAATATATGTATATACATGACTATGTAGAAACAAACTACATTTTAATAAAATTTGCGTAAATTCACAAAAAGCGAGAAGAAAACAAAATAAGAGGGAAAAATACGAAATCATCTTTTCACACAATAATTTTCAACCATCATCACTTGAACCGTTCAGAGACCGCTCGAGTAGAACAACGAACGCTGACTGAAATTTGCAAACACACAAAATTTCTTCGTTTTTCTAAAATGTTTTGTAAGTTACTCTAAAATTGATAAAATTGATAATAATATTTGATGAGCACTTGAAAATATTTTTATTTTAAAATTATATATCGACGCTACCAAACAATACTGTACTAAGTCGACTTAGTACATTTTCCCGTTTTCAAGTATTACGTGTCTTAATTTGGATGCTGTCAAATTTTGGTATCAATCGGACAATCCAATCAAAAGTTATAAGCAAAAGTGTACATATAATACAACTGGGGATTTTTACAGAATAAAAACTTTTAGAGCTTGCCATGAAAGACAACGTAACAAGTTTTTATTTTTTCTTATGGTTTTATACAAAGCGTACCCTCGCTTAGATGGTATCGAGTTTTGGTATTAACCTTACAATCCAAATAGAAGTTACAAGCGAAAATATACTTAGCGCACAACTGAAGTTTCATATGGAATTTAAACTTCGAGAGCTTGCCCTCCAAAACACAGTTTTCAGACTTAGTACAGTATTGTTTGAAAGCGTCGATATATGCTGATTCTCAAATTTAGAAACAATATTTTCTCAACGTTTGAAAATTTCTTTTTCAGTGTTTATTGGGAAGGATCTTACGATTCTGAACTGTCAAATTATATTGAATGTGTGGTTGTGTGTTCGCCAATTTCACAATTCACGTTTGACAGTCTAGCGACATGAGGCAACAACAAATATAATGGAAGGCTTGCATTTTTCGTCATGCTTCTAACTTCTCATTATACCATGGTTGAAATCTAATTGAGTGGGAGTAAATTATTTCCACTAAACCATACTAAACCATGCCTGGTAGTAACTAATAAAAACTGGTGTCTTCAATAAAATATTTTCCGCGAATGTAAATATGTTTACATATGTACACATTTATTTACACATCTATTCTACAATCCCTCGGAACTTCGATCGCGGCGACGCCGACTGCTACGAGAAAACGAAAATTGGTATTCTGGTTTACGACGTTTCGAACATAAGTGTTGTTGTGTTCAGACATGGGCATCTGCAATTACAAAATTTTTCAATTACAATTACTTGTAATTTTAATTGAAACATTTCCAATTACAATTACAATTTTCGAAAAATATCAATTACAATTACTTGTATGTTGTGTGTAATCAATTACAAAATGTAATTGAGTGTGCCCATGTCTGGTTGTGTTAAACTATGTTCGAATCAGTGTCAGGTAACGTTTATGAGAAGTCATATGTATTTATGCCAGCAAATTTATATTTTCACTAAGTTTTAGATTATATTTTCAGAAATAATTAACAAATAGTTAAAAAATGAATTCCATTGCTGCAGCAGCTTTATTAGTGGAAAATTAAATGGAAGAACAAAGTAATTTGAACATCGATTATAATTAAATTTTTTGACACATTGTTTTTTATTATAAATAAAAGTGCCAGCATAAATGAAAACAACATTTATAGAACACTGCTGGCTAAGCTTGGAAATAATTAACCAATTTTATTTACTTACAGCCTACTGGGAATTTTTCAGTGAAACTTTAAGAAAATATTCTTTGGATGACAATTCATCTAAGTTTAACACTAACTATTATTAAATTATAATATTAAAGTTCTCCAGAAAGAAAATCCTGTCGGCTGAGGGATATTTTTTTAAGCGCGGCCGAAGGCCGGTAACGCAAAAAGGCTTTCTACACACACATTACTTTAACAAGGAATATCTCCTGCACTATAATCGTCCGGCAGGTGTAGGGTTGCCAGACGTACTGATTTGATCAGTACAATACTGATTTTTCGTGCTCCGTACTGATGGTTTTAAAAACCTTAAGAAATACTGATTTTTTGGATTTTGTACTGATTTTTAGCCGACACTAAAAAAATTTATTTTTATCACCCTGCACTGTTTTTAATTTTCCAACTGTTTTCATTTGACGTTTGTAATGCCGTGGTTATGCTTACGACAATACTCGACGAGCAACATCTAATTGTTGTTGTGCACTCCGACGAGTGAGAGAATTTTCGGACTCTCACATCGATCAAATTGGCTGGGTGAAACAAGCACCCAGCACGGCGAGGTTTCGGGGTAATAATGTGTTATGTTGTGTATGTGCGCTCTAATCATCGATTTAAGCGTAACCACCTCTCACCGATGACGAAAATGTGCCCGAATTAAATCGGTGTTTTGCTCGTAAGCATAACCACGGCATAACCATGAAACAATTAGGAAGGAGGAAGCAACGCGAACGTTAAATGCCATAGAAACATGATTGACAGTTAACGATACGGAAACAAAAACAAAATGCCAGAAATAAAGACGATTTTCTCCGCATATATTGTTTTTTTTTTTTTGGAAGGCAATGTACTGATTTTTTCGGGAAAGGTATCTGGCAACCCTAGGCAGGTGGGACTTTTTTTGTGACCTGTAAGACCCCACCCCCCGAAAAAAGTAATTTTTATCGGATCGTGGTGCATTATATAAAAATTTTCCCTTAACACTAGTGTTACATTATTGCGATTCCCACCTTATCTAACTGTTAGTAATTTTAAATTATGAAAAACTGAACTCCATGAACTCAATGGCAATGAAAATGCCAACTTTAGTGAAAATTCCCCCAAAGTTTCATGCGAATACCAATTGCATTTGTGATGTTCTAGCGTGGAGTTTCAGCAGACTGCACCCTCTTATCCAAGACCAATCTATACAGGTCGTCTTATGTGAAGGAGAATAGGTGATTACAGTTAGGCAGGGACCGAAAATAACGGTTATTTTTTTTGTGTGGTGAAAAGGTTACGCAAAAATAACCTTTATCTTCTTTTGGTCCTTAATAACCATTATAAAAACCAAAAAACCGTTTTGGGCCTGAATAACCGTTATGGCAACCAAAAAAGTGTTTTGGGCTCGAATAACCGTTATGGCAACCAAAAAACTGTTTTGGGCCTGAATAACTGTTATTCAGATTTTTATTCTTTTTTGGTCAGCAATAAAAATCAAGCCTATTTATTTATCAATATTGCTGGACGATATTGGTATCAAATGAAAGGTGTTGAGCAGGGCTTTTACATAGAGGTGTATTTGTTAATATTCGTAGGTCGGGTTCCCAGTTATGGGTGAAAAAGTGGACCCAGATGCCTTGGAATTTTTTAAGCAATATTGGTATAAAGAGAAAAGAAGTAATCAGAGCTACAATCCCTGCTCAACACCCTTCATTTGATACCAATATCGTCCAGAAATATTGACAAATAAATAGGCTTGATTTTTATTGCTGACCAAAAAAAAATAAAAATCTGAATAACGGTTATTCAGGCCCAAAACCATTTTTTGGTTGCCATAACGGTTATTCAAGCCCAAAACACTTTTCTGGTTGCCATAACGGTTATTCAGTCCCAAAACGGTTTTTTGGTTTTTATAATGGTTATTAAGGACCAAAAAAATTTTTTTCTCATGATAATGATTAAATATGACTTTTACCCCATTTCTCTTATAACCGTTACGTCCCTGCAGTTAGGCACTCTGCACACGGAGCGTACTGCTTTAGACGCACATGAAGAAGAAGATGTTTGTTTACATTTTTCCACTAGGTGGAATTTATGAAAGCAGTAATAGTTGTGTAAAAAATCGAAAAAAATGAGTGTATAATTAAAAAAAACGGGTGCAAATGTAGATCAATCGCTTTCATCCCGAACGGGTACGAATGTAGATCAATCGCTTTCATACCGAACGGGTACGAATGTAGATTAATCGCTTTCATCCCCAACGGGTACAAATGTAGATCAATCGCTTTCAGCACGAACGGGTACAAATGTAGATTTTTCCTTAAAAAATTTTAAATGTTCATGCATATTTAAATAAAGATTATATAATGTTTTACTTTTGTAAAAAAATCTCAATACATAAATTTAAAAAATTGTAAGTTTTGAGTATGCATTATATGAGCAACATTTTGATAAAATTGTTATTAAAAAAGGGTGTTCAATTCCTTTTACCGGTTGTTCTACAATTTTTTAAATACATTGCATATTTTTATAAAATGTCTACATTTAAGGAATCTAGATTTGTACCCGTTCGGAATGAAAGCGATTAATCTACATTTATACCCGTTGGGATGAAGGCGATTAATCTACATTTATACCCGTTAGGGAACAATTGGTCTACAATTAGTCTACATTTATACCCGTTCGGGAACAATTGGTCTACAATAAGTCTACATTTATACCCGTACGAGAACAATTGGGGACTAATTTTGGACCGATTGTTCTCGAAAGAGATCAATCGAGGCCAAATCTCTTTCGGGATTGATCGCACATTTTTTTGCAGGGCATAGTTCGAAATTAAACACTATCATAACATTCAATAACGTAGCGTAGCGTTCATACGACAACGATATACACAAACACAACCCCTAACAAACCTAAAAGCCCGTCTCCACATAACTTGTTTCACCAAAGAAACATGTAGCAAAACATCTCGCTAAATAACCCGTCTCCACGTGGCCGGTCGTGATTCAGTTTAACATTTCTCTTTCTTGCTCTTCTTAAATGTTTGTATGTTTGCTTATTTTTGCGTTTTTGTTTTGGTCTGTGTGAGATTTCGACAGATTTTCGATAAAAAATTAGAGAAGACATCGATATCATCGAGGTTGGCAAGATGATTCAGAATGAAACAGTGTTTCATCCTCACTCGCTCTCAGAAATTTTGTATGGAAATTGGCGAGTTTCGGCACTGGTTTCCGTGTTGAAACAAGATTGAGAGAGAAAATGGAGAAAAAAAGAGCGAAACACGTTATGTGGAGACATGGTATAACGGTACTTGTAGTGTTTGCGTTTGAGTTTGTGTAGATCAATTACACTCAAACATGCATATATTTTCTTCATTTAAAAACTGCGTAATAGGTCTTTTAATTCTCTGTAAGACGACATAAAGATCATTTAATTCATTTAATACGATATATGTGTTATCGGGCTTGAAAAAAATTCCTATGGTGAAATTTCTACCTTGGTTGCAGAAAAGTGCAATAACTAATGCAGATACGTGGAAATCGTATATGAGAAAATTGTTCACCTATTCATTTTGAATGAAAGCGTTTATGTCGCTTTTTCACGCATAAGGACTATTTTCGGAGTTATAAAAAAATAAAGGTGCAAAACCATATATCTGAACAATCAGTTGTATGGGAGCTGTATGTTATAGTGACCCGATCTTGACAATTTTCAGGGAATATCAATTACAATTACTTGTATGTTGTGTGTAATCAATTACAAAATGTAATTGAGTGTGCCCATGTCTGGTTGTGTTAAACTATGTTCGAATCAGTGTCAGGTAACGTTTATGAGAAGTCATATGTATTTATGCCAGCAAATTTATATTTTCACTAAGTTTTAGATTATATTTTCAGAAATAATTAACAAATAGTTAAAAAATGAATTCATTTCTGCAGCAGCCAATTCATCTAAGTTTAACACTAACTATTATTAAATTATAATATTAAAGTTCTCCAGAAAGAAAATCCTGTCGGCTGAGGGATATTTTTTTAAGCGCGGCCGAAGGCCGGTAACGCAAAAAGGTTTTCTACACACACATTACTTTAACAAGGAATATCTCCTGCACTATAATCGTCCGGCAGGTGTAGGGTTGCCAGACGTACTGATTTGATCAGTACAATACTGATTTTTCGTGCTCCGTACTGATGGTTTTAAAAACCTTAAGAAATACTGATTTTTTGGATTTTGTACTGATTTTTAGCCGACACTAAAAAAATTTATTTTTATCACCCTGCACTGTTTTTAATTTTCCAACTGTTTTCATTTGACGTTTGTAATGCCGTGGTTATGCTTACGACAATACTCGACGAGCAACATCTAATTGTTGTTGTGCACTCCGACGAGTGAGAGAATTTTCGGACTCTCACATCGATCAAATTGGCTGGGTGAAACAAGCACCCAGCACGGCGAGGTTTCGGGGTAATAATGTGTTATGTTGTGTATGTGCGCTCTAATCATCGATTTAAGCGTAACCACCTCTCACCGATGACGAAAATGTGCCCGAATTAAATCGGTGTTTTGCTCGTAAGCATAACCACGGCATAACCATGAAACAATTAGGAAGGAGGAAGCAACGCGAACGTTAAATGCCATAGAAACATGATTGACAGTTAACGATACGGAAACAAAAACAAAATGCCAGAAATAAAGACGATTTTCTCCGCATATATTGTTTTTTTTTTTTTGGAAGGCAATGTACTGATTTTTTCGGGAAAGGTATCTGGCAACCCTAGGCAGGTGGGACTTTTTTTGTGACCTGTAAGACCCCACCCCCCGAAAAAAGTAATTTTTATCGGATCGTGGTGCATTATATAAAAATTTTCCCTTAACACTAGTGTTACATTATTGCGATTCCCACCTTATCTAACTGTTAGTAATTTTAAATTATGAAAAACTGAACTCCATGAACTCAATGGCAATGAAAATGCCAACTTTAGTGAAAATTCCCCCAAAGTTTCATGCGAATACCAATTGCATTTGTGATGTTCTAGCGTGGAGTTTCAGCAGACTGCACCCTCTTATCCAAGACCAATCTATACAGGTCGTCTTATGTGAAGGAGAATAGGTGATTACAGTTAGGCAGGGACCGAAAATAACGGTTATTTTTTTTGTGTGGTGAAAAGGTTACGCAAAAATAACCTTTATCTTCTTTTGGTCCTTAATAACCATTATAAAAACCAAAAAACCGTTTTGGGCCTGAATAACCGTTATGGCAACCAAAAAAGTGTTTTGGGCTTGAATAACCGTTATGGCAACCAAAAAACTGTTTTGGGCCTGAATAACTGTTATTCAGATTTTTATTCTTTTTTGGTCAGCAATAAAAATCAAGCCTATTTATTTATCAATATTGCTGGACGATATTGGTATCAAATGAAAGGTGTTGAGCAGGGCTTTTACATAGAGGTGTATTTGTTAATATTCGTAGGTCGGGTTCCCAGTTATGGGTGAAAAAGTGGACCCAGATGCCCTGGAATGTTTTAAGCAATATTGGTATAAAAAGAAAAGAAGTAATCAGAGCTACAATCCCTGCTCAACACCCTTCATTTGATACCAATATCGTCCAGAAATATTGACAAATAAATAGGCTTGATTTTTATTGCTGACCAAAAAAAAATAAAAATCTGAATAACGGTTATTCAGGCCCAAAACCATTTTTTGGTTGCCATAACGGTTATTCAAGCCCAAAACACTTTTCTGGTTGCCATAACGGTTATTCAGTCCCAAAACGGTTTTTTGGTTTTTATAATGGTTATTAAGGACCAAAAAAGTTTTTTTCTCATGATAATGATTAAATATGACTTTTACCCCATTTCTCTTATAACCGTTACGTCCCTGCAGTTAGGCACTCTGCACACGGAGCGTACTGCTTTAGACGCACATGAAGAAGAAGATGTTTGTTTACATTTTTCCACTAGGTGGAATTTATGAAAGCAGTAATAGTTGTGTAAAAAATCGAAAAAAATGAGTGTATAATTAAAAAAACGGGTGCAAATGTGGATCAATCGCTTTCATCCCGAACGGGTACGAATGTAGATCAATCGCTTTCATACCGAACGGGTACGAATGTAGATTAATCGCTTTCATCCCCAACGGGTACAAATGTAGATCAATCGCTTTCAGCACGAACGGGTACAAATGTAGATTTTTCCTTAAAAAATTTTAAATGTTCATGCATATTTAAATAAAGATTATATAATGTTTTACTTTTGTAAAAAAATCTCAATACATAAATTTAAAAAATTGTAAGTTTTGAGTATGCATTATATGAGCAACATTTTGATAAAATTGTTATTAAAAAAGGGTGTTCAATTCCTTTTACCGGTTGTTCTACAATTTTTTAAATACATTGCATATTTTTATAAAATGTCTACATTTAAGGAATCTAGATTTGTACCCGTTCGGAATGAAAGCGATTAATCTACATTTATACCCGTTGGGATGAAGGCGATTAATCTACATTTATACCCGTTAGGGAACAATTGGTCTACAATTAGTCTACATTTATACCCGTTCGGGAACAATTGGTCTACAATAAGTCTACATTTATACCCGTACGAGAACAATTGGGGACTAATTTTGGACCGATTGTTCTCGAAAGAGATCAATCGAGGCCAAATCTCTTTCGGGATTGATCGCACATTTTTTTGCAGGGCATAGTTCGAAATTAAACACTATCATAACATTCAATAACGTAGCGTAGCGTTCATACGACAACGATATACACAAACACAACCCCTAACAAACCTAAAAGCCCGTCTCCACATAACTTGTTTCACCAAAGAAACATGTAGCAAAACATCTCGCTAAATAACCCGTCTCCACGTGGCCGGTCGTGATTCAGTTTAACATTTCTCTTTCTTGCTCTTCTTAAATGTTTGTATGTTTGCTTATTTTTGCGTTTTTGTTTTGGTCTGTGTGAGATTTCGACAGATTTTCGATCAAAAATTAGAGAAGACATCGATATCATCGAGGTTGGCAAGATGATTCAGAATGAAACAGTGTTTCATCCTCACTCGCTCTCAGAAATTTTGTATGGAAATTGGCGAGTTTCGGCACTGGTTTCCGTGTTGAAACAAGATTGAGAGAGAAAATGGAGAAAAAAAGAGCGAAACACGTTATGTGGAGACATGGTATAACGGTACTTGTAGTGTTTGCGTTTGAGTTTGTGTAGATCAATTACACTCAAACATGCATATATTTTCTTCATTTAAAAACTGCGTAATAGGTCTTTTAATTCTCTGTAAGACGACATAAAGATCATTTAATTCATTTAATACGATATATGTGTTATCGGGCTTGAAAAAAATTCCTATGGTGAAATTTCTACCTTGGTTGCAGAAAAGTGCAATAACTAATGCAGATACGTGGAAATCGTATATGAGAAAATTGTTCACCTATTCATTTTGAATGAAAGCGTTTATGTCGCTTTTTCACGCATAAGGACTATTTTCGGAGTTATAAAAAAATAAAGGTGCAAAACCATATATCTGAACAATCAGTTGTATGGGAGCTATATGTTATAGTGACCCGATCTTGACAATTTTCAGGGAATAATTAAGGTCAATACGAGTAGAAATTATCCAAAGTTTCATGTCCGTATCTGTTTAAATAGCTAGGTTATACCCCAACATGTCCATATCTGAAAAATCGGTTGTATGGCAGCTATATGTTATAGTCACCCGATTTCAATTGTTTTCAGAAACGGTTAAGGTAATGCGAAAATATGGTCATGTGCAAAGTTTGTGCAATTTATCTCATAAACTGACTGAGTTATTAACAAAAAAGTCCAAATTGATGGTAATTTTTAAATACCGTTATCTCATAAACCGGAGCCAGTTTTGAAAAACTAATAATGGCATTGAGTTTGGAATGCCCAAATTAAGTAAGAACAACCGTCAGAATCCTTACGCGGGAAAAGGGTTCAAAACCTAAGCAAAGTTTATAGACGGAAAAAATTACCTTCAGAGCTCCGAAACTTCTTTCCTAAATTTCTCGAAAACAAGAGCTAACTTTGACTTTCTGAAAACGCCATCGTATTCTGAAGACAAAAATTAAGTTTACATGGTTCGGCGTTTCTCTGTGATATTTCAAAAGTTAAAAATTTACCTACAGTGTTATCGGCACGGCCTGGCTCACTGAGCTGGTGCTGAGAACAAGCTTCTCACACGTATTTAATACGTGAGTTTCATGCGAGCGCAATAATTAAAACCGAACAAAGTGCTTAGTATTCTTCGGTTTGCCATTCTAGCAGCTCCACTGTAGACCTGTAGGCAAGGTTAGGTGAAAAAGAAAAAATTACGGAACCCATTTAGGTGAATATAGCGGACAGTAGCAGCACAGAGTTGCATTTGAATTCATCTAAAAAACTTTAGAGCTTGGAAACAAAACAAAACTAACTTTTAACCTTAGCTATCCTTCGTTGATCACTTAAAAACACTTTCTCAATCTGTTTTAAAGCCTGTAATTTGGTATAATTATTTATTACAAAACTCTACCACGATCTTAAAATATTTTTTTCACATATTTTCGGTGCGCCGGCAACCCTTTTCAGTCAATGGAACCAATATTGGTGAATTTCCCAAAATCCCATCTCAAAGCTTGCCTACAATTCTACAGTGAGCAGGTCGATGGCAGATCAAGCAATGCGTATACATATATATATATATATATTAGTGATGAGCGATATATCGCAAACGGTGATTTTTTCACTGTGAATAAAAAATCGCAAATCGCAATTGCGATCACTTTTTCAAAATAGCAGTTCACTACTTATTGGGACCTGCTATCGATGTACCAAGTAAGCAGTTGGCTAGCGTAGAACTAAACTGGTCTATTTACCAAAAAAAAAACAAAATTGGAGAAAACAGATGAAACGCGTTTTAATGCGGTGTGCGATTGTTGATATATTTTAAGTGAATATTGTAAATTATTATGTTAGCTTAATAGTTAACTTAACATTCTGCATTTAAAAAAAATTATTATAGAAACGTTTTTTATATAATATTTATATGTAACAAGAAGCATATGTAAGAAGAAGTAGCAACATCGTGGGTGAATGTCGCTTGTTTGCGCATATTTATATATGTAAAAGCATAATTACTTATACATATGTACAAATGCTTGTCGTTTTTATAAACGATCGCATTCATTGAGGGCCAGCAAGCGACTAAACGAAAACGAACCAATTGATTTGCGCTATTACGGCGCTCTCACTAATACAGTTGCATTTCAATTTTGCCTATCACTGGTATACAGGTGCTTACTCTCACTGCTCATATGAGTCGTGTTTGGACAGCTATTATGTATAATATGTATGTATGTATAATTACGAAAATAATGACGTACCAATTTTAAAAATCGGATGTTAAATAATAAAGTTACAAGAAAAAAAAACCATTTCAGCGGTATTTCGCGGGATCAAAAAATTTTTTTTTGTGTCCCTTAACCCCTTTCAACATAAGCTTAAAATTTAGGTGCGGACTTTTACAACTTTTTTTTTCGACTCTATCTAATGTACCTACCTAGATAAAATATATTTGTGGCAAAATCTTGTTGCGGTCACCTTGTATGGTGCAATCAAAAGCCGTCAGAGTTTATGAAACACAGCCTTTACGCCATTTCGCGTCATAAAGCACATTCAGACTGCATTTGAAATTGCGTTGGTTAGCCGGAGTTACTTTCCGAAATTACGTGCGTTCAGGCACATTCTTGCGTAATTTACTTTAGTCGTATTAATTACGCTGATGCTGCGCCAAATAAACATTTTTTTTAAATATGCACATGTGCGCATGTCCATGGAAGCAGCGGCCAAGGCGTTAGATGTTTACATAAGTGCTTTGATATGTGCATATGCATATAACTAGGTACTACCATAGCTAGGTTGCGCGCACGGATTATTTTTGGTGTTCATACGGCTGCGTGTTGCGAACATATACCCGGGAATACTTGGATGTGTGGATATTCAAGAACACAGCACGCTTGGGGTATTTTAAATGCATTTGTACATACATAAGTAGTGTTTGCATATGAGTGTGATGATCGGAGTATCTGGAATTGATGCCACAGGGTATGAGAATTAGAAAACATCGTCATTGCCTGCGTGGTATGCACATACACACACTAGTATTATGAACGTGGAATTGTAGCTGTTGGCGTATTGGCATTGCCGTGAATGTGCGCATGTGCTCAGGCGTACATATGTATGTCGATATAAATTGATTTTTTGTATAGAGTTTACTTGCGGGTAACTCGCCCTTACATTTTTGTGGCAATCAGCGACGTTATTGAATTGATAATTTTTTTCCGCATATATGCACATGCGTTTGCGACGGCCAGTATTATATGAGAATATATATGAGATGTGGCATGCCACAAGGTGAGCATACATACATACACACACACATGAGTGTATCTTGGATGGCGATCAAACAAATGAATTTGTTTTTGTTTGAATGGCTATGAATACAAGTGCATGTGCATACGTGCGTGCCTATTTATTTACATAAATTTTTATATTTTTATTTCCTTAAGTCATGACGTTGTCACCTATGTATGTGAAGACAAAACATTGTCTGCATAAGAGGCGGAGTTTCACCTATTGACATCTCTTTTTGAAATCGTAGACATTGTGGGTTATAGTGAGCGAAGCAGGCTTACACCTCTCCGTACCATCAAGACGTCTTGGGTAGGATAGGGACGACCTTTTTGCGTTACAATATTTTTCTTTCTTGCGGGGATGAGAATTGAAGCCCCGAAGGGTGAAATAATGCCAATCATTTTTTTTGCACAACTGACATATGATTGAGTGCCTAATGAATAGGCTGAGTTTGAGTTGAGTATAGATTTAAGAATTATTATCGATAACTGATCTAGTATAGTGCCTATGAGCACAAAGCGCCTGTGTGCGCGTTTCAAATATTAAAGCGTAGTATTAAGCGATTTATTAAATTAAGATGATCATTCGTCCATGGCGTTTGACAGCCATTAGTGTGTACGAGGGTGTTGAAGCACAATTGAAAGTGCAATCGTAGGCTAAGATTTATTGACTCGTTGAGTAATTTTCTCATATTATATAATTATTATGGATATGAAACGATAGATGCGCAGGAATGTATATGCATCAATAATATACTGCTTTAGATGTATCGTAGTTTTAAGCATTTTGCTATTTCTATGAGATTTTTTTTTGTACAAGCCCGTACGCCGGGAATTTTGATGGCACTATTGAGTGCATATAATCCAAATATTGTTAAGCTTGTTTTGGAATAAAATGTTGAGATAGACAGCTGAATTAAAAGAAATCGTGGCGTAGTTATTTGGATGCGGTGTAGACGGACGGACATGGGGAGGAATAAAGGACCGATTGGGATGAATTAAGGGGTATAAGGGGGTCGCTTATGCGGTCGGCATCAATTTGCCACAGCCGACCATGGATGGGTGGGTGTAGAGCGGCCGGCCAAACAACAGCATGGGCCGGCAGGGAAGAATGGGGCGGACTGTAAGGGGGTGTGGGTGATGACATGGGGATGAAACCGGAACAAGAATCCTTGAGGCTTGTATTGAAGCATGCAGGTATGAATTTTTCTGTATGGTGCGGTAGCGTGTCTCAAGCCGCCAAACCCACCCCATAGTCCGGCGAGCTAGTACGTGCAATAAAGCAAGCATACCTGCGCGGGACTTGAGGCATACAACACTGGGGTGTGGCACGCCATGAACGTTTGTGCCATGCACCTCCACGACCCGTACGTAACAGAAGTGGCGCCCAACGTGGGGCCCACGAAATGCAGACTCGATTCGAACACCTTGTCTGCACAACCGAGTGGAGCCTTGTTTATTAGTCGGACCAGTCTTGGGGATTTTTTTTCTGCACTATATTAATTTTCAATTTCAAATTTTTCTAATGTTTTGATCGTTAACAATGACAGCCTGATTTGACCTTGTCATGGCCAGTCAGTAGTGTTGTTGTTGGGGGGTATAGTGGGGAGGAGGAAAGTTTCTGGCCAACTTGTTTTGGCGGAGTTCAAGCTGGACAATAGTGGTAGGAAGCTGATCTCGTCCACTGGGTTCATCATTGCGGGTATCTCGTTTTGCCAGTTGAAGAGTGGACGATAGTGTTCGCGATGTGATACCAAGGGGGGATTAAGTTGTCCAAGTAGCTTGGTTGGCTGATGCGACGCTAGCCAATAGTGCTTACAACTTGAGGAGGAGGTTGGACTGGGGGGAAAACAGTTTCGGGGGGACGATAGCGACGGACGACGATAGGCGGACAGACATCGCATCTGAAAAGTCATGATTTCTAGATTATTCTTTCTTTTACTTTCTTTTATTTTCATTTGATTTCTACTTTGAGTTTATTTTTCAAACCATGTTTATTTTCTTTCACACGTATATTTTCCTTTCACACGTCTATTTAATTTTTTTTGTTGGTTGATCCTTCTGCTGAGGCGAAGGGAGGAAGATTTTTTTTTTTTTTTCCTTTTTAACAATTTGACATAAACAGACGAAAGACAAGCCATCGTTTGGCGTTACGCCAAATAGCCCATCCGACGCGGAGTTTATTCCCCGGAGGGATGAAAACATAATTTTGACAAGCTAAAACTGCACCTTTTGAACAAAAATTTATAAATATTTTTTTATTGCCAGTGCGTCTGGCAACATTGACGCGCGCTATTAGTTGAAGCGGCGCGCGCGGCGTCACAATACCATTGAATTACAGCGCCTATCGGCGAACCCAGTTTTCGTTTGGCCCTGATATCGCGGCGATTATATAAGGTTCCAGGAACTGGACCATCGCACGACTATAATATGCCGAGGCCAGGGCTTAGAAACGCTACGGACACCGCGACCGATGGCGGCGCAGAGAAAGAAGAGATAGGACCGGAAGGCGACGAAAGTAATGATGACGCGGAGGAGCGCGCCGCTCAGGAAGCAGCGCAAGCTAGCGCGTCCAATGCAGACACAGTAACCGAGCAGCCACCGACGCAGAGCACGTCGAGGGTAAAGAGCGCGCCTATCGAAGGTTTTGGCGAGGAGTTGGTAAAAAAGTTCGAAGTCATGTTCGTAAAGTACCAGCTGGAGATGAGCCGCATGACCACGGACGCGGTCAGAGAGGTTGCGCAGTCGCTGAAAAGGGATATAAGCGGATTGGCGGGCAGGATGTCTGATCTGGAGTACACCAGCGATCGGGGTCTTCGCAATCCGGCGCGCGGCGTATGGCAAGTGGGCGCGGGTGCTGGAGCGGCAGGCGCGAGTGGGAGCGCTGATGAGCGCGATCCAAGTTATAACGCGCGCATACAATCAGCTGGACGCCCCTGGTTTCTCTAAACATGACCTGATATTCTTGACTTATAACTTCGGAATATCTGACGCTCCTAGTCGTGTTTCATATCGGAATTTTAAAAATATCGATTATAATAAACTTTCAGTGGCTGTCGATTCAGTCCAATGGAACCAAATTAGGAGCATGACGTCAATCGAAGAGCAGACCTGCTTCATGCAGAATCACATTAACAGCCTTTTCGATAAATTTGTTCCACTAAAGTACAAAGCTGCAAAACCCTTAAGTAAACCCTGGTTTGATGCAAATATTCAAAACTTAATAACTTTGCGTAATCAAGCTTATTTGCGATGGAAACGTTATAGAACTTTGGAATTGCATAGGAAATTTAAAAACACACGATCTGAAGTCAACAAAGCCATTAAATTAGCCAAAACAAAGTTCTATAGGGAGAAATTTAGCACAGCGCTTTCCACAAAACAAACATGGAACCGAATAAGGGATATTGGTATTGGGAAATCCAAGCAAATTGCAACTCTCATAAGTGATATCGACGATTTAAATAAGAAATTTGTGCAAACATCTAGTCATAACACTAATATATGTCTCCAGTATTACAGTGACCGTTTAAATGTTAGTGACAGTTCTTTTGGATTTGTATGTGTAGATGACTGTGACGTATTACAAGCGATTCTGTCTATTAAATCAAGTGCGGTGGGATTTGATGGCGTTAACTCATGCTTCCTTAAAATAATTCTACCGAAGATTCTACCGCACCTGACCTATCTAATAAACACCGTCCTAACAACCTGCGTTTTCCCAAGCAATTGGAAAGTTGCCAAGGTAATTCCAGTTCATAAGGCTGGTAATGACTATCGGCCAATAGCCATTCTTCCTTTCTTATCTAAAGTGGTCGAACGTATACTTTGCAATCAAATAAGTACGTATGTGCATGATAATGGTATCCTTACTGGCCGCCAGTCTGGGTTTAGGCCAAAGCGAAGCTGTACCACGGCGCTTTTAGATGTAACTGAACACATTAGGTCACAAATTGATAAAAATTATATAGGCTTTTTAACTCTGCTTGACTATTCTAAGGCCTTCGATACAGTTGACCACAACCTACTATGTTGTAAGCTGAGTAATCTGTTCAATTTCTCGAGTCAAGCAACTAATCTTGTAAGGTCTTATCTCACGAACAGATCCCAGGCTGTTTGCGTTGGAGAAAGAACGTCCTGTCTACTGCCTGTAGTCAATGGTGTACCTCAAGGCTCAATCCTATGCTGTTTGTGATGTATATTAATGACTTACCGAACGTATTGAATAAATGTAATGTTCATGTCTATGCCGATGATGTCCAACTATATGTGTGTTGTCCGATTGATAGTATTAGTAGCTGTATTAGTGATATAAATTCTGATCTAGCATGTGTGTCGAAATGGGCAACTCTTAATGGTCTATGTCTTAACCCTGACAAAACTAAATGTATCGTAATCTCTAGAAAATCTCTTGACGTAAGTAAATTTGCCGAGGTTAAGTTGAACTCATCTGTGATAAAATACGTGGACACGGCCAAAAACCTTGGTGTCATTTTTAACAACACCTTGACATGGAAACAACATATCTTTCATAACGTAGGAAAAGTGTATGGTATGCTTCGTACACTCTGGTCAACACAATACTTTACTCCTTTAAACATTAGATTACTCTTAGCTAAAGCGTACTTGATACCTACGCTACTATATGGATGTGAAATTTATTGTAATTGTGACTCTGTCTCCAGGAAGAAGTTAAATGTTGTATATAACAACATTGCCAGCTATGTATATGGGCTAAAGAGACTTGACCACGTATCAGGCCCTGCTAAAAATATTTTAAATATCTCGTTTGATAATCTTTTAAAAGTCAGAACACTAATGACCCTGCATAAAATTATACATACGAGAGAACCTCAATACCTTCATGACAGACTTCAGTTCCTCCAATCTCCAAGGTCTCCTCTTCTAGTTCATACAAAATATCGTAGTCTCATGTCTGAACGTCAATTTTTCATTAATTCTGTACGTCTCTGGAACTCTCTTCCCGCAAACTTGAGACTTTTAAAGAATGCACTGCCTTTCAAAAATGAGTTAACAAATTACTATAACAGCGAATATACATAATTAGCCTATTGTCCCTTTTTCTTTTACTCTTTATCTTCCCTCTATTTCTCCTACTTTGTAGCGTTAATTTAAGCATACTCTGTTCATATAAATATATTTATACATAACTTTATATCTTATGTTTTATATTTATTATATTAATACATAGGTATCTATACGTAGTAGTTTATATTTTTCATTTTTATTTTGTTTTACATTTTATATTTTGTTTAGTGTCTTTATATGACTAGCACTTTAAGATAATTTTTGTTAAAATTGTTGTGTTAGGATTTCTAATAAACATAAATACAAATACAAATACAAATACAAAATACCTGACGCGCATCCAAAGGCGGCTAGCGCGTTTGAGCGCGACGGTGGAGGTAGCGCAAATTGGCAACGCGCGTTACCGGTGCAGGAGCGTAGGGGAGAGTCTAGCGCGTGGTATGAGAGGAGCGCCACGAAGGCAATACGCGACTGGTACCTGAAGTTTGACGGCGGGCCGAAAGCGATCCCCATCGAGCGTTTCCTATTCCGAGTAGAGACATTAAGGAAAAAACATAACATCATCGCAGGATTTGTATGCGAATTTCCACCTCTTGCTGGAAGGGCTGGCACAAGAGTGGTACTGGCTGTACACGGAGGAGCATCCGGACGACAGCGCAGTGGACTTCCAGGCCTTCAGGACGGCGATGGTGGAACATTTTCGCAAGGCGGACTGCGACGAAGAAATTCGTCAAGCGATGAATGAAAGAAAGCAGGGTTACGGGGAGAAATTTGAAGAGTTCTACGCCGATGTCAGGGGTATGGAGCTCACCATGCGGACCAGGCTGCCTGAGCGCAGCTTGGTCAACCTGATGCGAAGGAATCTGAAGCCCCGGATAAAAAAATTGATTTTTGGCTGCACTATAGAGTCCTTAGAGGATTTGCGTCGTGAATGCCGCAGAGCGGAGAAACATCTGGCCGAATACGAAGCCAAGCCATATCGCAAAAAGGCTTTGGAGGAGCTGGAACCCGAGCGTGAAGACGAGATCCCAGACGCGTTGGAAGCGTTTCAGCACCGGACGGCCAGAGATAGACCAGTGCGCCGAGAAACACCGAACGAGACAGTAGGGAAGCAGGACATCGCCAGTTGTGATGGCAAGCTCCACAGCATGATTTGCTATAAATGCAACAAGAAAGTTAGACGAATTCCGATATATCTTTGAAGGTTCAGCTGTTGACGTTTTATGCATATCAGAAACGTGGTTCTCGGCACATCTAAGTAATGACTTGGTAAGAGTAAACGGTTATCAACTTTTCAGGGCTGATAGAGGTGGTCATGGTGGTGGTGTTGCGATTTATGTTAGAACTGGTTTGTGTTGTAAGTTAGTTTGTACGTCTAGTAGCAATGATTCTGTTGAATATATGTTTGTGGATATCATGTCGAGAAATTGTAAGTTGCTTATTGGCTGCGTATATAGGCCGAATCGTAATATCAGTTTTACTGATTTCACGGACTCTGTTCAGCCGTTACTTTTGAATTACAAAACTATCATTATCTCAGGAGATTTTAATTGCAATATTCTTAAAGACACCAGCATCAAATTGAATATGGAATCCCTAGGCCTTTATCCTACTAACACATCTATGCCTACGCATTTTACTCATACCAGCAGTACTCTTTTGGATATATTTTTTGTGAGTAACCTAAAAGACTTAGTCCACTACAATCAGCTGGACGCCCCTGGTTTCTCTAAACATGACCTGATATTCTTGACTTATAACTTCGGAATATCTGACGCTCCTAGTCGTGTTTCATATCGGAATTTTAAAAATATCGATTATAGTAAACTTTCAGTGGCTGTCGATTCAGTCCAATGGAACCAAATTAGGAGCATGACATCAATCGAAGAGCAGACCTGCTTCATGCAGAATCACATTAACTGCCTTTTCGATAAATTTGTTCTACTAAAGTACAAAGCTGCAAAACCCTTAAGTAAACCCTGGTTTGATGCAAATATTCAAAACTTAATAACTTTGCGTAATCAAGCTTATTTGCGATGGAAACGTTATAGAACTTTGGAATTGCATAGGAAATTTAAAAACACACGATCTGAAGTCAACAAAGCCATTAAATTAGCCAAAACGAAGTTCTATAGAGAGAAATTTAGCACAGCGCTTTCCACAAAACAAACATGGAACCGAATAAGGGATATTGGTATTGGGAAATCCAAGCAAACTGCAACTCTCGTAAGTGATATCGACGATTTAAATAAGAAATTTGTGCAAACATCTAGTCATAACACTAATATATGTCTCCAGTATTACAGTGACCGTTTAAATGTTAGTGACAGTTCTTTTGGGTTTGTATGTGTAGATGACTGTGACGTATTACAAGCGATTTTGTCTATTAAATCAAGTGCGGTGGGATTTGATGGCGTTAACTCATGCTTCCTTAAAATAATTCTACCGAAGATTCTACCGCACCTGACCTATCTAATAAACACCATCCTAACAACCTGCGTTTTCCCATGCAATTGGAAAGTTGCCAAGGTAATTCCAGTTCATAAGGCTGGTAATGACTATCGGCCAATAGCCATTCTTCCTTTCTTATCTAAAGTGGTCGAAGGTATACTTTGCAATCAAATAAGTACGTATGTGCATGATAATGGTATTCTTACTGGCCGCCAGTCTGGGTTTAGGCCAAAGCGAAGCTGTACCACGGCGCTTTTAGATGTAACTGAACACATTAGGTCACAAATTGATAAAAATTATATAAGCTTTTTAACTCTGCTTGACTATTCTAAGGCCTTCGATACAGTTGACCACAACCTACTATGTTGTAAGCTGAGTAATCTGTTCAGTTTCTCGAGTCAAGCAACTAATCTTGTAAGGTCTTATCTCACGAACAAATCCCAGGCTGTTTGCGTTGGAGAAAGAACGTCCTGTTTACTGCCTGTAGTCAATGGTGTACCTCAAGGCTCAATCCTATGCTGTTTGTGATGTATATTAATGACTTACCGAACGTATTGAATAAATGTAATGTTCATGTCTATGCCGATGATGTCCAACTATATGTGTGTTGTCCGATTGATAGTATTAGTAGCTGTATTAGTGATATAAATTCTGATCTAGCATGTGTGTCGCAATGGGCAACTCTTAATGGTCTATGTCTTAACCCTGACAAAACTAAATGTATCGTAATCTCTAGAAAATCTCTTGACGTAAGTAAATTTGCTGAGGTTAAGTTGAATTCATCTGTGATTAAATACGTGGGCACGGCCAAAAACCTTGGTGTCATTTTTAACAATACCTTGACATGGAAACAACATATCTTTCATAACGTAGGAAAAGTGTATGGCATGCTTCGTACACTCTGGTCAACACAATACTTTACTCCTTTAAATATTAGATTACTCTTAGCTAAAGCGTACTTGATACCTACGCTACTATATGGATGTGAAATTTATTGTAATTGTGACTCTGTCTCCAGGAAGAAGTTAAATGTTGTATATAACAACATTGCCAGGTATGTGTATGGGCTAAAAAGACTTGACCACGTATCAGGCCCTGCTAAAAATATTTTAAATATCTCGTTTGATAATCTTTAAAAGTCAGAACACTAATGACCCTGCATAAAATTATACATACGAGAGAACCTCAATACCTTCATGACAGACTTCAGTTCCTCCAATCTCCGAGGTCTCCTCTTCTAGTTCATACAAAATATCGTAGTCTCATGTCTGAACGTCAATTTTTCATAAATTCTGTACGTCTCTGGAACTCTCTTCCCGCAAACTTGAGACTTTTAAAGAATGCACTGCCTTTCAAAAATTAGTTAACCAATTACTATAACAGCGAATATACATAATTAGCCTATTGTCCCTTTTTCTTTTACTCTTTATCTTTCCTCTTATTTCTCCTACTTCGTAGCGTTAATTTAAGCATACTCTAATTCATATAAATATATTTATACATAACTTTATATCTTATGTTTTATATTTATTATATTAATATTTTTTTTTTTTTTTTTTACGAGGAGGAAGCATCGAAAGCCTTTACCCCGTCAGTGTGGGACTCTAACCCGAACTAAACCTCCTACTGTCATCGTACCGAACCCCCCGGTACTACCGTCAAGCTACCGTCGGGAGGTGGGTTGAGCACTAGGCTCGCGGTCCGTAATGGTCGCGTTATTGCCCTCAGTCTGCCTTAGAAGGCTTCACCCATATGTTTGTTTATAAAAGTGGTCAGTGTTAGGTGGTCTGCGGAGGCCAAAGCTCCGTACCACGCGCATTGACGGATGCAGGAGGCCTAGCTCCTGTACGTATCCGTAACGGATGCAAGAGGCCGAGCTCCTGTACGTATCCGTTTCATTCAAAGTTCACAATACTAGGTGATCTGCGGAGGCCAAAGCTCCGTACCACGCGCATTGACGGATGCAGGAGGCCTAGCTCCTGTACGTATCCGTAACGGATGCAAGAGGCCGAGCTCCTGTACGTATCCGTTTCATTCAAAGTTCACAATATTAGGTGGTCTGCGGAGGCCAAAGCTCCGTACCACGCGCATTGACGGATGCAGGAGGCCTAGCTCCTGTACGTATCCGTAACGGATGCAAGAGCCCGAGCTCCTGTACGTATCCGTTTCATTCAAAGTTCACAATATTAGGTGGTCTGCGGAGGCCAAAGCTCCGTACCACGCGCATTGACGGATGCAGGAGGCCTAGCTCCTGTACGTATCCGTAACGGATGCAAGAGGCCGAGCTCCTGTACGTATCCGTTTCATTCAAAGTTCCCAATATTAGGTGGTCTGCGGGGGCCAAAGCTCCGCACCACACGCGGTGCCGGATGCAGGAGGCTGAACTCATGTACGTATCCGTTCCACGCAAAGTATCTATGATTACCAGAATAATCTGACCGGTATATTTAGTCGCTGCTGGTTCGTCGTAATCTCTCTAGGCTCCTCAGTGTTTTCATCGTGCCTGCTATTATGTCACCCGCTTCAATCCACTTTGAACTGCTTTCTAGCATGTGCTTTACGAGCGACTCAGGTGAATAGTCACTTCCGCATATTCTGCGAAGCTTACTTCTAGTTTCGTAGAATCTTGGACACTCAAAGAAAACGTGGTACACATCCTCAACTGCTTGCCCTCCACAGTGGTCTCACGTTGGATTTAACTCGTGCTTAAAACGGTAGAGATAAGCCTTGAAGCAGCCGTGTCCAGTTAAGAACTGAGTCAAGTAAAAATCGACTTCTCCATGAGCTCTTAGCAACCAGCGTCTCAGGTCTGGTATACATCTATGTGTCCAGCGTCCTTTCGTGGTGTTGGTCCACCTGAGCTGCCAGCTTTGTATGCTGGTCTCACGCGCCCCTGAGCGTTCGACTCCGTTTTGTGCGATCATTGCAGCTTCTTCTGCCAGTATGTCTATCGGGTAAAGCCCAGAAATAACAAACGCAGCCTCATCCGACACGGTTTTAAATGCACAGCACACTCGCAGTGCACATAAACGGTAAGTGGAGTTAATGCCCCGGAAGTATGATTGACGATCTATGGCGTGGTGCCACACGGGAGCGCCGTAGAGGATTTGACTCCTTACGACGCTCGCAAGAAGCTGTCGTCGTCGCTGCTTTGGTCCACGCGAATTCAGCATTATGCGCGTTAGTGCTGTTACTGTTGTTGAGGCCTTCAGGTTTGCATACTCAAGGTGGTTTTTAAATGATAGTCTCCTATCCAACATAATCCCGAGGTACTTGATGGCTGGAAGAGTGGCGATGTCGTGGCTTCCAATTTTTATTGTAGTATGTTCTACTTTTTTCCTACTTGATATGAGTACTGACTCCGTTTTTTGCTCTGCAAGCCGTAAGCCATTTTCATTTAGCCACTTTTGAATGCAGATTATACTTTCTTCCGCTTTTGCACGTACATCGTCTATTTGTTTAGCCGTAACTACCAGCGCAATGTCGTCAGCATATCCGAATATTTTCATGCCTTCGGGAAATGTTAGGCGTAAAACACCGTCGTACATGATGTTCCACAACAAGGGTCCAAGAACTGAGCCTTGTGGAACGCCGCTGGTAACCTCTATTTTCTTTGTGCCAGCTGACGTTTCGTACTCTAAGGTCCGGTTTTCAAAGTAACTTCGTACGACCCTTCTCAAATAATATGAGATCCCAATGCGGTCTAGGGCATCCAGGATCCTCGCCCAATTGGCAGTGTTGAACGCATTTTTGATATCCAAAGTGACTATTAGGCAGTATTCTTTTGTACCTGCCAGCCACCGTGAGCCACTTATAGCGTCTTGAGCAACTTTTTTGACAGCGTTTACAGCGTGTACGGTGGATCTTCCCTTCCTAAAACCGAATTGGTTTTCAGATACGCCTCCTACCGCTAGAACCTCCCTTTCGAGGCGATTGTATATAACTCTTTCTAATATTTTGCCAGCCGAGTCAAGCAAGCATATGGGCCTGTAGCTCGACGGTAGTGCAGGATCCTTACCAGGCTTAGGTATTAATACCAGTTTTTGACGTTTCCATATCCTTGGAAATGTCCCTTCTGATAGACATTTATTAAATAACTTTGTGAAGTCTGATGTTGCATTATTGAAGGCTACTTTCAGTACTTTATTAGGCACTGCGTCTGAGCCAGGAGACTTGCGTTCTTTCAGTTCTTTTGCTGCTTGGAGAACCTCTTCATCCGTTACATCATCGAAGGAGTTGAGTAAGGTATTTGAGATTGGGGAAACTAGTTTCCTTTGGGTGGGAAAGAGAGTAGTTACTATCTCTTCCAGGAATATAGGACACGTTGGTGTTGATTGCTTGCTGTTTTTTAGCTTTTTAGTTACGATCTTATACGCTGTACCCCAGGGGTTATTATCTGCATCATCGCAGAGTTCTAGGAAGCATTGACGCTTGCTTTCCTTTATTGCATTTTTAAGATTACGTCGGGCTAATTTGAATTTATCTCTCAGTTCCTCGAAGTTACCTCTACCTCTTGAACGTTGAAATCGCCTTCTTGATTGAATGCACTCATTCCGTAGTGAATTTATGTTTTCGTTCCACCAATAGCTGGCGGATAGCGGTCTGGGCTTCAATTTTCGCGACATTGATGCATCGCAGCCCGCTCGTAAGTCATTCATTATTGCGGTAGCCATGTCATTTGCCCGCCCACTGTGTCCGTTTTTTGGGAACATTTCCTTAAATACTTCGGAGTCGAAAGTGCTTACTTTCCAGCCTTGTCGCTTTAGGCTAGACAGCTTGTTCAGCGGTTCCTCTGCACGTATTGTAACGTCGATCAATATCGCCAAGTGATCGCTCTGCGTATAGCATTCACTAATTTTCCACTTGGAAAATCTGTAAAGATTGGCGCTAACGAATGCTATGTCAATAATTGATCCGCGGCCGTTTCGCGAGAAGGTGTTCTCAGTGCCTGTATTTAGCAAAACTGCATCTAGACAGGCAAATGCTTCGAGCAGAGCTTTGCCTCTTGGTGAAGTTCTCTTTGACCCCCACTCGGTTGCCCAGGCATTAAAGTCGCCTGCGATTATGAAGCGTTGTCGATTTGTTGCATCCATAGCTATTTTTGCAACGATTTCTTCGAAAATATTCAGCGGTGTGCTTGGCGGTATGTAGCAGCTGTACAGGTATATGCCGCCGACCTTCCCACATAAAAATCCGTTTTCCTTCAACACAGCTTCTATATATAATGGATTCTGTCCACAGGACCAAATTGCAGTCTTGCTGCAAGCACTTTTAATCCAATTTTCCGATCTCTGCTTGTACGGCTCGCTGAGTAGGGAAATGTCTGCTTTCAATTCTAAAACCGTTTGCGTTAGGAGATCTTGCGCAGCTTCGCAATGATTTAAATTAAGTTGGAGTAATCTCATCGCAGGGTAAGCTTCTGGAGTGCCTCCTTGTAGATGGGACATTGATTTCCCCCTGTTGGGTGGTCCGATTTGTTGGCTCCCCGTTTGATGCATAGTAAGCATTTTGGTGGATTGGAACATGTTTTCGCCACATGTCCTGCTGCGCCGCATTTAAAACATGCACTTTTAAAGTCCCCATTGCTAGTGCAGTTCTTCGAAATATGACCGAAGCCAAGACATTTAAAGCATCGTTTTGGCTGAACTTTTGCCCTGATTCGGCAAACAACCCAGCCGATCCGAACTTTGCCGATTACTAGTAACTTCCTGACTATTTCCGTAGGTAAGGAGATGTAGCGGTTTGCGTTTCTGCGTACGCTTTTCTGATAGATCGTACGCAGGATGGTTTCGCCTCGTAGCCGTTAAGCTCTTTGCTCAGTGCTTCGCAGATCTCCTCCTTGGTGGTTACCTCATCCATATCGCGTATTTCGCACAGCGACTCTTCCATAAGGGATTTCACCTCTGCCTTTCCAGCAAGGACATGTTCTACCGCTGCCTGCAGCTTCGTAGTGTCAGTTTCAGACTGCTTGGAGAGCTGAAACAGGAGGTCTCCAGTTCCAGTCTTCCTTATCTTTTGAACTAATGCGCCCATTTCCTTCAGCGATTCTTCTGTTTTTACTACCTTCAAAATGTCGGCATAAGAGAACTGGCCCGTGCGCTTTATAATTATGGCGTCAGGGCGTGCTGGTTTTGGCTTTTGGGCCTTCCGCCTCTCCACCTTCGTCCATCCCTCCTCCTTGGTTGGCTGAACTTTGTTGCTGATTTTTTCGGAAGCAGTTTCTGGGACGGTGGGCATAGTTTTTTGGGTCCCCTTCTTCTTTTTTGAGAGCGCTTCCGGGGACGGCGTGACGCCTGAAGTTTTTTCCCGAGCTCTTTTTGCTCGTTGTTGTTGTTGTTTTAGCGAGGGTGTTGTCTGAGACTGCTTCGTACCCTTTGAAAGCGTCTCGTCTGTAACTCGCTTTGCTGCCTCGTCATAGGAGACTCCGATAGCCTTCACCAGATCTTTAAAATTCTGGTTAATAGTGCGTTTACCGCTCGCTACGATCTCCTTCAGTTCTCTTATAAGCTTTCCCAGACTAAGGAAAGCATTTTCGTCGTCGAGCTCCCCTTGGGGGCAAGTCCCAGAGCCTTCATTAACTGGGAGCACCGGGATAATGGGGGGAGCCGACAGTGGGGGAGACTGCGCAAGTCTCGATCGTCTCATGAAGGGGTTCAATTGGACGTCTTCATTAACCCCCATGCTCGAGTTTGCACCTGGTGAAGTTTGCTCCATGCCAATGCTGGATGGAGCGGACAGTGCATACGTTGTTTAGGGTTTTCTAATTAGAAAGCCCTACTTAACGCTGCGTACCTAAGGAAAGGAGTATTATTGTTATAAGTATTATTATTATTATCCCTAGTGGTAATTATTATTACTGTTATCAATATTATTGTTCTTATTGTTGCTATTATAATGTGACTATTATTATTGATATTATTCTTATTATTATTATTATTATTATTTATTATTATTATTATTATTATTATTATTATTGTTATTATTATTGTTATTATTATTATTATTATTATTATTATTATTATTATTATTATTATTATTATTATTATTATTATTATTATTATTATTATTATTATTATTATTATTATTATTATTGTTGTTATTGTTATTAACTTATTATTATTCTATTAATTTTTTTTTTTTTTTTTTTTTTTTTTATATTAAGTATTTATTAACGACTGTTAGGCCCTTTACAGCTCGTTTTGGAGATTTCCCCCTTTTTGCCCTTTTTGGCCCTTTTTGCCCTTTTTCCCCCTTTTTGCCCTTTTTCCCCCTTTTTCCCTTTTTAGTAATTTCTGTTTTTATTTATTGTGTGGAACACCCTGTTCCGCTTATTTTTTCCCACACTCAAGGACAGTGCTACTCAGCTGATATCGGTTACTTCACCTGTCTCGCTTTTACGCGAGACTGAATCAGCTGTATTTTCACACTTCTTGTATTGTTTTCTTTCGCTTATAGATTTTTGATTTTTTTTTTTTGTCTCGCTCGTGGCTACTTCCAGTGAAAAAATTTTCGCGGAAATTTTCAGTCTTATATAATTTGTATTTTCGCGTATATACGCGATTTTTATACACACGCGCGCACCGCTTCCGACCGGGGATCGACTGCGCACTATCGGGACGTGGTGTATTTTATTTAATCTTAATTATTTCCGAGATAGCTCAAGTTTTTTTTCACAGCACTCCAACTAACCACCAGCTTACACGATAATGCATATGTACATAGGTATGTACATTCATACATATATTAATATATAGGTATCTATACGTAGTTTATATTTTACATTTTTATTTTGTTTTATATTTTATATTTTGTTTAGTGTTTTTATATGACTAGCACTTTAAGATAATTTTTGTTAAAATTGTTGTGTTAGGATTTCTAATAAACATAAATACAAATACAAATACAAAAATAAATACAAGCCTAGTAAGCAATTATGCGAGGGATGCCAGCAGGGAAACCGGGAGCATGGCGGGAAGACCGGGGAGCCTTGCCAGCGACGACCAACCCCGGAAAGTTAGAAGTATCGGATATGAAGAATCGAGTCGAGACTCGATATGACCAAACGGTCACAGCAAACTCGGATAAGACATTTATTTTGAAACCAAGCAATATAATAATAATATAATAATACAATGGCGCTATTATAACTCTGACGAGTTTTATGGCCGAGCTTCTCTCCCAATTCGAGGTATGCTCCTTTTTGTTTTTCCTACTAATTGGGTGGACCTACAGTTTTATGCCGGCTCCGAACGGCGAATGCATTTTTTGTGAGAAGCTTTTTCATGGCAGAAATACACTCGGAGGGTATGCCGCCCACTGCCGAGAGGTGACCGCTGCTCTTAAAAAATCCAATAATTGGATTTTTACTAATTAGAAAAATTTTTTTGGTGTTTTGCTCGGACCGTGGTTTGAACCCGAGACCTCTGGCATAGCAGGCGAGCACTCTACCCACTGCACCACAGCGGTCACAACCAAGCAATACCATTTTGAAAAACGAAGAGGAGAAGAGAGCGAAGCGGTTAGAGGCTTCGCAACTATCGCTGACGGAAAGGCAAGCCAGGTACGACGCCGCCCGCGCAAGGATATTTGGAGACAGCGTGGCAAGCATGACGGAATGCACAGTAAGGCGAAAGTGGCGAAAAATCCTGGAATTGCGCAGGCGTTCACGAGAGAAACGACGCGAGGCAAAAGCGATAGAGGAGACTGTGATACGCGATGCCGTGGACAAGAGACCATATGTGCAGGTGGAGATAGAGGGGACAAGGATACAGGGTTTGTTGGACAGTGGCGCGTCCATAAGTTGCTTTGGATCATTGGCATCGACATGGCAGGAGAGGATGAGAGACAGTGTATGCAAGATGAGGGAAAACGGCAGATGGAAAAGCGCAAGCGGTAGTCGGTAAAATAAGCGCAAATGTCACCTGGCGCGGTATGACAAAACCGATGACGCTTTACTTGGTGCCGAGTCTGAAGCAAGAGCTGTACCTGGGGATCGACTTCTGGGACACCTTCGGAGTGGCACCGATGGTGGTCTCGGAATTGGAAACCCAGGGACAGCTAGAGCTATCAGCCGCTCAGAACCGCGAGTTGGAGCGGGTGAAGAAACTGTTTCCGTCGTTTTCAGAATTGGGTCTCGGCAGAACTCATCTGATGGAGCATACGATCGAAGTGCTTGACGAAACGGTCCCAGTAAAGCAGCGCCACTATCCTATGTCGCCCGTTAAGCAGAAGTACGCATACGAGGAGATCGACCGCATGTTGAAGCTGGACGTGATCGAAGAGAGCAACAGCGCTTGGAGCTCTCCGATCGTCCTGGTGGAGAAGCCAGGGAAGAAGCGTCTATGCGTGGACATGCGGAAGCTTAACGAGCGGACGAAGAAAGACGCCTATCCGACACAGCACATCGAGGGAATCGACTTGAAGGATGCCTTTTGGCAGATCCCTTTGGAGCAGTCATCGAGGGAGAAAACGGCGTTTACGGTGCCGGGAAGGCCACTATACCAATTTAAGGTGATGCCATTCGGCCTGTGCAACGCAAGTCAGCGTTTGTGCAGGCTGATGGACAAGGTCATCCCATCACGTTTAAGAGAGAACGTGTTCATGTACATTGACGATCTCCTGGTCTGTTCTCCAGACTTCCAGTCTCACTTAGTGCATTTGGCGGAAGTGGCCGAATGTCTCGCCAACGCTGGTTTAACGATCAATTTGCAGAAATCGAAGTTTTGCCAGAAGGAGCTTAAATACCTTGGCTTTATAGTGGGACAGGGAGAGCTGAAGACACATCCGGAGAAGGTGCGTTCAATAGTGGATTTCCCGGTGCCGGCGATGATCAAGCAGCTCCGCCGATTTCTGGGAATGTGTGGATGGTATAGACGTTTTATACCCAACTTCGCCACCATAGCTGCACCAATGACTGAGTGCTTGCGTAAGGCGAAAGTTTTTACGATGACGGAGGAAGCGGTGAAGGCGTTTGGCGAGTTGAAGAACGCGCTCGTGTCGACAGATGTTTTGGTCAACCCTGACTTCAGCAAGCACTTCTTTATTCAGTGCGATGCGTCCACGCAAGGTATTGGCAGCGTGCTATTCCAGAAAGACGACGAGGGCGGTGAGCGGCCGATTGCGTTCATGTCGCAAAAACTCAACTCCGCTCAGCGCAACTACACTATTACGGAATTGGAATGCCTAGCCGCTGTCGTAAGCGTAAAGAAATTTCGCGCATATATTGAGGGCCTTCCGTTTACCATCATCACGGACCACATGAGTCTCAAGTGGCTCATGGGGCAAAAAGACCTCTCGGGACGTTTGGCTAGGTGGAGTTTAAAACTCCAAGCATTCGACTTCAAGGTGCAGCATCGAAAGGGATCGCAGAATGTCGTGCCCGACACCTTGAGTCGAATGCATATGGAGCCACTAGACGAGTTACAGAATCCTGGGGAGTTCGACTTTGCGTCGCCGGAATTTTATGGTGACATACACTGCGCTGAAGCGGCATGTGGAGCAGAACGCCGATAGATTGCCCGATTTGCGTGTGGTTGATGGCGTCATGTACAAGAGGGTGCGGCCGAGATATGCCGACGAATCAGAAGAGTCAGCGTGGAGGGTATGGGTCCCAGAGGGACTAAGACAATCGCTGTTGGAGAAGGCGCACAACGACCGATCGGCTGGACATGGCGGCACAGCGAAGACACTGCACAGGCTGCGAAACAGATACTTTTGGCCCGGGATAGTAGGAGCCGTACGAGATTTTGTGGCGAGATGTGAGCTGTGCAAGTGTTCCAAGGCGCCGAACATGACCATGAGACCACCGATGACTGATCGCTTTGCATCGGAAAGGCCTTTCCAGCGATTGTACACGGACTTTTGCGGTCCATATCCGCGCTCGCGAACTGGTAACACAGTTGTATTTGTAGTACTCGACTATCTCACAAAGTTTGTTTTCTTCAAGCCGATGAGACAAGCCACGGCATCGGAAGTAATAAAATATCTTGAAAAGGACATATTCCAGATCTTCCGTGTGCCTGAGACCGTACATTCGGACAATGGCAAGCAATTTCTCGCCAATTCATTTGCAGAATTCCTGGCATCATACGGCGTACGGCATATCAAAACAGCGGCATATGCCCCGCAGGCCAACGACTCCGAGAGAGTTAATCGGTCGCTGCTCGCCATGCTGCGGACTTATCTCGCCGAAGCGGACCAACGCGACTGGGATCAACATGTATCGGACGCAGCGTTTGCGTTAAGGAGTGCGATACATGAAGCGATTGGGCTGGAACCGTATAGAGCTGTGTTCAGACAGCACGGTAGTGCGTACGAGGTTCTGCGGCGGCTGGAGGCGTTGCGAGAGAGCGAGGTGGAGGTCCTGGATCGGAGGGATCGTAGCTACCTAATGCGGGAGAAAATAATACGGAGTATGGAAGAAGCATACTAAAAGGGACAGCGGACTTACAATACCAGGGCGCACCCGGTGAAGTATCGTGAGGGCGAAGTGGTATATAGAAGAAACTTTAAATTAAGCATTGCCGCGGAGGGCTTCAATGCTAAGCTGGCGCCCAAATGTCTTCGCTCGGTGATTCTAGGCGCCAGAGGCAATGCGCTGTATGAGCTGGGGGATTCCGCAGGGCGCTCGGTGGGTGTCTATCACGCCAAAGACATACGGCGCTGAGAGATTAATAGGCGCAAAGTGACCAGCTCTTTCGAACTCATCGACAAGCGCAGCGTGCCTGCAGCGTTCGCCCTGTTGCGGTCACCTTGTATGGTGCAATCAAAAGCCGTCAGAGTTTATGAAACACAGCCTTTACGCCATTTCGCGTCATAAAGCACATTCAGACTGCATTTGAAATTGCGTTGGTTAGCCGGAGTTACTTTCCGAAATTACGTGCGTTCAGGCACATTCTTGCGTAATTTACTTTAGTCGTATTAATTACGCTGATGCTGCGCCAAATAAATATTTTTACATGGTCTATTTAAATGGGAATGTCACTTATGAAATACTCCCACCAAATTAATTTTTTTTGCAACCAAAGAATCGCTAATACAGTATACAACATCGATTGCAAAGTGATTTCGTGAGTATTTGCGCCGAAATGCGTATTTCAAAGGTAATTTCGGCTGGCATCTTTGTATGACGAAACCAGTGTTTAAAAAACTGGCATTAGTTTCATTTCTGTTGATTTTGATTTTGATTCCGCTTTTAAAAAATCAGAAGTCGCAGTTAATTAATATGAAAAAATATGAAAATGAACGATTTTGCCTGATTTTGATTTTGCGCTGATTTCATATTGCTCAAAATCAAAAGCAGTCAAATATCAAAATTAGAGAATTTGCCTGATTTTCATTTTGCGCTGATTTCATATTGCTCAAAATCAAAAGCGGCCTGATTTCAAAATGAACAATTTTGCCTGATTTTGATTTTGTGCTGATTTCATATTGCTCAAAATCAAAAGCGGCCTGATTTCAAAATGAACGATTTTGCCTGATTTTGATTTTGCGCTGATTTCATATTGCTCAAAATCAAAAGCAGCCAAATATCAAAATTAGCGATTTTGCCTGATTTTCATTTTGTGCTGATTTCATATTGCTAAAATCAAAAGCAGCCAAATATCAAAATCAATGCTTTCACAGTTTTGCTATTTACGCTTACATGCGCATACATACATATGTATGTATACAAACGTAATACAGAGGGTAAGAAATTATGTACATACACACATGTGTTCATGTAAGCGTAAATAGCAAAACTGTGAAAGCATTGATTTTGATATTTGGCTGATTTTGATTTTAGCAATATGAAATCAGCACAAAATCAAAATTAGCACAAAATCAAAATCAGGCAAAATCGTTCATTTTGAAATCAGGCCGCTTTTGATTTTGAGCAATATGAAATTAGCACAAAATGAAAATCAGGCAAAATTGTTCATTTTGAAATCAGGCCGCTTTTGATTTTGAGCAATATGAAATCAGCGCAAAATCAAAATCAGGCAAAATCGTTCATTTTGAAATCAGGCCGCTTTTGATTTTGAGCAATATGAAATCCTTTTTGGTTGCTTGTTTTTCCGACGATCCTCCGTCATCCCTTCTCAAGTTTGGTTTGGAGACAAACCGGTTTCGGCTAATATGCGCCATCTTCAGTGTCTTTTTTCGAAAAACGAAAACGAAAAAAGACACTGAAGATGGCGCATATTAGCCGAAACCGGTTTGTCTCCAAACCAAACTTGACAAGGGATGACGGAGGATCGTTCCACAATACATAATATGAAATCAGCACAAAATGAAAATCAGGCAAAATTGTTCATTTTGAGATCAGGCCGCTTTTGATTTTGAGCAATGAAATCAGCGCAAAATCAAAATCAGGCAAAATCGTCATTTTAAAAAGCGACGGATATCAAAATCAAATAAAATCAAACATTTCACGACTTTTGCTAATTCCGACTGCAGTTTTTTAAACACTGGACGAAACAACGTTATTTACCGAAGCAACACTTAAACTACGTCAGTCTGAACATGCTTATGGCCAGCGAATCGCAGCTAAGTGGAGATTTCTGTTTCCTGTCGCGGCCATTTCAATTCGAGAGCCAAGACCAAGCAGGAGTGCAACGAGCTGGGTAAGTAAATGTGCGATTAAATAATCCAATTATATTTGTGTAATCGTTCAGTAAGTGTGAAATACATGTGTACAAATTAGAACAGTCGTACATATGTATATACATAAATATATATGTATTTGCGCTATTCATGCGGTCACCAAATTGCACAATTTTTACGCAATTGTTATTTTGTCATTATAGCGATCACGGCCACAGACAGAGAGTAGGCACCGCCAGTATTCCAGTCATCACCATAGCAAGTGGAAGAAAACCGACCGACATCACGTCATAGGCAGCATAGCGCTGGTGTTAAAACAGCAGCGCGGGCAGAGCATAGAAAGAAAAAACTCAACAGCCTTCTGTGAAACCTTCAACCGCTGCCGGGCTTGGTGCCGGCACAACGACGCTGCTGGCAGCGGCGCATCGTCACCAGCAATAAGTATTTTGTACATATGTATTAAAACACGTGCAAAGATATACTCAAATTGGTAAACCAGCGTCGGCGTCGGAGAAAGACGATCACACAACGGCCTTCAATGTACTGAACAATAGCAAAAACCTCCACCAAAATCGTAGCATTCTTGTACGAACAAGACACCAACGACAACGACTAGCGCAGCAGTGCAAATAAATGTCCATATACATATATACACATATGTGCACGCAAAGGGAGAAGCAGACAAATAAATAGCAAAGAAACCAGCACGCCGGTACATAGATTTGACGGTATATATGTATTTGCACATAACAGCGTCCTAAGAGCAGCAAGCGGGTGAGCAATCTAAGTAGTGGGGTAGCGGGAGTATCGTAGCCTTGGCCTTCAATGATCTAACGCCTGGATGGAGTGGTAAAAATGTCCATATGAGCAGACGACCCGGCAGAGAGACGATAACGGAGAGTGAAACTATGCAGTAGGGGAGAAGACAACGTCAAGAAAGTGGGTTTTTTCCTTTATCCGTCTACTCCGCACACAAATATGCACATGTGCGCATGTCCATGGAAGCAGCGCCCAAGGCGTTAGATGTTTACATAAGTGCTTTGATATGTGCATATGCATATAACTAGGTACTACCATAGCTAGGTTGCGCGCACGGATTATTTTTGGTGTTCATACGGCTGCGTGTTGCGAACATATACCCGGGAATACTTGGATGTGTGGATATTCAAGAACACAGCACGCTTGGGGTATTTTAAATGCATTTGTACATACATAAGTAGTGTTTGCATATGAGTGTGATGATCGGAGTATCTGGAATTGATGCCACAGGGTATGAGAATTAGAAAACATCGTCATTGCCTGCGTGGTATGCACATACACACACTAGTATTATGAACGTGGAATTGTAGCTGTTGGCGTATTGGCATTGCCGTGAATGTGCGCATGTGCTCAGGCGTACATATGTATGTCGATATAAATTGATTTTTTGTATAGAGTTTACTTGCGGGTAACTCGCCCTTACATTTTTGTGGCAATCAGCGACGTTATTGAATTGATAATTTTTTTGCGCATATATGCACATGCGTTTGCGACGGCCAGTATTATATGCGAATATATATGAGATGTGGCATGCCACAAGGTGAGCATACATACATACACACACACATGAGTGTATCTTGGATGGCGATCAAACAAATGAATTTGTTTTTGTTTGAATGGCTATGAATACAAGTGCATGTGCATACGTGCGTGCCTATTTATTTACATAGATTTTTATGTTTTTATTTCCTTCATGACGTTGTCACCTATGTATGTGAAGACAAAACATTGTCTGCATAAGAGGCGGAGTTTCACCTATTGACATCTCTTTTTGAAATCGTAGACATTGTGGGTTATAGTGAGCGAAGCAGGCTTACACCTCTCCGTACCATCAAGACGTCTTGGGTAGGATAGGGACGACCTTTTTGCGTTACAATATTTTTCTTTCTTGCGGGGATGAGAATTGAAGCCCCGAAGGGTGAAATAATGCCAATAATTTTTTTTGCACAACTGACATATGATTGAGTGCCTAATGAATAGGCTGAGTTTGAGTTGAGTATAGATTTAAGAATTATTATCGATAACTGATCTAGTATAGTGCCTATGAGCACAAAGCGCCTGTGTGCGCGTTTCAAATATTAAAGCGTAGTATTAAGCGATTTATTAAATTAAGATGATCATTCGTCCATGGCGTTTGACAGCCATTAGTGTGTACGAGGGTGTTGAAGCACAATTGAAAGTGCAATCGTAGGCTAAGATTTATTGACTCGTTGAGTAATTTTCTCATATTATATAATTATTATGGATATGAAACGATAGATGCGCAGGAATGTATATGCATCAATAATATACTGCTTTAGATGTGTCGTAGTTTTAAGCATTTTGCTATTTCTATAAGAGATTTTTTTTTTGTACAAGCCCGTACGCCGGGAATTTTGATGGCACTATTGAGTGCATATAATCCAAATATTGTTAAGCTTGTTTTGGAATAAAATGTTGAGATAGACAGCTGAATTAAAAGAAATCGTGGCGTAGTTATTTGGATGCGGTGTAGACGGACGGACGTGGGGAGGGATAAAGGACCGATTGGGATGAATTAAGGGGTATAAGGGGGTCGCTTATGGGGTCGGCATCAACTTGCCACAGCCGACCATGGATGGGTGGGTGTAGAGCGGCCGGCCAAACAACAGCATGGGCCGGCAGGGAAGAATGGGGCGGACTGTAAGGGGGTGTGGGTGATGACATGGGGATGAAACCGGAACAAGAATCCTTGAGGCTTGTATTGAAGCATGCAGGTATGAATTTTTCTCTATGGTGCGGTAGCGTGTCTCAAGCCGCCAAACCCACCCCATAGTCCGGCGAGCTAGTACGTGCAATAAAGCAAGCATACCTGCGCGGGACTTGAGGCATGCAACACTGGGGTGTGGCACGCCGTGAACGTTTGTGCCATGCACCTCCACGACCCGTACGTAACAATCTATTTCGAAAATACATTATGTATGTAAATGTTCCAATTAATAATTCTTACTATTGAATTAGTAGGAAAAACAAAAAGGAGCACACCTCGAATTGGGAGAGAAGCTCGGCCATAAAACTCGTCAGAGTCCAACAGTGATTTCTCAACACGAACAAACGCTATTAATTATGAAAGAGGATGTCTCCGAGACCAACTTTTCCGAACAGAGTACTAGTCCAGAGGGTCTGAGTTTTTTTTTTAGAGGGGGTTAAAGTTTTATGGCTTTAGCTGGAGGTGCAATTACTTTATCGAAAATATCTTATAAAAAATTACCTCAAATGAAGTTTTTGAGCTCGGACTTCTTCTACAGAATTTAATAAGGAATTTCTTTGCGGTAGACTTTAACCCTCTAACGCCCATGCAAATGGCAGTTTTTAACCCTTGTTTGGAAACACATGTAGAAAATATCAATTAACAATGAAGATAGAGGGTTAAAATGTTCTAGAAAATTATTCGCCATAAAATTTCACTAGGGGTCCCCGCAGACAAAATCTTTGTACAAATAACGTAAAAGACCACAGGATATAATAATCACCAATTACTACTTGAAATATGCAACAAATTTTATATGCGTACACATTATATGCATTTTTTTGTTCTTTGGATCATCCCTCCGGCAGCGGAGTATGAAAATAAGGTGTCGTAGAGTAAGTTAATTAAAAAAAATTCAATTTTGCAAAAACTGAATGGGGCTACTACAAAAACCGCGCGATTTTCAAGACTTTCAAGGCAAGTTTAGATTTATGTATGAAAAAGTATGATTTTGCACAAGAAAAAATTTGATGTCTAGCTATACGTAGAGTTAACCGCTAAAGTGAATGGCGTACTCAGTTTTTTAGTACACTCCCCAGTGGGGGTGAAAACCCTAGTTAATGCCTTTAATATGATGCTAATATTGCTTGCGGCCATCCGGGTCCACATTTTTTTCGCTATCCACGGTCTCGACCTTTCTACCCTTTTTTACATTTGTGGAGTTGTACACCATGATAAAACCGCCTTCAACAGAAAAATTCTTTACATTTTTTTTTAATTTTAAGCCATGTCAACCCTCTTAGGGACTTCACTTAAACTTGATAAGCTCATCCAAGTATTAATATATTTTTAACCAGAATGGGTTTTTGAAAACCGCATTAAATTAAGCAGCATCCTGTGTGATTCAGATAAAAAAAATGTCCGCTGTCAGAAAGAATACATGGCATGAAGTGGAATGTTCGTAAGAAAAAAACAAGATGTTCTATTTAGGCCGGGATATTACCTTCCCAGGGAAGTGCACTAAAAACTGAATAGCTATTCACTTTAGCGGTTGCCTCTACGTATAGGTAGGTATCAATTTTTTATTCTTGTGCAAAATCATAACTTTTTTCATACATAAATCTAAACTTGCCTTGAAATTCCTGAAAATCGCGCGGTTTATGGAGTAGTCCCACAAGGTTTTTGTAAAATTGAATTTTTTTTAATTAACTTACTCTACGACACCTTATTTTCATATTCCGCTGCCGGAGGGATGATCCAAAGAACAAAAAAATACATATAATGTGTACACATATAAAATTTGTTGCATATTTCAAGGAGTAATTTGTGATTATTATATCCTGTGGTCTTTTGCGTTATTTGTACAAAGATTTTGTCTGAGGGGACCCCTAGTGAAATTTTATGGCGAATAATTTTCTAGAACATTTTAACCCTCTATCTTCATTGTTAATTGATATTTTCTACATGTGTTTCCAAACAAGGGTTAAAAACTGCCATTTGCATGGGCGTTAGAGGGTTAAAGTCTACCGCAAAGAAATTCCTTATTAAATTCTGTAGAAGAAGTCCGAGCTCAAAAACTTCATTTGAGGTCATTTTTTATAAGATATTTTCGATAAAGTAATTGCACCTCCAGCTAATACTCACCAATTGAGCGCTCAACAAAGTGAACTAAATTTCCTAACTCTAATAGATATGCGAATATTGTGTTTCACTAACAATAAAAGAACTTTACACGGGAAAGATAAAATGTTTAGCGTCCGAGAAATTGTCTCCACTAAAAATATTCATATTACAAATCGGACCAAAATTGATTTTAGCCGCCCAACAGCCCAAAGTAAATTTATCGGACCAGATTTGGTCCGAAAGGCCCAATTTCGGCATCACTGAGCGTAGATCAACAATGCTCTCAATGATAAAGATAGAGCGCTTTTATGGTTCGTTGGACTGAAAATTCTCTCAGTAAAAATAAGGCGCTCAACTTTTCAACGTTTCAGCGTTAACGGTTGAGTTTCGTTGACGTTGATAACGAAACAGAAATTATTTTGATAATTTTTATAACGTTGAAAAAACTGAGTCGTTTCAACAGAAACGACTTTAACATTTCGGTTATCGTTAATATTAACGTTGCGGTGCATCCTTGATCTCTACATACATATGCACATACTACACAACGCATTAAAGTATGCATTGCTGGTATAAACATGCAAATGAACGCTGCGATTAGCGTAGTGTTCATTTCGGTGGCAGCGAAGCACGAAATAGGTAGCGTTAGGTTTGTGTTCTTTTGCTCGTTTAGGGTTCGGTTTGTGTTTGTGTACATGAGCATAAACGCTATCGGAGCGTGCGCGTTTAGTGTTCTTTTAGTGTTCTTTCAAAGCGAATTCAGATCATGACCGATATGAATGGGTGAGTCCCAAGCGAATTCAGATTTCAACTAAGGCGAAATATTATTTTTACATTACACTCTACCAATCACAATAGCAAAATACATGGGAAATCTCTGAATTTGCCTATGAGCATACCTTCCTAGATCTGCCTTGCTTCCGGGTCTTTTGACGTTTGAGAGGCAGCAGATTTCAATATGGCTATGGACTATGTTAAAGGAAAAAATTATAAATTTGGGTAAAAATAAAATATTCATACATACGTACATAGTATGTACTTAACTATATCTAAAAAAATTAGATATCACATACAATATCTATCATTATGTCGTCATCACTAATTGACTCTTTCTCTTCATAAATTAATTCTTTCTTCATTCATTTAATGAGATCTTCTGTGATTTCAAATTCATTGCAACATTGTTTTACATTCTTCAAGCCATATCTTATAGTTAAAATTGCATTCAACATTGTATGATTCATTTTGTTTCGATTTTTGGTTTGAGGTTGGTTTTGTCGAAGGCTGAGGTAACGCTCAGCCTGTCCAAGGTCGAGTGGAGTCCCACAAACTCCTACTGAATAAACAACACAACGGTTATGTGTTGAGATCGAACACACAAAAACACACACGGTCTGAGAGACGGATGGGTCAGCAGCTTTCCGTCACGAGAGCGTGAGAAGCGGAGGAGAGAGAGAGAGAGCTTGCAGCGGTCGCACGGATCGGAAGAGAGTGAGCAGCTGGCAGCGGCCGGTTGAATCGGTAGAAAGAGAAGCTGGCAGCGTCGGATAAATCGGTGGAGAGAGCAGCTGGCAGCGGTCGGACAGTTTGGGAGAGAGAGAGCAGCGGCGGAGGGGAGTAGGCGTTCAGAGGTGCGGTCGGCGTCGTGAATCCTATTACCTCTCTTACTGCGTACCTTTTGGAGACTCTCTGGGTTAGCCGGTTGTCTTTTGGAGACCTACAAGGAGAGGAAACTACGGAGACTCCGGTCAGTACTGGCTCTTGGGCTGAGCATCTCCGTCCGCCTCGGTTGCACACTTATTAAAGGTGCCGAGTGGTGGGCGGAGCTGCGTCAGCCGGGACTTCGGGGCCGATATGTGGGCTGCGTGGAGATGTACCTTAAGGGTACAACAGCGGTCTCCCAGATTCTCGCACATCGGCACACAGCCAAAGCCAGGGCGAAGTGGAGGGGCTTGGTGACGTCGTTTTGACTGTCAGTCTGCCTGCGCTGGGCTGAGGCAGCGGTGGACGATGTGCTGGCAACCCAACCGCTGTCTGCGCAGACTGACTTAACCAGCCAGCCCTCACTCCACTGAGGCAACGTCGGAATATGCGTAAAGCATCCAGTCCGTTGTCCTCGTCATGTGAAGGTTGACTTAGCCAGCCTTCCCTCACCCCACTGCGGCAAAGGCGGAATATGCATAAAGCATCCAGTCAAGTGAGGGCTGACTGGCGTCATGCCGTCAGCCCGTCCACTTGGCCAGTCGGCGAGCGGACAATAGCCAGATGGCTCGCCGACTTACCTACGGAGACTGATTAGCATTTGCCAGTTGCTGCCCTTTTATATGTCTGCTCCGTTAAACTGTTTACGAATTACCATGCATAGTGTACGCACAAATGAACAAGCGAAACACTGCTGTTGGTTGCTGCTAAGCAGCGTAGTTGTCGGTATGTATGTCTATTTCTTAGCACAAGTGTTATTGTTGTTGCTTGCGCCGGCTGGCCTGCTAGTGTAATGCTGTTGTTTGTGCTTGCTTGCAGGTGTTATTGCTGTTGTTCTGGCATGCTGGTATACTTAGTGGTAGTGTATAGCGAAGGTAATATTATTGTAATGTAACATTACATGGTTTTGACAATATTCATTACGGAAAGGTTCTTTCCACTTCAGCGTTGCTAAGTGGTAGAAGTAGCAAACAATGTACAAAGTCCATTAGATCCTTATGGAGCACTCCATGGTTTGTACGGGACAAATTGTACGAATTTTTACAGTTTCGATTTGAATTAAAGGCACACAAAATTGTTAACCAACAAAATATCTGGTACATTATTACTGTTTCATAAAACTCTTATTAAAAGCAGAAACTTGCTTTTGAATTATTCGTGTATGTGTGAAAAATCTTAAAAGAGTTATGTGTTTGTACGGGACAGAGCTGGTCTACCTTGATTTTTGGTGCAATTTTAGGCAAATTAATTGTATTAAAAAAAAATAAAAAAGTAAATGTGGTAGCAATAATATAAAGGTTTATTCAAACAACAAAAATATTAGAAATAAGGTTATTACAAAAGAATTAAAAATGCTGCAATGTAATTTTTGTACGGGACAAATGGTATAAATCTTTACAATTTACAGAGAAACCAAAAGGTTTTCACACAAAGTTTCTATTACATCAATATTGTGTGGCTAATTTCTAAGCAAAAGAAGCTTGCATTTGAAAAACTGGTATATGTGTTTGACCGGGGCAAATTTACCATTTTCCATGGAATGCTCCTCTTTATATAATATGCTTCAATAACAATCTGAGAATTGCAGAAAGCCAACGGCAATGAATTGGCGCCTCTTTGACATCTTTTCGCTATTTCTGAACCAGAAATTATGTTCACTAGTTATTGATTTCCCTGTAGGGTATATTTCAAAATATCCCATCCAGCAAGGTACCGTACATTTTACGAACATTGCGATTTACGAGCTATTCTCGAATCAGAAAACAATAACAAAAGAAGCTTTTTTCTATCATGTCAAAAAAAAAAAAGAAAACCAAAAATTTCAAACTCAATATTTTAAAAGCAAGTATGTATGTTTGTAAAATTTCTACATTTACGATAAAAAAAAGGACGTAAAAAGATTCATATACGAGTGCTTTTTCGATAAATTTACGACACTCGTAGGCAATGAACATTTTAAAGCGAAACAGTATTCGTAGGCGAATCGTAAACGGATTTCGTAAACGATATTTTATTAGAGTTTTCTTCGAGAAAACATCAGTTTACGGGCTCGTTTACGATGATTTTGCTGCCTGGGATACATCATTATATACATACATACCTACATGCACACATATCGACCCCTTTGTGCGACTTTATCGTAAGGGACAAAAGCAAATTTTACAGGAGGGCATTTTTTTTGTTTTTTTTTTATTGGTATATTTAAATGAAATTGAACACGCGATTAGATGCTTAATTAATATACTGAGCTTGATATCTTTTTTCTTGAACAAATTTGCAGTTTGCGAAATAATCATAATTTTGACCCTTACGATAATTTCGCTCTCAATGTTTTATGAGCTTATTTGAATAAATGTAATAATATTTAAAAAAAAGGTTGTATATGACAACTACAAGTGTCTTATTACATTCTTTTGCATTTTTAATGATGGGGTCATTGTAATATAGCGAGTAAGCTAGTTTCCACCTTCGATTTCGTACTAGCTATATTCAAAATATTTTTTATACAGGCGATACGATAAATTCGAGCTCAAGAAAAAAGTATACATTGCCCTTACAATGAAAAAGAAAGCCAATTTTGGGCACAACTATAAGGATTTCAGCTACAATATTTTACCAGGTGATGCGCTGAGGGATGTAGAACAAATTTGCATCAAAAAGTAAATTTCGAGAAAATTACGCAAAGGGGTCGATATACACGATTTCTGAAGTCATGCCCAGTAGGCCCAAAGGTACTAGAATTATCAATACTTTCCACATTTCATCCTTTTCATTGCTGGGTTGGGCCTGTTCGAATCAAAATAAAAAATTGTTTTTGTATTTCAGTAGAAATTTGTTTTCCTATATTCGCCTTTCTTATGAAAGTGTATAGGCGAGTGAAATTCAATACCTGCGAGCGTTACAAAAACAAAATGCATATTCGAGTATAGGGCTTGGGCAACTATGATGTAAAATATATAAAAATGTAATTACACATACTTATATATGAAAGGCCGGCAGTAAAAAGTGTACATATCTTTCGGGTTTATAAAAGGGAGACTTATAAAAAGGGGACACAGCGTTTTCTCTATAATAAGTAGGTGGACATATCATGTTGTTTAGAAAAGATTGGATGGATGTGCGTTAGATAGGGTCGAAAAAAAATGTTGTAAAAGTCCGCCCCTAAATTTGAAGCTTATGTTGAGAGGGTTAAGGGACACAAAAAAAATTTTTTTTTGACCCCGCGAAATACCGCCGAAATTGTTTTTTTCTTGTAACTTTGTTATTTATCATCCGATTTTTAAAATTGATATGTCATTAGATTCGTATTTTGAAGCTCTACATTTCCTTCTAATGTCCTTTTGAGCTCTGTAGCTGAATTCACTACCCAATTTTAACAACATGCGTTATCGTTTAGCGAACTAAACGATATTTTTGTGACCTTGGATATTCGTTAGCTATTTCCTTAACAGCATTTGCGATCGAACAAACAGCTGTTGCCGTCAACGTCGGTGATTTGACGACTTGTAGTTTTATGTTGTTTATTTGTAAGAAAACTTGTGAGAAAGGTTTAAAGCCAAATATTTTTCTTATATTTGATAAATAGATATCCGGAATTGGTTTTGAATATATATTCAAATAAAATAGACAAGAAATTACTTGAATTAAGCAACTTTTTTTTAAATTAATTACCTCACATATGTATTATTGTACAAATGTTCTCACAAGCATTTGCAGTGATACACCAGCGTGAAGACATCTTAACAAATGCCTCAGTATTTGATTAAACCTCACATAAAATGGATAGTAAATTACTCGAATTAAACCACTTTTTTTAAATTAATTAACTCACGTATGTATTATTGTACAAATGTTTTCGCAAGCATTTGCATTGGTACACACGCGTGGGGACATCTTAAAAATGCCTCAATATTTGACTAATGCATATATATATTAATACTAGTTATATTTACTTACATATTTATTTATATTTATTAAGAAAATTTATATTAATAAAGTTTACTTTTGCACTTTTGCACATTCCTTTTTGTGCTTTTCGTCAATATCAACGTTTCAAACAGCTGAGGTGAGCAGAGTTTCAGCTTTTTGTCATTTTGAATAAATACTAAAAGTCAGCTGTTTTATGTCGTGAAAAATAAGTTAGCGAATCCTACTGTTGTCACTGCAAACGTCATTGTTGTTAAGCTAACAACTCGATTTGCGTTGTCGTCTAATGTTACTGAATCCAGCTACTGAAGTCGTTTTCACATAGTTGGCTCAGCTAACTTATTTGTATGTCCATGAATTATCCTCTTTGTATTGCCAAATCAAAGCGCTTCAAAATTCATGACAATGTTGCCTCGAAACGGTTTTACTAAATTAATAAACAAAGAAGTTACGTCACAAAGAAGTTATTTAACGTATCAATTATTTAACTAATTTTTTTAAGCAATTCAGTATATGTAAAGTTGTAAAAGTCCGACCCTAAATTTGAAGCTTATATTGAGAGGATTAAGGAAAAAAATTTTATTTTTTTTCCTGATCCCGCGAAATACCGCCGAAATAGTTTTTTTATTGTAACTTTGTTATTTGACTTCAGAGTGCAAAAGGACATTAGAAGAAAATATAGAGCTTCGAAATACGAAAATAATGACGTATCGATTTTAAAAATCGGATGATAAATAACAAAGTTACAAGAAAAAAACCATTTCGGCGGAATTTCGCGGGATCAGAAAAATTTTTTTTGTCCCTTAATCCTCTCAATAAAAGCTTCAAATTTAGGGGTACACTTTCACAATTACATATACTGAATTGCTTAAAAGAAATGAGTCTACATTAAATATTCGTAGTGACGTAACTTCTTTGTTTATTAATTTAGTAAAACCCTTTAAAGGCAACATTGTCATGAATTTTGAAGCACTTTCATTTGGCAAAACATAGAGGATAATTCATGGACATACAAATAAGTTAGCTGACCCAGCTATGTGAAAACGACTTCAGAGCTCAAAAGAGCATTAGAAGGAAGTGTAGAGCTGCAAAATACGAAAATAATGACGTATCAGTTTCAAAAATCGGATGAAAAATAACAAAGTTACAATAAAAAAACGATTTCGGCGGTATTTCGCGGGATCAAAAAAAATTTTTTTTGTGTCCCTTAACCCTTTCAACATAAGCTTCAAATTTAGGGGAGGACTTTTACAACTTTTTTTTTTCGTATGGGGACCAACCCTATCTAGGACCTACAGCATTTTTTGTGAGAAGCTTTTTCATGGCAGAAATACCCTCGGAGGGTATGTATTATAGTTAGAATTATTATTAGAATATTGAATTAATAAAAAACTAAATTTAATTAATAAAAAAGAAAGTGGTTCATAATAAAATTAATTTTATACTTTTTTATTCGTCAACACTCAGGTATAGATCTTCCACAGGAAAAAAGTAGAAGAGTGTTAGCCATTTTAAATGCATCATCAGATACTTTTTTCTTAATTATTTCAATTCTTTGCATTACTTTTAAATCATCGAAAGCCAAAATTGTCAAAGGTTGCTCTTTTTTATTAATTAAATTTAGTTTTTAATTAATTCAATATTCTAATAATAATTATAACTATAATAAAGCTTTTTCATGGCAGAAATACAATCGGAGGGTATGCCGCCCCACTGCCGAGAGGTGACCGATTGTATTTCTGCCATGAAAAAGCTTTTCACAAAAAATGCATTCGCCGTTCGGAGCCGGCATAAAACTGTAGGTCCACCCAATTAGCAGGAAAAACAAAAGGAGCACACCTCGAATTGGGAGAGAAGCTCGGCCATAAAACCCGTCAGAGTTATAATAGCGCCATTGTATTATATTATAATAAAAATAAGAATGATTACAAATCATCTGTATGCACTGTGCACCTGCTTTTACTGATAATGGCGGATCTAGAGAGGAAAACTCGATAAAACCCGTAATTCCGAGTGTTATTACCGTACCGTGCTTATGCGATGAATGGCACTACGTTAGTGTGTCTACATACGGTGGTCTCCGGATACCTGGCGCCCTCCGGTAGTAATTTGCCTTACTGTGATAATGGGGCTATGTCCCAGCGGCCCTCCATTCCCCATCACTCGTGGGATTTATGAGCGATTCAAACAAAATAACAACAACAACAACACATACCATTGGAGTTGAACAGCTCCAAGGTATTCCTACCACACCCGAACAGGGGTTGAACAGCCCCCCTCAGGATGTAGTCATGGAAATGGAAATTTCTTTGGAGGAGGAGCAGATACTTTTAGCCTCCCCTGAGAAAACTCAAACGGCTAAAACTCGAAAGCGCGTGAGGTTATGTGGGGTCGCACGAAAGCGCCTCAAAAAGTTTCTGGCCGAAGGGATCAGTAAAGACGAAGCCATTGAGCGTGCTACGGCACCTCAAAGGTTGCCTTTACCAGATACGCTCAAACGTGGTCGAGCAGAAAGTGCCACTCCACCGGAGACAGCACCCAAGTAGTTGCAGAAGGCCGATGAAAGGAAAGATGCTGCATCCACTGTTGAGGTACTTGGCCTCTCCAGGCGGATGTAGAACCCAAGATGTCAAAGAAGGCCTGTGAAGGAAAAGGAGCTGCATCCACTGTTGAGGTACTTGGCCTCTCCAGGCGGATGTTGAAACTACTCCTCCGGCAATTTTTAGGGATGTCCTCAGTGGAACAAAACTGGGTATCATTCCTCATGATTACCGAGAAACAGTATGGTCTGCTGATGAACTCAGGCTATTGCAACACGCCATCCTAAAAGAGGTAAGGAAGCAAGATAATGGGACTGTAAAGCCCACTTTTGACGGCTGCGTGCCTAAGGCGGGATGGTTGTCGATAGTTTGCAATGATGTGGCTACCACTGAATGGTTAAAAGCCACGGCTGTCAAATTAAAGCCATGGAAGGGAGCCAGAATAAAGATGGTCGCTGATGAGGATATTCCACGACCCATCATCTTTGTGGGGTATTTTCCTGAGGTAGACAGTGCCTCTAATGAAGATGCTCTGCAATTAATACAGGCGCAGAACACGGGCCTTATGGCGGAAAACTGGAGAGTACTCAACCGTGTGCGGAGATCAACTGTGGCTGAACTCACCATAGCGGTCGATCCAGTATCTGCGCTGTTAATAAAAAAAGGGATAACCAGATCAGCTACGGTTTCAACAAAAAGATTAAGCTGTTACTCAGGTCCAAAACAGTCCTTCCACGGGTAGATCGAGGTGCCGGTGGTGGTGACTTAGAAGGACCGGAGGAACAGTCTTGCTGTTCGAAATCCGTGGTTGGAATGCCCTCAGTTGCAGTCGTGCAAGACACAATTGCTGTGGAGAAACTATCTTCTCCACAATCGCCCAAATCAAACGTGGAGCAACATATCGTGCCAACGTTATCCGAGGTGCTGAAAGAGGCACAAAAGTGCATCCCAGTTCCGCTGCTCCAGGCATAAAGATAAGGCCACCGCTTCGGGGGGGTCAAAGGCCGGGAAGCAACAGGTCTGGGTACCGATCGGCTGAAGAAGCTGTCCTACAAAGGAATAACAGGGCGAAGAAGGTGGCGGCACGTGGCCGTAAAGACCACAAATAATGCCCCTTCTCCCACAAACAACAACAAACAAGCATAGGCGGCTCAAGTGCCTCCAGCTGAACCTGCACCATGCAAAAGCGGCGTCAGATGTATTGTGCAAAAGGTTCACTACTGAAGGTTTTGGAGTAGCCTTCATCCAGGAGCCCTGGATTCTTCATAGCGCTATAAAAGGCCTAAACACTCTGGAAAGTAAGCTAATTTATGCCTCCTGTTCTCGCCCAAGGGTGGTGATGCTAATAAGCAAAAAACTAACGTTTCTTCCACTTTTACAGTTTATGACTGCGGATCTGGTGGCAGTGTGGACAAAAATCCCATCACCCAGGGGGGAGCGCGAGGTAGTACTTGCATCGGCGTACCTCCCAAGTGACCAGGAAACAGCCCCGACGCCAGAAGTGCAAAAACTAGTGGAACACTGTCAGCAGAGTGGCAAATCATGTATCCTCTGCTGTGACGCAAATTCCCACCATACGGTTTGGGGAAGCTCTGATGTAAATAATAGGGGTGAGTACCTCCTTGATTTTATTATTAGATCTTACACTAAGTAGCCAAAACATGGCATAATGTGTCACAAACTGGCACGTATCAGGGGAAGAATCATTGTCGGACCACCGATATATTGAATTTGATATAGGTTACTTTCCTGAATGTGTACAAGTTTACAGAAATCCTAAGAAAACAAACTGGGAATTATTTCGTTTCATAATTGAGGAAAGCGGAAACAGCTAGATTCGCCCTATAATAAATGGGAATCAGCTAGAAACTGAAGTTGAACAGCTTCATTCTGACTTAACAACATCTTTCAATGAAAGTTGTCCCCAGGTAAAGAAATCCGTTAAACGTGATGTGCCTTGGTGGAACAAAAAGCTTGGACACCTCAGATGCCAAGCTAGAAAGCTATTCAATCGAGCTAAGGCTACTGGTGACTGGAGCTCATACAGAATAGCTCTCACTGAATATAATAAAGAGTTGAGAGCATCCAAGAGGGCTACATGGAGAGATCACTGTGAAAGGATTGATAGCCTTCCAACAGCGGTACGCCTTCGAAAAGCCCTCACAAGGCATCACTCTAACTCTATCTGCACTCTTAAAAGACCAGATGGTAGCTATACACAGCAACCGGAAGAAATAAGTAGACTTCTACTTGAAACACATTTTCCGGGCTGCTTGGCAGGCTACTATCGATTACCAGCAGAGGAAAATTGAAGGCCTATGCTAGGGATAGAACAAAGCCTCGCCACTAAGCTCACCACGGTCAATCAAGTGCAATGGGCCATATCTACATTTAGCCCATACAAATCTCCAGGACCGGATGGGGTCTACCCTTGTCTACTACAACAGGGAATAAATTACATAGCCCCAATCCTATGCAACTTATATAGAGCATCTCTATTGCTGGGTTATGTCCCCAGCAGGTGGACTGAGGTCAAGGTCGTATTTATACTAAAGCCAGGGAAGCCTGAACAGCTCCCCTCTTCGTACCGGCCTATTAGCCTCAGTTCTTTTCTATTGAAAGGAATGGAAAAAATATTAGATCGGCACATTAGGGATGTAAACTTAACAAAACACCCTCTGTGCAAGCATCAATTTGCCTACCAAACAGGCAAATCTACAGAGACTGTCATACATAGCCTTACAACAAAGCTTGAAAAGGCTTTGGAGTCTAAAAACATAGCCCTCTGTGCGTTTATTGACATATCAGGGGCTTTTGACAATACCAAGCTAATTGAACAAGCCATGTCTAGCAAGGAAGTGAGCCCTATGATTGCTCGCTGGGTTGTATCAATGCTAAAAAGAAGGAAAATCAGTATGTAAATAGGAAGGGTAACTGAATCAATTGTGGCCACTAGAGGTTGCCCCCAAGGGGGTGTACTATCGCCTCTTTTGTGAACCCTGGACTCCTATTCTTACTGAACAACCAAGGTTTCTACACACAAGGGTATGCCGATGACCTAGTTGTCTGTATATCAGGGATGCATGAAGGAACGCTATCGGACCGAATACAACAAGCCCTGAACATCATTAAGGGATGGTGTGACGACAAAGGACTAAAAATTAACCCTGATAAAACTGTCCTTGTACCATTCACCCGGAGGAGAAATCTCTCCCTAAAGGAGCCGACTCTGGGTGGTACAAATATCAGTTTTTCCAAAGAAGCAAAATATCTGGGGGTCCTATTGGACAAAACCCTCAACTGGAATGCTCATTTGGATTCAACTACAAACAAAGCCATAAAAGCTTTCTTTGCTAGTTCCCGATTATTTGGGAAAACTTGGAGTTTGTCACCAAGATTGACCTATTGGTCTTTCAATACTGTGGTAAAACCAATAGTAACCTATGCATCCTTGGCCTGGTGGCCAAAGATTAAGCAAAGGGGAGCAGTGCTGAAACTTAGCAAACTGCATCGTTTAGTATGCGCTGGCATAACAGGGGCAATGAAAACCTGCCCTTCTGATGCTCTCAGTGTTCTATTAGGTATACCGCCCTTCCCTATTTTGATAGAAAAGGAAGCTACCTTAAGTGCACTGAGATTACAAAACATTTCTGAAATCAAGGCAGGAAATATGACAGGACATATGAATATAGCTGAGAAATTCATAGGAACTCCTTTATTGTACATTAGAGATACAATAAGTCCAATGTTGAGGATCTCCAGAAACTTTGAGGTCTCAATTATTGACCGGGCATGTTGGAAAAACGGGAATCCATATTCTGTTACCAACTCGATTGTCTGGTATACGGATGGGTCAAAGCTTGAGGATGGCAGAACCGGGGCTGGTATATTTGGGCCGAACTTTAGTAAATCGATACCAATGGGAAACTACCCCACTATCTTTCAAGCTGAAATCCATGCAATAGAAATTTGTTGCAGAGAATGCATTCGAAGAGGATTATCCTCGAAAAGTATTGTCATTCTGTCGGACAGCCAGGCAGCCTTAAAGGCCCTGCAGTCCTACACAATAACATCCAAACTTGTAGACGAATGTCTGACGGTGCTAAACATCCTAGGAGTCAAAAACAGGCTATTACTGGGATGGGTCCCTGGGCATGCAGGCCTCGATGGCAACGAAAAGGCCGACGGGCTTGCAAAACAGGGTGCAACTTCGGCATTCTATGGTCCAGAGCCCTTTTGTGGGCTAACCAAAGCATACATTAGGGAGACCATACGCAAATGGGAAAATAAACAGTTCAGGCAGCATTGGGCGAATGTTTACGCACAAAGACAGGCCAAATTGTTTATAATCCCATCAGAACGAGCATCTCATAGACTCGTTAACTTAAGAAGGGAGGACCTACGTATCTTAACTGGATACTATACGGGACACTGCTTTCTCCGCTATCACCTATATAAAATTGGTCTAGCGGAAACACATATATGTCGTTTTTGTGAACTGGATGACGAAACACCGGTTCACATCCTATGCGAGTGTAATAGTACAATAGATCTCATTGTAGGTCGCGGTGCAGTATTGCACTATAATAATAATAATAATAATAATAATAATAATAATAATAATAATAATAATAATAATAATAATAATAATAATAAAAATAATAATAATAATAATAATAATAATAATAATAATAATAATAATAATAATAATAATAACCCTCGGGGGGTGTTGTATCCCTAAGGGGCGCGTCCCCAGGTGGCGGATAGGGGAATGCTCGATAGATATATCGGGTAGGTGGGAAATAAAATACCACCCGCGGACCAAACAACAACATAAAACCCTCGAGCGTCTGTTTCATAATGAGCGGCTCCAAGGTCAGCGTCTGTTCCTCATGTTAGAAGCGGCTGAGAACATTTCACCTGGTAGTAGGTATAAAATGCTACCTGTGGTACTAACAGGTATAAAATAAAGCAGTGCAAATGAGAAGAACAAGAAATAATAGAAATAATTCGGATAGCCCCATTGCGTCGGGACCGCATAACTCCCGCGTACAGGGTTTGGTACCTGGGCCTTGTATGACAAATATGCCACAGAACAACCGAAATAGCATAGAAACTCAGCGCAGCGAACAGCAAACACACTCTGATGTAGCTCTCACTGCTGCTAGACTATCACGACAGCGCAGAAAATGGACAAATGAGATAAATGAAAACCTTTTACGCGCCTATTACATTGCCACAGATAACGAAAGAAAGAGTACAGGCTATAGAACATTACTTCGTGAACTATTCATAGCCCATCATCCAGACTACAACGTTTCAGAACAACGCTTAGCTGATCAAGTACGAGTAATCCATAGAAACAATCTTATACCCGAGCATAGACGTAATGCCATTAAATAATCCGTCTTACAGCACAATAATAACAATATCAATGAGCCCACAGCACACGCAACAGAAGAAAATCAGCACCCTGACCAGCAATATCTAACAGATGGTAATGAAAACAGCACAAGCTCAGAGTCACAACTTCATAATAATAAATACGGATCCGATAATGAATAACTTTAAGCAGACATTTGAGCAACAGCACGAAATATATAGCAACCTAGATCCATACATAAGACCCCTAATACCAAAGATAAACTCCAGTAAAAAGCTTAGTAACCTCTTTGAATTCTTAAATAACGATATTCTTCCACAAAAAATGGACAATATAAATAATCTTAAGGATTTACATGCAATAATTTATACATGTGCAATAACTATAGCAATTCAAATGGGCTTCAAAATACGGCATGCCAGCCGAAGAAAAAGAAAAACTCAAAAAACTAAGAACAGCGACAACACAATACGACGAATAAAACGTAAAATTGACAAACTCCGAAGTGATTTAGGGAGATTAAACACATTTATCGCACAGAGCCCGTCTAGAAGACTGCGGAATAGAGTAAGCAAAATACTAAATGAGTACAAAGTACATACGCGGCATGAAACAAACAATGAAAGCATTATCCTAACAAGAGACACAATAAAGCAGAAACTCTGCATACAAGTAGCAAGACAAACGAAGTACAAATTATCCAATCAGAGAAGAGAGAACAATAAAGTATTTGGAAATAACGAAAAAAGATTCTATAGAAATCTACGATCACCTAAGAACACCGAAAATGATGCCATACCAAGCAAGGAGAACACTGAAAATTACTGGAAATCAGTCTGGTCAACCCCTAAAATACACAATCAAAATGCGAAATGGATATCAGAAGAAAAGCTAAGATTTCAGGGCGTTCGTATGATAAACCACAGTTTTACATGCGACCAGGTGAAACGGGTTATATCCAAAACCCACAACTGGAAAGCTGCTGGGCCGGATCACATACAGAACTTTTGGCTAAAAAGACTGCACTCAACTCATCAAAAATTAACAGAGCTGCTAAACGAATGTTTTGAAGAGCCAAGAAAATTTCCAGCTTTCTTAAGCAAAGGAAATACATATCTAATGCCAAAAGGGAATGGATTTAGAGGTGAAGCTGCAAACGGCCGCCCAATAACATGCCTACCCACAATATACAAAGTAATGACTGCATGTATGAGTGACCTCATTAACACTCATTTAACTCGAAATAATATCATACACTGGGAGCAAAAGGGCAGCAAAAAGTACGCAAAAGGATACAAGGAGCAACTAACAATTGATCAAATAATATTAGAACAAGCAGCTAAGAATAACAGAAATGTGCATATGTGCTATATTGATTATATGAAAGCATTCGACAGCATACCACACAGCTGGTTAATCGAAGTGCTACATATCTATGGAGTTCACCCCGCAATCATTAATTTTCTGCAACACAATATGAATTATTGGCAAACGACAATACACGTCATAACACAAGAACAAACTATTAAGACCGGAGACATGCACGTCCAGCGAGGAATCTTCCAAGGTGATTGTTTGTCTGGCTTATGGTTCTGCATTGCTTTAAATCCACTAAGTCATTTACTCCGAAACTCTAAATATGGCTTTAAGCTTAAGGGCGACAATAATGAAGAGAAAATATGCCATTTGCTATATATGGATGACCTTAAAATATATGCCGCCACGCGAAATCATCTAGAACATCTTATAAAGGTTGTCGAAAGTTTTAGCAGAGATATTGGCATGAAACTAGGAATAGAAAAATGCAAGAAAATCAGTATCAATAAAGGAAAACTGATGCACACTGAGAATTCTAGGATGCAGGAACCCACTATAAAGGATATGGAAGAAGATGAAGTCTACAAATATCTTGGAATAGCACAAAATAAAAAGATTGACCACAAAGCTATGAAGAATAAGTTATTAAATGAGTTCAAGAGCCGTATACATAAAGTAGCAAAATCCAACCTTAAAGGTAAATTCTTAATAAAATCCATAAATACCTATGCTAAACCAATTCTGACGTACAGCTTTGGCGTAGTGAAATGGTCAACAACTGAAATACAGACCACACAACGGAAGATTAGAACAATGCTCACAAAATACAAATTCCATCATCCCAAATCATGCTGCGAACGGATGACCGCATCAAGAAAAGATGGGGGAAGAGGACTGATTGATCTGCAGACACTATACGACAACCAAATCGCATCTCTTAGAGAATATTTCAAAAAAAAGGCAGAAAGCGACACATTTTTTCAAGTATTGATTGAATCAGATAAAAACCTAACACCATTAAACCTAAGTGGTGAGTTTGAGAAAAAATCTCAAGATCGAAACACGCGAGAACAAGCTTGGGCAATCAAGCCCTTACACGGAAAGTATTATAGATCCATTCACTCCGAAAATGTTGACAAGTTATGGTCACACAAATGGCTTACGAATGGACATCTATTTTCCGAAACAGAAGGATACATGATTGCCATACAAGATCAAGTTATCCCCACAAAGAACTACCGCAAACACATAATGCAAGACGTTACAATCGAAGATGATAAATGCCGCAGATGCCGTACACAGACAGAGACAATCGAACACATTCTCTCCGGATGCACTTGTCTGGCTCAAAATGAATACACAAAAAGGCATAATAACGTCGCGAAAATTGTACACCAGAAAATATGTAGTAAATTTAAATTTACACCTGAAAGATATACCCCATACTATAAATATGAACCAAAAGCAGTCCACGACAACCAACAAGTAAAAATATATTACGACAGGACAATATATTCCGATCACACAAGATTACACAATAGACCAGATATCACTATATTAGAAAAATCTACTCGCAAAGCCTTTTTCATTGACATTGCAGTACCAGCGACAAAAAACATGAGTCGTGTATATCAAGAAAAGTGTACCAAATATGCAGAACTAGAAGTAGAAACAAAACGAAACTGGAACCTAAGAGAAATAGATATCATACCCATTATAATCAGCGCCGAAGGAATCGTTCCTAAAAGCTTGCCAGAAAATATCAACATACTCGGACTTGAAGAAAGCATAATCAATACCATACAAAAAAGCGTTATAATTGATTCGTGCCACATGACTAGAAAATTTATGTTAACACACTATAGATAGATTAGATTATAAGATTACCTATGTAAATTCAATAATTATAAAGGCATTTTGACCTGGCTTAGGTCACCAAAATGCATTTCAACACCCGAATAAGGAGAAACTGAAAATTAAAAATAATAATAATAATAATAATAATAATAATAATAATAATAATAATAATAATAATAATAATAATAATAATAATAATAATAATAATAATAATAATAATAATAATAATAATAATAATAATAATAATAATAATAATAATAATAATAATAATAATAATAATAATAATAATAATAATAATAATAATAATAATAATAATAATAATAATAATAATAATAATAATAATAATAATAATAATAATAATAATAATAATAATAATAATAATAATAATAATAATAATAATAATAATAATAATAATAATAATAATAATAATAATAATAATAATAATAATAATAATAATAATAATAATAATAATAATAATAATAATAATAATAATAATAATAATAATAATAATAATAATAATAATAATAATAATAATAATAATAATAATAATAATAATAATAATAATAATAATAATAATAATAATAATAATAATAATAATAATAATAATAATAATAATAATAATAATAATAATAATAATAATAATAATAATAATAATAATAATAATAATAATAATAATAATAATAATAATAATAATAATAATAATAATAATAATAATAATAATAATAATAATAATAATAATAATAATAATAATAATAATAATAATAATAATAATAATAATAATAATAATAATAATAATAATAATAATAATAATAATAATAATAATAATAATAATAATAATAATAATAATAATAATAATAATAATAATAATAATAATAATAATAATAATAATAATAATAATAATAATAATAATAATAATAATAATAATAATAATAATAATAATAATAATAATAATAATAATAATAATAATAATAATAATAATAATAATAATAATAATAATAATAATAATAATAATAATAATAATAATAATAATAATAATAATAATAATAATAATAATAATAATAATAATAATAATAATAATAATAATAATAATAATAATAATAATAATAATAATAATAATAATAATAATAATAATAATAATAATAATAATAATAATAATAATAATAATAATAATAATAATAATAATAATAATAATAATAATAATAATAATAATAATAATAATAATAATAATAATAATAATAATAATAATAATAATAATAATAATAATAATAATAATAATAATAATAATAATAATAATAATAATAATAATAATAATAATAATAATAATAATAATAATAATAATAATAATAATAATAATAATAATAATAATAATAATAATAATAATAATAATAATAATAATAATAATAATAATAATAATAATAATAATAATAATAATAATAATAATAATAATAATAATAATAATAATAATAATAATAATAATAATAATAATAATAATAATAATAATAATAATAATAATAATAATAATAATAATAATAATAATAATAATAATAATAATAATAATAATAATAATAATAATAATAATAATAATAATAATAATAATAATAATAATAATAATAATAATAATAATAATAATAATAATAATAATAATAATAATAATAATAATAATAATAATAATAATAATAATAATAATAATAATAATAATAATAATAATAATAATAATAATAATAATAATAATAATAATAATAATAATAATAATAATAATAATAATAATAATAATAATAATAATAATAATAATAATAATAATAATAATAATAATAATAATAATAATAATAATAATAATAATAATAATAATAATAATAATAATAATAATAATAATAATAATAATAATAATAATAATAATAATAATAATAATAATAATAATAATAATAATAATAATAATAATAATAATAATAATAATAATAATAATAATAATAATAATAATAATAATAATAATAATAATAATAATAATAATAATAATAATAATAATAATAATAATAATAATAATAATAATAATAATAATAATAATAATAATAATAATAATAATAATAATAATAATAATAATAATAATAATAATAATAATAATAATAATAATAATAATAATAATAATAATAATAATAATAATAATAATAATAATAATAATAATAATAATAATAATAATAATAATAATAATAATAATAATAATAATAATAATAATAATAATAATAATAATAATAATAATAATAATAATAATAATAATAATAATAATAATAATAATAATAATAATAATAATAATAATAATAATAATAATAATAATAATAATAATAATAATAATAATAATAATAATAATAATAATAATAATAATAATAATAATAATAATAATAATAATAATAATAATAATAATAATAATAATAATAATAATAATAATAATAATAATAATAATAATAATAATAATAATAATAATAATAATAATAATAATAATAATAATAATAATAATAATAATAATAATAATAATAATAATAATAATAATAATAATAATAATAATAATAATAATAATAATAATAATAATAATAATAATAATAATAATAATAATAATAATAATAATAATAATAATAATAATAATAATAATAATAATAATAATAATAATAATAATAATAATAATAATAATAATAATAATAATAATAATAATAATAATAATAATAATAATAATAATAATAATAATAATAATAATAATAATAATAATAATAATAATAATAATAATAATAATAATAATAATAATAATAATAATAATAATAATAATAATAATAATAATAATAATAATAATAATAATAATAATAATAATAATAATAATAATAATAATAATAATAATAATAATAATAATAATAATAATAATAATAATAATAATAATAATAATAATAATAATAATAATAATAATAATAATAATAATAATAATAATAATAATAATAATAATAATAATAATAATAATAATAATAATAATAATAATAATAATAATAATAATAATAATAATAATAATAATAATAATAATAATAATAATAATAATAATAATAATAATAATAATAATAATAATAATAATAATAATAATAATAATAATAATAATAATAATAATAATAATAATAATAATAATAATAATAATAATAATAATAATAATAATAATAATAATAATAATAATAATAATAATAATAATAATAATAATAATAATAATAATAATAATAATAATAATAATAATAATAATAATAATAATAATAATAATAATAATAATAATAATAATAATAATAATAATAATAATAATAATAATAATAATAATAATAATAATAATAATAATAATAATAATAATAATAATAATAATAATAATAATAATAATAATAATAATAATAATAATAATAATAATAATAATAATAATAATAATAATAATAATAATAATAATAATAATAATAATAATAATAATAATAATAATAATAATAATAATAATAATAATAATAATAATAATAATAATAATAATAATAATAATAATAATAATAATAATAATAATAATAATAATAATAATAATAATAATAATAATAATAATAATAATAATAATAATAATAATAATAATAATAATAATAATAATAATAATAATAATAATAATAATAATAATAATAATAATAATAATAATAATAATAATAATAATAATAATAATAATAATAA